>VZRO01002119.1:2500022-2535036 GCA_013397915.1 Daphoenositta chrysoptera | reverse complement strand
CCGGCCGTGGGGGGCACCGGGGGCCGCCGTGAGGGGCTCCGGGAGCGGCCGTGGGGGGAGCCGGGAGCGGCCGTGGGGGGCACCGGGAGCGGCCGTGAGGGGCCGCCGCCCCGCCCCGGCGGAGAGCGGCCCTCGGGAGGTGCAGACAGGGCGTTCTCCCCGCTGGGAGCGGGAGCCCGGCGTGTGTTCGCCGGTGCCGTCCCCTTCCCGGGCGGGAGCCGTCAGGCCGCGCCCGGCCCGGCTGTCCGGGGGAGCCGGGAACCCGGGAGCGGCTCTCCTGGGAATGCCCAGGGATCCAAACCTCGGCTCTGTTCTTCTCCCTCCTGTTCCTTCAGGCTTTGTTTCAAGCTTAGGGAAACATTGCAGTTACTGACATTTGGTTTAAACCTGCCTGGTCATTAGTAGAGCCTGGGTTTCTTGAGAAAGAAACAGGTTTCTTTGAGAACTCAGCAACACAATTGAGGTGTCACTCTTGTTGAAATCCTGTAAACATCAGGGTCGGGTTGAAGTTTTCAGTGATGGGACACAGCTGATGGTCTCTTCGTAGCTGCGTGAGTGTAGCTCACTAATTCTACAGGTCGCTGTATTTTTTTCTTCAGTATTAAGCTTGGCTGTGCGAGGTAATAATTTTGCATTATTCTTAAGACCTTTTAAAGTATAGGTATGAAGAAACATAAGCAGGGAGTTAAGAATTTGAATGGTTTGTTACATATGTGCAATAAAACATTTCATCATCAGGAGGCAGTTCTAAGTGGTGTATCTGAACTGAATGATGTCATCTGTAACAGCCTGGTATTACTTCTGAGCTTCTGTTTCAGCAGAATGTGTTGAAAATTGGTGATTTACAGCTCTTTGTTTCCTACTTTTCAGCTTTGGTGTCTCCAGGGGTTCTAATAGTAGGTTTAAGGACTGAAATAACACAGGTTCCTGTAGCAAAGTAGATAATGACTAATAATGCACTCTCTGAAGAGGCGCTGCTTTTCATTCTGTACGTATATCTAAGGAAGTTAGTGAACAGTGTGTCTTATTACAGTATGGCTCCCACTGTGGCTTTCTTCCTGGGCTTTCTGGTGTGATAATGATTTTAAATTACTTTTTTTTCATGCTTTTTATTTGCCTTCATGTAGAAAAACTGATCTTACTCTGTAAAATTTATGATATTCCAATCTGTAGTATTTTTTTGTTTAAAATCTTGGATTTTGCTGTGGGTTTTTTTTTTCCCCTTTGTTTCATCTGTAATTAGTACTGCTGTACACTTGTGAAATATTTATTCCTTGTTGCCTGAGCTCTTCAGTACTGGAGGTTCACACACATGTCCTTATCAAACCATTCTTTTTTCATCTGTCAAAATAGTTCGTGAAAACAGAGAGTTGTTGTGTTATTTACAGTATAAAGTGTTGTCTCTGAGTGATTGTCTTAACTAAATGCAGTATTTCAACTTGGAGGTGTAGTTAAGCTCTGAAGCAGGAATCATCCTGTTTATTCTGTTTGTAGCATATCTGGTCCTGTTGGTTCCTTATCCACTAGTAAGGCTTCTAGGCAGACAAATAATTAATACCCGATGAGTTTCTAAAGTGATTCAACAATCTTGTTGCTTTTGTCTTCTCATTATGCAGTAGCATCTTGATTAGGAGACTTCCTAGATGCTTTGGGTTTGAACCTTTTGTGCTGTAAGAATTTAATGTAATCATCCTTACCAGTGTAAGTTTTTGGTAAGGTTGCATCAGTTTTGGGAGCCATTTCATTTTTCCTTTATTTGGGCTCCTTTCTGTTACCTGTACTGCATGACATCTGATAAATGAATATTAAAGCTTGCAAATGTGTGTTAGCAGTACTCATTCTCTCCTTCCTTTCCCTCAGAATGCTCTCTCAGGCACAGTGTAGTAACTTTATGTGCTTATAGGAGTAACTACTGTGGGATTAGAGTATGAGCAGCTGGGACTACTGTACTGTGTTAGCGTGGTATTTCAAGAGTAAAGGAAGATCACAAATGCTTTTGATGGGTAAATGGAGTTTTGTGGTGTTGGCTTAGTGGATCAGTATAAGATTTCATGTCACAAGATCATTTGGACACCTAACTGATATAAAGATGTTGCTTTTGGATTGCCTTTAAGATTTGTTACCTAAATTCTGGTATGACTTTACTTGTTTAATATGCTCGGTGATATTTTGGCAGCTGACGTAGATGAAAACAGAATAAAGCTGTTTATAAACAGTTATTTTGTGATAGGAGTAATTGTGATTTTTGTAGTGGGTAAGTTTATTTCTGTCTACACCAGAATAAAACTGTTCCCATTAAAAACCGTATGGGTTTCAGCAGTTAAGTGTAGGTTATTTTCCTACAAGAGAGAAAACTCAGCAGATGACCTCTGATGCTCTTTCTGTTCAAGCAGGATATAATACAAAACTAAAGAGAAACAACTTCCCCTTTCAAAGGTACTGCTGTGCTTTGATTTTTCTCAGTCTTATACTTTTGTCTTGCCCCGTGATTAAGACATTTGGTTCCTTTAGTAGAGTTGAGAAATCAGGTGAAGTTGCAAAATCAGTGACCTGAGTTTTGTTTAGTATTGCTTAAAGACAGCCTGTTCTGCTTGCCTCTGCTATTCTTGACCACTCCACAGGTGTCTTGGTTATACGGTTGCCATAGAAGTAGATCTAGATCAGTGTTTTCTGCTCTTTATCCTATCCAGGTTCCTTCAGTGTTTCTTACCCGTGGCAGATTTTTCAACTGAGGCAAACTGGAAAATGTCTGATTTCCTGTACTATTTGCACATTGCTTTCTTTTGCACCTTGCAAGTGCAGAACAGTTTGGATTTTTTTGTGGGAGTTTTGTATTGTCTTATTTTAGAATATGTTCACTGGCCAATTTAAATGTTATTGATGTGATTCCATGAGCATCTTAACTGTTTGAGCGCAAGATTATTTACCCTTGACTAGTTTGTGGAGATCAGGAAACTGATTTGCATAAATACTTTGGATTAATCCCTTTAGTACACTGTCTGCAAAGCATTCAAATATTACTACTTCATATGGATAGCATGAGTTTAGAAGTTTGTACTGTTAAAAGCTGTAAAGTAGGTAAGTGAAGAGGATCCTTTTGGTAGGTTTTTTTATCTTTGGACAAGCTTTGTGTAAGTATTAAGTTTTGTTCCTTCCCCTCTGCCTTTTTTTCTTAGAATATTCTGGCTTTGAGTTTAAACATGCCAGCTTGTCATGTTGTGCCACTTGCTTGTTTTCTATATATAGGTAAAAATGTTAAATATTTAGCTTTGTTATGTTCTGACGATGATACTTAATCCTGTGAAAGGGAAGAGAATTATGCATGATTCCCTTTTTATGAGCTGAGGGAAAAGGGAAAGACTCACTTAATAGTGTATTTGCTTTAAGTGCTGTGTTGAAATTACTATGTTAAATGTAAATAGGGAGGATTAAATTTTGTGCTTCGTTAAATGGCCTGCTGCTGGTGTTTCCAGTTGGACTGCATATTTACCATTCCCGAGGTATCTGCCACTTAGAAGCAACTAATTATAGAAACAATGACTTCCATATTTGTAAAGTTTATCTTAAAATAGATGAACTATGACTTGCCTTACTACTAACATGGTGTTTAAATGATGAGATCCAGAATTCAGAAACAGGATTGTTTTTCTTAAAAAAAGCCCAGAAGTTTGAGCTATGTTTTTATTTTACATTTGGGATGAGACTTCTTGTTTCCAGACCTTGAGACAGTAAAACAGCTGATTTTATTATAGCCCTCTGAGATGTGGCATCTGTGTCTATTTTCTCACCCTGTAAATGGTGAGATTGATATCTGAGCATTCTCCTCTGAGAGCAGGATGACAGAGATCCTATTTAATGGAAAATACTGAATGACATTAAGCTACAATGAACAAAAACTTTTCTAAGATTAAACATACAGTGGTATAACTATAGGACAGAGTTTACCAGTCTGTTCCTGCTTGTGTCATCTTCTGTCTTTGCAGCTGTTGATGACTACAGTAGCTTTTATATAGGAAACAAAGGAGCTCTTCAGTATATATGCTGTCTTGAAAGACTTGTAATTGTTGGACTGAAATATGTAATGAGCTACTGCAAAACGTTTTGTAAATTGAAACTAGGGATATCCACAAAAGAGACTTCTGTCTAAATCTTGGTTTCTTTTGAAAGAGTGTGCTTCCATTAATAGGCAGCTGATTGAAAATCTGGTGTTTCAGCATGACTTAAATTTATATTTAGAATTGAGTTTGGTTATCAAAGGTTGATTTCAATAAAGTTTTGTTTGGCTTTGTGATATGAAAGGTTGAACAAACATGAAAAAGTTGCACTCAAAAATAAGTTCAGTCTTGCAGTATTTTCAGTGTTTGCTTTTAGATTGCCTGATCAAACCACATAGTATTTTGTATTAAGGTCTGACCTGCATTTACTGATAGCAGTGGCAAAGCACTGATTTATTTTAGAGGATGCAGACTAGAATAAATCTCAGTACCGTGAGAGCAGTTAAAGCACAAGCTTGTATCACAAGTGCTCTGTTGTAAGGATTAGGGAAAGTGTAGCAGCCTTCCCCCAAATCCTTTCGTGTTTGACAAATCTTTCTTGTCTGTGGTTACAAACCAGTGGCATGATCAGTCCTGTTTGTGCTGTTGGTGTGCACTTGGCTCTCCATTTGTACTGTGTGGGTGAAATCTCTGAGGAATTGTGTTCACATATATTTGCATGCACTTTGTTTTATGCACTTTCTTGTTTGCTTCTGAAACAAAAAGGAGCTTGTCTTGTGTTCTGGAGTTAACTTCATTTGTTATTGGTTGCATTTTCCACTGAGTCTTAAGCATGCCAGTATTTAAAAAACCAAACCCACCACCAACAAACTGCTTATTTGGCATTATTGTTTCTGTAGCTCACCAAAGAAGCCTTTCCATTTAGAAGAAATAACAAGTTTCAGGAGGAGATACCTTCTGCTTGTCCAGAGCAATGAGAAATTAGCAGCGCCTTTCCTTGATACTAAATTGCTGGATGGTTGTTTTTTTTTCTTGTTTCACTTTTTCTCCTTACACTATGAAGGAACAAAGCCATTAATCAAAAAGAGGAGGTAGTTTGCTGTCTGTCTTCACCAACATTTCCTCCTAGCTGAGAAATCTGCAGTCCTAAAAAGATCTGCTAAGATAACTTTGGACAAATTACTTACTATTGCTCTTTTGTTTCCCTCACTTGCCCAGTGAAACCACTAGCCATCTGTGAAATGTGCTGAGATGTCTGGAGAATCACCTTGGAGAGTTAATTCTGTTTATATTTTGGTTTAGTAAGCAGTCTGACCTGACTTAGTACATTTGTTTCCCCTTTTTGCTTTAAGTTTGTAAAGTTTACTGCCCTCATCTAAAGACGCATCCTGTGTAACACAGAACTCGAAGTGTTTTTGAAAGACTGGTAAAATGCTCTAAGGAAGCAATATGTTGAAGTTAATTTAGTGTAGTTGGTAATACACTTGAGCTGTCTTTCTGTTTTCTACCCCAAAGTGGAAATGGGGCCTTGTTGTCTAATGAAATGTGTAACTTGTGCTGAGGATTGGATGTATTGTACTTGCAGAATGATTTTGAAGCACCTGTGCTGAGGTTAAGTTTTCAGTTGCTGTTTTGATGAGTTGGCATATGTATGTGTGTGTGCATCACAGAACAAAATGCAAAACCTGAAAACAGAGGTTTACCCTAAATTCTTTGCTGAAACAAGTTCCTTGAAAGGATTAAAAAAACTCAACTGCCATAAACCAACCAAACCTGTAGGTACAGACTAAACTGCACAAGAAAAGTGTTTAAGGTATAATGCATGTAAAAGGTATGTGAAATGCAGTTTTGATTCCTTTAAATAACAGACACTCCCCAAGTTCTGTAAGCAAAAAAAGGAACTAACTTTAAGATACACCCATATGTATTTATGATTGCAGGATATGCTGTATCTTTATTTTACTGTTAAAGGGAAGCTGAACTTGTTATGAGCTGTACAGAAAATTATAATTAAATATATCAGGCAATTGCTCTGTCATAGCAGCAGTAATGATAACCTGTATAAGGGACTGGGCAACAGGAAAGGAAGAATTAAAGTTGGCTTACTAGTTTGGGCATCTCTGAATTGTTTGACCTAACAAAATCAAGCAGAATAATGTGAATTATTTTCCTAAAATCATAAAATTACATTGTAAGAGTGTTGCATCTTATGGAGGTTTTTTAATAAATGTAAAAGAAACAAACACCCCAACATAGCCTTTTTTTTGCTGGGCAGATTTAAATAAATCAAATTTTATCCAGTCCATCTTGGATATAAAAGTAAGGTAGGGATTATCTTTGGGAATTGACAAGAAATATTTTGCTATTCCCACCTTTCAGGTGGGAATCACTCACTTGCTTCCTGCTTTGATCTGTTACAGCTGTTTTTAATATCTGATGTGAAAGACTATTCTCTCATGAGTCTAATAATGAGTGATGTAGTACAGTATCACAAAAATCATTGTAATGAGACCATTCTGCAAGAGACTTGTGAGTAAAGAAATATTCTTGTATTTTCACATCAATCTCCCAAATAAAGGAGAGAGCAGACAACCAGAATGGAAAGATGTTTAAAACAGGAAATCTAATCCCAAAGTGAATGACAAATGGAATGTTTTGACTATTTTCTGAGCCAGTACTAGAGTTTATTATTAGAACCTTGGCTGAAGTTCACTTGACATGTTGTGGTAGGATAGTGACCAGCAGGTTAGAATAGTTATTTGGCAGTTTTCAGTGTTTCCTTGGGAATACCCCATTTCTGAAGCGCTCATCCTGCTTTTCCTGGTGTGTGCAGTGTGTTTGAAGCACCCTTGGTGTGCTCTTTGCTGTGTAGGGTGCTCAGCTGGTTGGAGCAGGGTTGTGGGCTCAATCCCCATATGGGCCATTCTCTCAAGAGTTGCACTTGATGATCCTTGTGTGTCCCTTCCAATCCAGAGTAATCTCTCATCTAGTTCTGTCGGCCAGCCCATAACTGAATCTATTCTTAAGCAAATATTTTTGCCTGACAGTCTTGAAATAGCATGGAAAAAACCCTCTTAGCTTTCAGGGAGGGGTTTCAGTGTTGGTATTTCTGTTACTTATTATGTGATCACGGTACATAAACACTTCAAAAAAAAATTTATGAGAAGTCTTTCTCTTGTGTTGAGGAGAGTTCCTGGGAGCTTTGCAGAGGGGTAGGCGAGTCACGAGGCAGCTGAGGGATGTGCCCAAGGCCAGAGAGGAAGCTCTGGGTAGAGCTGCTTGTTTGATTTGTGTTGCACAAGTTCGGTGCTGCTGCTGCAGCTGCTCCACAGCTTTTCCTCTGAATGGAACTTCAGGAATTGGAAAAGAGTTACTGTAGAAGAAAGGAATGTTCACCCTCTACTAATGATAAAGAAATGCATTTAATTGATATTAAGGTGATTGTTCTGCTGTAATGCAGACCTTGTACAGCAGTAGTGATACTTTTGTGCCTGTGCTTATACAGTCAGACTGCCCTGTGTTGGAAGAGACCTTAAAAATCATTTGGTTCCAAAGCCCTGCCATGGGCAGGGACACCTTCCATTACACCAGGCTGCTCAAAGCCCCATCCAAGTGGGCCTTGAACACTTCCAGGGATGGGGCATCCTTCCCTATATTATATTCCATATACATCTATATATACATATATCCACATTATAGCTATAAGCATTTTCAGAACAGTAATTAAAAAATATTTTTCTGCCAAGAACAGTGTGTCTTGTTACTTTGAAAGAAATACTTTTTTTCACTGGGACAACTGTATTTTCAAAAAAGTGTTTGGTCTTTCTTGCCCTTCCCACCTCTTCCACTCCCATGCTGCTAAACCAGTATGGGATCTTATTTAAGTAGAATAAGTTTGGGGGACTTTGAGATTCAGGTGTTGGATGGGAAGGCAGTCTCTGGATGGATTGTGGATGTGACAGAGCAAAGGTGTGGACTGAGAAGTGTGTGGTAGATGTGGGACTACTTGCCAGGATACTTCCAGAACTCCCATTTAACTGCTTTGGCTCATGTGGATGTTCTGGAGGTAGTAGCAAGGATGGAAGACTGCCCTCAGCAAACATCTAGGACTTCCTTTTTCTGCAATAAGAGCATGCAGTCATACAGGTTATGCATTACCTTTGAGATTATTTCTTAGACATATGGAAGGAAAAATGCCTGGAGTTTTTGTCTGCTTTAGAAAGAATCTTCTTAGTATTTGGTACTCCATGAGATAGTAATGAGATAGTAACGCGTATAATTAAGCTGAAATCTTTGTACAAAAAAAAAAAAATATTTTCATCTGAATGTAAATTATAATGGAATATAGAATTTGAGGGGTCTTTGGTTCTGCAGTTATCTTATTGAATAGAGCATTTTTCATTGTTCAAGTGTAAGATGCAGCTACATTGTGCAAAACCAAAAATGTGAGCAAAACTATCTTAAACTAAGGATACCTTCAGGATTGGGGGAGATACTTTTCTTTGAAAGCACAGTTTAAAACTTATTTCTAAGCAGTCTTTATTGCCTTCTTCATTACAACCTTTAATTATAGTCTTAACACTTTAAAGTACGTTAAATTTGGGCAGATAGAATGTGTGGGGAGGGTTCTTCTGTGGTGCATCATCTCTTAGCAGTAAAACTATGGTTTAGTGCTGAAAAGTCTTTTTTATAATTGCCTAGAAACACGGTCAATTTTGTAGAGCAGGCCAGGCATTACTACATCTTCCATATGTTGGTTTCACTTCTGAAAGCCTACACAACTGTGCTCCACATACAGTGCTAATTTGGTTTCGTTCTGTGCTCAGACTCATATATCCTCTGCGAGACCTGAACTTCAGTCCCTTTTAAATTAATTAGTGTTTGTATTGCACTTGTAAAGGTTAACACAAATGCTAAATGTTGGTGATCTGTATTACACCCTGCATTGATTGGAAGCATGCAATAAGCACTTGCCAACTGTTTTCCACCTCTCTTGGTTTGCTGCAGAAATCCTGTAGCCTTGTCATCCATTTGCCTGCTGTTCATGGTACTTTGCACACAACCTTATGAATCCAAATTTTCCCAAGCAATTTAGGATTGTAATTAATGAAGACATTCTTTCTTTTCTCTTAAGAATGTCAAGCTGTCAGCTGAAGTAGAACCATTTATTCCTCAGAAGAAGGGTCCAGAAACACTAATGATCCCAATGGCGCTTCCTAATGACAATGGAGGAATTAATGGCATGGAACCAACTCCAATCCCTAGCTACCTGATCACTTGCTATCCATTTGTACAGGAAAATCAATCCAACAGGTAATAAGTGGTTGTGATCTTCATGGATGAAGATCAGATGATCTGTTTTGAAATGAGTTGAAATTTGTAGTAGGCTTGAGAGGAGTCAGTGATTATGGGCTGTATATTCAGTTTTTTTGTTCACCATATTTAATCTTCTGACCCTTCATGTGGGAGGATGAAGTTTCTCTGTCCCCAGTCTTTTATTTATTCCCTCTGCTTTTCTCCATGCATATTCTTTGTCTTTTTCCTGGCTATGGAGGTTTGGTACAAATCCCTCCCAAAGTCACCTGCTGTGCTCTTGGATCTTCCAGGGCAGTCAAGAGGTTTTTTGTCAGAATCTCTGATGCTTCTCTGAATGAAGCAAGGCTTTGGGTGTCCAGCTTGGGTCTTGCCATGGTGAAACAGAATTCAACTGATTCAGTATTGAGTGTAGCTGTATCCAGTTTTCTTGACATAACTAGTTAAAATACGTTGAGTTTAGGAACTTACTGTAATAGAACTGTTGATTTTGAAGGGGTGATAAAGGTCTGAATTTTCTTTGAGAGGGGGAAGACTTACTGAGCAGTTTTCTTTCCTTTTGTTTTTTATTTTTACAGACAGTTTCCATTATATAACAATGACATCAGATGGCAGCAACCCAGCCCGAATCCTGCAGGACCATACCTTGCTTATCCTATAATATCTGCACAGCCACCTGTTTCTACAGAATATACTTACTATCAGCTGATGCCAGCACCATGTGCTCAGGTCATGGGTTTCTATCATCCTTTCCCTACCCCCTACCCTGCACCCTTTCAAGCAGCCAATGCTGTCAGTACAGTTACTGCAGAGTGCACTGAACGTCCCAGCCCCTCGGGCCAGGTCTTCCCATTGTCCACTCAGAGGAGCAGGAGCAGTAACAGGGGACCAGTCATTCAAAAAGTAAGTCTGCTTTTGAATAGGATAAGTAGAACTGTATAGAGAAAATGTCTTTGCTCAGGAAGCGTGTATCTCATTTTATTATCAACTTTTTTTGTGTGTGGCAATGTTTGAAAACAGCAACAGCAGTTACAGATGCACATAAAAAATAAACGTCCTCCAGTGAAAAATGTCGCCACTCAAAAGGAGACCAGTTCATCAGGTCCTGAGAACAGATCAAAGATTGTTTTGTTGGTTGATGCATCACAGCAAACAGGTAATTTGTTTCTTAAGTTCTGGGTGTATGGAATAACTAGAACTATATGTCAGTTGTCATCTTTACTAAAAGAGGGTGGACCTGATTTAGATGCAGCTTTTAAGAGAAGTCTTTGTGGCTCAAAAGGATAATGAAGAAAAGGTGCTGATGGTTGCAGATACCGACTCAGTATGTCACCATATAATGTTGTAGTGATGTGGTACACCTGCAGAGACTTTGCCAACTCTTGAAGCAGTTGGTTATTAGTAACAGTTGGACCTAGACATAATTTAAATTCAGTGCTGGTTTAATGCAAAGACTGGCTTTTAAAATGTTTTTGTGATGTGTAGCTTTTTCATGTCTCTTATCAATTCCTGCACAAGTAATTTTCTTTTTACTGTTTCTTGAAGACTTTCCTTCAGATATAGCCAATAAGTCACTTTCAGAGAGCGCCTCCACGATGCTTTGGAAATCAAAAGGCAGGCGCAGGAGAACTTCTCACCCTGCTGCAGAGTCCTCCAGTGAACAGGGTGCAAGTGAAGCAGACATTGACAGTGACAGTGGCTATTGTAGTCCCAAGCATGGCAATAATCAGGCGGCAGCTATGGCTTCAAGAAATACAGATTCTTGTGCAATGAATGTATGTAAACATAACTGAGTAACTTAACTATATTTGCAGCCTACAGACTAATGAAAGTTACTAAAATAATTTTTTTTGTCCTTTTCAGGTTGTAGAACCATCGATAAATACAAGTAAGCATTGTCTTGACTGGTGGGCTGCTAAAATTTGGCTGGATTGCATTTGTATTTTTGCTTTACATTTTGCTAGGAACCACCTCTGTGATCTACTTCAGCTCTAGCTGATCAGATACTTCTGAACACGTATCTTTACTGTGATTTCCAACCACCTCCACTAAGACAGCTCGTACTTGCTGAATGAACAAGTGTATAGCTATCACTAATGATTTATTAATGGCTGCCTTTCTTTAATGGGTTACAAAAGGTAGAGACTCCAGTGGGAGCATTCAGACAAAGCTGTGCTTCTGTGTAGTTTGTCCTCAAGCTTCAAGCTTGTCCTGTTGGGCTGCAGTTCATACCTGGGTAGTAACAGAGCCAAGGAGTTCTCATTCTCTATTTCAGAAGCACTGATACTTTTTAGAAGCTTTAAATAGACCATGAACAAATAGTTTGATCAGTCTGGTAGTAGCAGGTAATGCCAGGGACTGCTGTTTATGACTGAACTGAAATTGGTATGGATGTGAACCTGAGATTTCCTGTCTTACTGCTTTGTGGTGATCAATTGTTGGCAGCTTGAATGTTCCATAAAGGTGACTCTGCCAACATCTGAAAATAGCTACGGAAGTAAATGTTGTCACAGGAGAATCAGACTTTCTCCAAGAACTTTATTTGTATCAGAATTGTGTTCCTGGCTCTGGTGGCATATGAATCATTATGACATGTTCCAGATACTAATTCAGTTTTTCATAGATAGCACTTTTCTTTCAGCTGGTATAGGTTGGACTAACGTAAATTCCCAAGCAACTCAAAAAAAACCTTGGATTGAAAAAACTCAGACCTTTTCTAGAGGTGGAAGACAAGCTGAGCAAAGAAATAATCCACAGGTATGCTGTCAATGGTTCTAAATTGAAGTATTTGGGGCTTTTGTAATATGTGCAAATAAGGAATTTGAAAGGAATTATAAAATAAACATGCAAAAAGTACTTAATGAAAACAGTATAGAAACTCAATCTTAAAGTCTAATTGCATGTTCTAACCGGTATGTTTTTTGAGCTATATCTCTATTGGATATATATATATGTATATATATATAAAAGATTGAATGTCCTTGACAGTCTTCTGCCTATAGCCTGTTCTTTATATGTATCTACCTAGGAAGAACACTGCATATATAAAGTAACCTGTGAAATGAAGGCAGTGTGGGTGTAGAAAAGTTAGTTCAGTTTTTGACCCATTCACACTTCAGGAGAAAAAAATTCTCAAACTTTCTAAAGAGAGATTCTGATGTGGTGATGAACTAGAATCCTGTGTTCTCACTCCTGTTGTCTTCAAAACTTTCTTTTAAAAATTTACATTAGCATACCATTTTTTTAGCATTTTTATTATTTCTTAATAGCTTAAAATTCTTTTATGCTAAAGCTTGAATATCTTTCTGTGAAACTTCCTTCAAGTGGGACAGGATTTCTGTAATTAGTATGTGAGGAGAAAGGAGAAGGTGGTCCTCCTAATTTTGAGAGATTTTTTTGGGGCAGATGGTCCAGAGGGGTGCAAAGTAGGCTGAAACATTTGCCTTTGTTTAAACATAGGTTTTGCTAGAGCTCTGTTACTGCAGACAAGAAAGTGAACTCCAAGTGGGAGCTTCATATAAATGTGCCAGTTTGTGCAAACACATGTGAGCCAGCTTGGCCTGTTTAGGTTTTTAGATGGAATTGTTAAATTGTTTTGAATCTTCCTGTTTGGTAACTGTGGGTTTATTATAAAAAGAAGTTAGTGGATGCTTGTATCTGGCAGTGTAGCAGTTTTGAATCTTTTTATAACCTGTTGTCAAATCAGAGGCTTTAGAAGCCACTATTGTTAGTTTATGGCATTGGAAGAGTAGGAAGAACCAGACTTTCTTTCATCCAGTCACAGTTTACACTCTAAATCTGGCAGTTATTTTAGATATTTAAAAACAAAGCTGGCACAAAGAGTTTTAAATGAGGTTGCCTCAGCCAAATTCACTGTACCTCAAGGCAGAATTGTCCTAGAAACTATTTTCTGTTGAAACTAAATTGGTACGAGGTCTGTAGGAAATTTTCTTGAGAAATAGGTAGGTATAAATGTGAAATTCAAGTAATTGGTTTTTGCCAACCAGTTTTGCACATGGGTTTCCACCAACCTGTTACATAATAAACAGAAGAATGTTTATACCACTGTGTTGCTGTCTCTGGCCCTTATAGAACTCTGTGCATGTGCATTGTCATAAAAAATGTATTGAAAAGGCAGTGACTGCGTGCAGAATAATTCTGTAGTGGGAGAAAGTTCTTTGGAGTCATCGTGGTTACAGACAGTTCCTCAGGTCTGCTAGAGTCACCAGCAACTCCTCAGTTTCTTTGTGTTTGGCCAAAAGAAACCTTTTTATTTAAGTTACAAATTTAAAGATGAGTTGGTTTGAGGGGGAGGAATAATCTGGTACTGTCTGTAGAATGTTTGTGCAGACTTAAAAAAAAGACAACAAAAAAACCCCACCAGAAAGCCCTCACCAAAAAAAATTGAGAACACCAAAGCACAATTTATCCTCTAAAAACTGTACATAGTTGTTAATTAGCAGGCATGAGAAAGCTTTATGTGCATGCACATACACATCTTGAAAAATTGAAACTACAAAATACCAATCAATTTGTTATTTTCAGTCTGGATTCAGATGCAGAGACCACAGCACATCTTCAGAAAGAAGGCAGAGTTTGCAGAAACGACATGAAAAACCTCTAGCTCCAAGCCAGGCCAGCAGAGCAGAGCAGAGTCCTGAGCCTCTGTATTTTGAGGTACTGTCCTATGAAAATTGTTTCCACATTGCAGCAATGCAAGTTGTGTGTGGAGTAAGGGATGTTCTCAGTGGGAAGTTACAAAACATCTGGCTCCAAGGGGTGTACAGTCGAGGTCACTAATTTAGTAGATGATCCTTTCACTGTGTAGAGAAATAGACCTGTATTTGGGTGTTGTGGAAAGTGCAGTAATTTAGATCTGTGACGGACAAATTAAATAAGCAGCCTTTAAGTAACTTTCTCCTGTTCACTTGTGAATAGAAATTAGTGTGTTCTCTGGTTTATCCCCTCTAATTGTAATAGGATTTTTTTTCTGTGTAAAAAAGAAAACTTTTCTTTAAAAAAAATACTATTTGGATACAGAAATGCTTTCCTAATTTTTCATTATTTTCTATTAGTGTCACTTAATCCCTTCTAGTTTATGTGGGACTTAAGGATTCAATTTGTCTTTCTACCTTGAGCAGTTTCAGTCAATGCTTCTCAGGTGATTTTGGTTCCATTCTTTTTATTTTTAATTTCTGCATTGTTTAGGATGAAGATGAATTTCCAGAGCTAAATAGTGACAATGGCAGCAGCAAAAGTACTAACATCCAGCAAAAGATTTCACCCAAAGTAGTAAGTAATAATTTTGTGTGGCAAAGCATTCTCTTTTGAGACTATTCAGTAATTTTTTTATGAATCTCTGCTATGAGATGTTGCAGTAATTGTGATGATCTTGGGATGTTTGTGTTACCAGCCTTGGATGCTAAAGAAATGCCAATTAAAATAAGTGATGAAGGGAACCCATCTTAAAAAAAAAACTCAGGATTTTTCTCTGCTAATGAGATTGTAAGATAGATGTTACAGACTCTCAGTATCACAGACTGTCCCAAGTTGGAAGGGACTGCTGCATCACGATGCTTTCACGGAGACATCTCTTGAAATTGTTAAATCTGCAAATAAGTAGTAATGGTGTCAGTTTTTCAAAATAATTAGAGTTTGTTAGTTTCATTTCAAAATAAACTGTATCTGCGCTAAGGCTGTGGAAGCAGTTGTTGGAAAGGTACTTTTTATAGTATGTGATCTACTTAATTATTTTGTTGCAGAACCGTGCATATGGACTGCTTAATTTATTTGGCTGCTTTCCAGCAAAGTCAAGTCCTATGTGAAATCTTGGGGAGGGGGAAATTCTTTATTTAGCAATCAGACTGGAAAACCTTCTGAAGCCATAATTGGAGCTAAATAGAATAGCTTTCTCATACAAAAATGCAATATAAGTAAGTTTCTAGTTTTATCAACTTGCTGTGTCATCTAGCTGTAATTAATTAGGATGTCATACTGGTAATCAAAGCCTTGGGTGATTTGATTTTTGAAGTGCCACATATTTGTTGGTCTGGAGAGAAAGGTCTTTTAACTGTGGGGTTTTTTTGCATTTTGTTTAAAATTCTAGTTGGATGACTTACCAGAGAATTCTCCAATCAATATCGTCCAAACTCCAATTCCCATTACAACCTCTGTACCAAAGCGTGCAAAAAGTCAGAAGAAGAAGGCCTTGGCTGCAGCACTTGCAACAGCTCAAGAGTATTCAGAGATAAGCATGGAACAGAAAAAACTTCAAGTGTGTAGCACCCTGCCCACCCCCAGCACTTGGTCGAGAGGAATATCAGTTACCTGATGCTCCTCTTACTCTCTAATAGCAGTAATCTCTTTGTAAAGAATGTTGCAGGCACCATTTCTTTGTGTTTATTGTATGTGATGTTCCTGTTGTAGGAGGCTTTATCAAAAGCAGCTGGAAAGAAGAGCAAGACCCCTGTTCAGTTAGATTTGGGTGACATGTTAGCAGCTCTTGAAAAGCAGCAGCAAGCAATGAAAGCTCGTCAGATCACCAACACCAGGCCTCTCTCATACACGGGTATTTCTAATTGGCCTGCCAATGGCTAAATACATTTTGTGCCAATGTGAATGTGATTGATATGAGCATCTTAAGTGTTTTTCTTTCTGTCTAGTTTTAGGTTTTGAATATAAGCATGATAAAAACCATGAAGGATTATTCTTAATGCATTTCTCAATAAATTGCCTGTGCTATCATCCTCTGAGCTGCAGCACACAATGGTGAAAATCTGTATATAACTGAGGTGAAATGTCTGTTAAAAGACTTGCTATTCAAAACTCAGGATTTGTGTCCTGAGAGTAATTCAGTGCTGAAATGAATATGTGAAAAGAACATGTACTAAAGATATTATAAAATACTCTTTGAAAGAGAGGATACTTATGACTGATATGGAGGGATATCTCCCTAGGATATTCTCATTTCTGCTGATTATGGTTCAAGGTCTCCTTTCTCAAACCAAATTTGTTTCTTAAATTGTCCATTGTTTCTGTCTTACGCTTTTACCATCCATAATGTCCAGTGGCAGTGAATTCTAACCTTATTACATCCTGTGTGGAGAAACTTTTCTTTCTGCTGTGTTTTTTGGGGTGGAGGTCAGTACTGGGGCTTTTTGTGCTCCAACTCATAATTTTGTTAGCTTTCACAGCCTTTGTATTACAAAGACTGAGCAATCATTCCTTTCTTTCCTCCTCTGATTCTTAGATGTCTGTCAGGTCTCTGAAGAGTCCTAGTCTATTTAGTTATTTAATTCTGGAAGTATCTTTTCTGAGAATCCATATTGCTTTTTCTGTACCTTTGTGTAGTTCTGCTGTATCTTTTTTAAAATTAGATCGGACATACACAGAATGTTAGGTTATAGTTCCATCATGAATGTATACAGTGGCTTAATTGTGATTTTTTTTGTTTGCTATGTCTTTATCAACACAACATTAAATTAGCCTTTTTAATACTTGCTGCCAGTAACAGAATTGACATTTTTGTAATTACTTTTTATAACCCCATTCTCATTCCTAAGCACTTGTATGTAGCCTGGAGTCCATCATTATGCACATAGTTACCATTTTCCTTCTGGTGTGTTGGTTCCTTTACCTGCTTTGAGTTTCAGCAGTGCTCAAACATTAATTCAAGTTGGCAAGGTTATATCAAACAAAGCTCAGCAAAGAACTGTTGGCATTTCCACTGGAGACAGCACTTGTTTTATTCTTTCTGGCAAAAGATCCACTTAACTATATGTTGCACTCTCTCATCTGTTTTGTCCTGTCAACTATTCAAGTTAACAACTGAAAATCAATGTTTGGATAAATATTTGTGATATATCTTACCATAATCATCTAACTAATGAAGCTACATGTGGTCCTTTGAGAGCGACCCCTTACCATTTATTGAAATAATTCCTGGAATCCATAGCTTCCTAAAACATGAGGCTGAGTTGAAGAAAGCTTAAAACCATCTGGAAGCAACAATATCTGATGATGTCATTTTCCTGTCATTATGAACCGCTTTTTTTCCAAGGAAGGAAAATGTACTTGGAGAATTCATCAGTGGAAATTCTGAAAACAGTGTTGAAATAAAGCTGACATGTCTTTTGGTAAAACTAATATCTATGTTGTATTTAGTTGGCAGTGCTGCTCCCTTTCATACCAAAGAATCTGCCAGCAGAAAGTCCTTAACAAAGGGACAGCCGTCTATGGGATGCCTTAATCCTTTGGATTCGACTGCCCCAAAAGTGAAGAGAGGAAAAGAGAGAGAGATTGCAAAACTGAAACGCCCTACAGCACTTAAAAAGGTAAACGTGCCAACCTTGGAGTGTTTTGACCCACACTCATACTTGAAAAATAAAGCCTGGTATTTTCTTAGTTGAGGACTAATTCCCATGAGCGTAGGGCAAAGGAGTTACGAGCTTCTGCCTCCAGTTTCTGCTAAACTGAGGTCCTGTCCTTTGGATCTAGACGTGTAACATAATGTATCCCCATAATTAGTTGAAGGTTGTAAAAATGTATCTCAACAGAGATTGCAAGGGTGTTTTCTTTTTGTAACTATAGGCACTAGGACGCATGGGTAAACTTCCATCATTTTTTCATGTGGCTGATTCCTAGTCTGTAGTGCCATGTAGTATGCTAACCTTAATTTTTCCTACTCCTTTTTATAGAGATGGGTATAGAACTTGAAGCAAACCCACAATTTTTTATTGAGTAGAGTTACAAATAATTGCTTGTATATCTATATTCATGCAGTCATAAATTAGGTATGTGCAGAAGGAATAGAATATATATGGAGATCAGAAGGTAAAATATAAAAAAGTGAGCCCTAAAAATGCAAGTGTGAAAGCCTTTTTCTGGCCTGCCTGTGATCTGAGTTAGAGGAATTCACCTGTTCAGAAAAGTTTTCTAAACTGTTTGTTGTCAATGCTTTTATGTAGTTGCTGTTAAACATGATGGCAATACCAGTATATCCATGGCTACTTACCTTTGCACTTTCTTTTATAAAAGGATTGTCTTTATTGAGGTGCTTCACAAAGATGACTAGTATGCCTGCTTAAGGTATTTTTCTACAGGCATGGGGATGAGGAGTTGTTAATAAGTGAATGTAATGCATCAGAAAAGAAGCCGTGAAAGTACTTAAGCTCTTGAAAGTACAATTTATGTAGAAGTATGTGAGTACTGAGTATATCATCTGTAAAATGCTGCAGTGAAATACTCCTTGTGATCAAAGAGGAAACTGAAATGATTTCAAGGGTTTCTATCCTGGCATGAGTGGGAATGTTCAAAACAACTCGCTTAACTTTGTGTTATGTTCAGTGAAAGGGATGTTTTTCTTTACAGGTATCTTTATAATTTTCAGATGCTGACAGTTGTTGGTTTTTGTTCCTAGATTATTTTGAAAGAGAGAGAAGAGAAGAAAGGCCGCTTATCAGCTGACCACAGCCTTCTGGGTTCTGATGAACAGAAAGAGGCTCATTTAAACCTGACTGCTGACCAGTCTCAGGAGCTGGCCTCTCAGGAAGGTTGGTCTGTATATCTCTAGACTCCCATCACTCCCCCTCAACTGTGCTAATCTGCTTATTTTCATATTTTGTCTTTCTCTTCCTATGCCACACAACTTACTGATGTTACCTTTTAGCTCTTTTTAACTTCATGAAATACCAGCAACTGAAACCCTCTTGTAAAATGCCTTGTCTGTCCCTTGGTTGTGGAAGGCTCAGTACACTGTGGGTTCTCAGTACCTGATCTCCATACAGCATTTTAATTGTCATCTCAACTGGATTTCCAAACACATGTCAGAGTTGATATTACTTTTGATAAACAAGCAAAATGTGACCTGTTGTCAACCATGCCGCGTTGATCAGAGTACTTTTTAATGATGAACATACTGAAAGTTTTCCAGATATGGAAGTTGCAAACTGTAAATAGGTTTTCCAGTTTGTTGAACATGTCAATCAAGTGCAATGTCTGGACTGTCAATTTGCAGCAGCAGCCCTGAGCAACTAAGAAACTCCAGAGAATTTTCAATGTCTTCAACATGTTTGGGGCAGCAGGAGTGGGAGAAGGAGATGTCTGTCAGGGTTCCAGATGTACTGCTTCATAACTTTTTCTTCTGAGTGACTTGTCTGACTAAAGTGGGAAAATCCTAGATATTCTAAGAATAAGTTACTTGAATATTTTATGTATATAAATAGTAAGGAATTATTGGAAGGAGTAATAACATTTAGATGGGATTTTTCCTTCTTTTTTATTAATTTCCTAAAGTAAGCTCAAGGGTTTTTTTAATGAATATTCAAATACTGCTTATTTATCCAGTCCATGCTGAGTGGTGGATGTGTGGTCAGTTTTTCTCCCCTTTCCCTTACCCCTCCAGAAGAGGAGGGGAGAATAACGCTTGGTGTCTTCAAAATGTAATTTGGACAAAGTAAGGGAGTGATAACACAAGAAGTGTGATTCTGTTCTTCTTACATAAAAAATGTATTTGTATTTTGATGTTTAAAAATTGCCTTTCAGAAACTGGTCTGAGTATGCCTAGTGATACTTCACTTTCCCCAGCAAGTCAGAACTCTCCGTACTGCATGACCCCAGTGTCACAGGGTTCACCTGCTAGTTCTGGAATAGGCAGCCCAATGGCATCTTCTGCAATAACCAAAATTCACAGCAAGAGATTCAGAGAGTAAGAGTTTTGCATTATTAATATAAATTCAAGCCTTGCACTATAGTCACCCTTGTGTTTTAAGTGTGGGTAGATTTAGCAGACTTAAGAGCTTAATGAACATAAGCTTCCCTTTCAGAAATAGAAGGGTCTGCAAGTATTTTCTCTTTTTTCCCCTAAATGTATCTCTTGTGTTTGTACACAAATGTGTGTGTGTATGTACACACACTCACTTGAGACTGCCTTTGGTTGCCACAGCAAATAAGCAAGGTGGGAGTATTCTCTGAAAAATATTTTTTAAAGGAAGGCTACATATGCTTTGGATGAGAAAGGAATGAATACTTAGGAATGCTTAAAATACTGTAATAGTACATCTTAATGTGTTAGGGCTTTTTTATTAATGTATCTTTATAATGTACTAAGTTAAGGAAAAGAAATTGCTTAAGTACAAATACTTATTGCAGTATTTGTTTGTATTTTTAATATTATTTTTGATTGGCTTTTTGAGGTAAGGGATATTACTACAAATACAAATGTTTTAAGGATGTATTTTTGCAGTTTGCAGTCTGATTTCTAAATCCTTTTCATTACTTTAGTAAAAGTTAAATAACTGTTCTGAGGAAGTAAAATTATTTTCATTTGCAAAAAGGCCCAGTGAAACCTTGGTTATGCTAATATTTGTGAAGCAGCAATGCTGACACTTGGCAATGTTGTTTTGAATTGACAGATACTGTAACCAAGTTCTAAGTAAAGAAATAGATGAGTGCGTGACTCTCCTATTGCAAGAGCTTGTCAGCTTCCAGGAGCGGATTTACCAGAAGGATCCCACGAGAGCTAAAGCAAGGAGGAGACTCGTCATGGGGTTGCGTGAGGTCACGAAGCACATGAAACTAAACAAGATCAAGTGTGTAATCATATCCCCCAACTGTGAAAAAATCCAGTCAAAAGGTACAAATCAGAAAAACAAGTGGTGTGCTTAGCTCTTTTCAGTTTTCTGGTGTTAATTAGCAAGGTTAGAAGCATTTGTTGCTATGCATGATGTAACACTTCCATACTCCATCTGGGTAATTGCCGTTTCACATTTATTCTTTTCTACTCCATTCTGGAAGAAACTCATTCATGAGGGGTGAAGAGCTTAAAGAAAAATACCTATTGTAGAATTGAAGTCTGCTGTGTGTGTTACTTCATTCTGTGTTCAAAACACCTTGCAGAGCCCTGAGCTCTGGATGCTTTTGAGGAAGATTCCTTAAGAGGAATGTGAATTGGTTAGTTAGCCAACCAACACATTATGCCACAACCAGAAATATAAACAGGCTTCCTGAGATAGGAGAATAGCAAAGCTCTGCTTAAGAAAAGACCTGTGAGACTCTGGTTTGTGTGCAGGACTAATAGAAAATACAGAATATCACCTTCATCTGTACTCGCTATACTTGAAATGTATTGAGTGTTATCCTCTGGGACAGAGGAGCTGCTGATGTGTGTATTGAAGTTTTTACTAATTGCAGTTAAAGTGGGTTAGAGAGTTGTATCATGCCATATGATGACTTCAGCTGACTAGATACCTATTTGAAATTGCTTTCTTCAAGGTGGACTAGATGAGGCTCTATATAATGTAATAGCCATGGCACGAGAACAAGAAATTCCGTTTGTGTTTGCTCTTGGCCGCAAGGCCCTTGGCCGCTGTGTGAACAAGCTGGTTCCTGTTAGTGTTGTGGGTATCTTCAACTACTCAGGTGCTGAGGTGAGTAATTCCAATCACATAAATGGCTGGAGTGAAAATTATGTTCCTTGTGGTAAAGAATTATTTGGCATTGAGAGCACACCTAATACACCTTTGATAATTGTCCTGATCTCATCTATATTACAGTGTCTTTTCTTTGAAATTCAGTTTTTATGGTACTGAGAGATTGTGCTGAAACCCTTCGGTCACAACATCCCATTGTATCTTTCAAACAGACTTAAAATGTAATCTGAAATTCTCTGGAAGGCTTAAGAATGTAAGAAAAACAGTATCTTAAAGTATGTCCATCTCCTCCCAGTTGTATAAACACGTAGTGGAGTGGTACAGAGAAGAACTAATTCTTAGCTGAAGTTGAGGTATTTGGTGTTAATCTTGAGGCTCGTATGGTATACCTTGGACTGAAAGGAGTAATCTAAAGTGAAAACTATTAGTAAGAATTACTGCTGATAAAAGTGCCTTTGTACTTAGGATCTGTTTAATAAGCTGGTGTCCCTGACTGAAGAGGCCAGGAAAGCCTACAGAGACATGGTGGCTGCAATGGAACAGGAACAGGCAGAAGAAGCCTTGAAGAATGTCAAGAAGGCCCCACATCACATGGGTCATTCTCGTAACCCCTCTGCAGCAAGTGCTATCTCATTCTGTAGTGTTATTTCTGAACCAATATCTGAGGTCAATGAGAAAGAATATGGTAAGTAGGTTAAAGCTTACCTTTGTAAATAGAAGCTGGAGTTTTCCAAATGCTGTTTGTTGTGAAATGTAGCTAAAGATGCAATCCTTCTTCCTAATTCACAGTATTCTACAATATTCAGGGATAAGAAAAAATCGGTTAGACTTCAGTTAATTTCATAAGTAATTTTTTTCTCTGAACTATATAGAAAATAATAATTTCTGATCTTCAGAAGTGTTATAAGTGTCTAACATCAGTGGAGGTGGCTTCTCCAGTTTTATTGAACTGTTACAAAACTGATAGCACAGAATTGATTATATGACTAAGGAAGAACTGATGACAGAGCAGGAACTAAAATTTGAGGTCTCTGAAGATACAGGACTTGTAGCTTAAATTTTTTAACTTGAGATGGCAGTGAATGATTCTAGTCTGAGCAAAAGGCAAGTCCATTTATCCAGTTGCTTAAGCCCAGATGAAAAGGAATATAAAAGGGAGAATACTTGTTAGAAGTCAAAAGCCTTCTCTTTTTTTAGTCTGAGAGAGAATGCTATCTTTTTAGTGAATTATCTTGTGATACCTTGAATTCATTCCAGGTGTTAAACATTTTTTTAAGAAGTCCTTAAATGAATGACTTAAGATGGTGGCAATTTTCTTCTTTTAATTAATACTTGAGAGCAACCTCTTTGACTACTTAGTGCTACATTTGGTGTTTACACAGGAAACTAAGTGGCACAAACTTTCAACTTTGTAATGTCTGCTGTAGGGTACTGTAAAAACCCAAAGTTATTCACAGCTCTTTTTGTTGTCTCTCCTCTTTCCTTCTTCCTCTTTTTTCTAGTAGAATTCTTTTCTAGAAAGCATAGAATAATATTAATAATATTAGCTGATATTGCTATTTAGCCTGTGTTACTGCATGCTCAGGAGAAATATTTTTATATACAAGGAATAAATGTTTCCTACTTAAACTTCTTTCAAAATTTGTAGAAACAAACTGGAGAAATATGGTGGAAACATCTGATGGGTTAGAGACCTCTGAAAATGAGAGGGAATCCGTGTGCAAGGCTGCAGTACCAGAAAAAGCTGGTCATGGCCAAATGGAAAAAACCACTCTTAACAAACAACCACCTCTGGCTACAACTGGCACTACCTCAGCAACGAATCACGGAAAATCCACCCCAGGTGACAAAGAGGAGGTGAAACCAGATGACAATCTGGAATGGGCCTCGCAGCAGAGCACAGAAACAGGATCCCTGGATGGCAGCTGCCGAGACCTCTTGAATTCCTCCATGACCAGTACCACCAGTACTCTTGTGCCAGGAATGCTGGAAGAGGAGGAGGAAGAGGAAGACGACGATGATGAGGATTATGCCCATGAACCAATTTCTGTAGAAGTTCAGCTTAATAGCAGAATTGAATCTTGGGTTTCAGAGACCCAGAGAACTATGGAGACGCTGCAGCTTGGGAAGACCCTTAGTGGTGCTGAAGAAGACAATGCAGAGCAAAGTGAAGAGGAAGAAATAGAGACTTCAGAGCAGGCAGATCCTGTCACTGATGGGGAGGAATGGACAAATGATAAGCATGCAAGTAACACTCAGCATAAACCCACCCTCTGCAGTTCTCTGAATAAAGAACACACAGATTCCATCTACATGCCGTAAAAATAAGCAGGAACTCAGGAACTTTTTAGAAATTATATTAAAACTAACTGTTGTAAAGGTTGCAGCCATTATTCCATATGCTTCATCTCAACATTTTGCACTGTTAAACATTTAATACGTGTATTTAATTCACAACAATATTTTTGTAGCTGTCTGTTACTTTTTTGATTTAAAAACTAGATTAGCTCTTAATCACTATTGACTTGCCAGATTAGAAACTGTGTGGAAAATTTGTCAGTATGCATTCATTTGATCTTTTGTAAAAGGAAACATCTTGTAACTGACCAGTTTTATCCAAAATTCTTTCAAGTTGTGACTCTTAAACTTATTTTCAAACAGGTAACCTACATTAACACTGACAAATTACCAACAATTCATGTTGGTGGTGTGGTTATACTAGGCCTGTCAATGTATTTGGCCATGACTTTCTAGTTCTATCTAGAAATAAAAGGAAAATTTTGATTCTCTTTCAAAAAAAGCTAGAAAAAGCCATTTGCAATCTTAATGAGAATTAAACAGTAGAGAAACTGTGTGTGATTTTTATGTTAAAATAGATGCAGCTTTTTAGTTGATCTTGGTGAATGCATCATTAAAAAGCTGCTGATAGCTGAGATGGTTACAATAAGCTATAATAACTTTGATTCCAGAAAAACTTTAAGCCAGAGGGATATAATTAATGTTTTGCAGGTTTTCTTTACAAGGTAGAAATATTGCATTAAAAAAAACAGGAAAGAAAACAAAAATTCCCCATTCTCTCTGCAGTTGCTGTCTGCCAAACCACACTAAGTGACTCATTAACCATAATCCCTATTCAGGGCTTTCAGTAAACTGATGACTTCCTCTCTCTCCTGTCACTTACCTCAGGAATGCTGTTTTGCATATTGTGTTCTGCATAACACTGCAAAAAGCAAGAATAATCCTTTAACAGCAAGTGTGAATGATGTGGTGGCTATCTCTGCATTCACCTGCATGCTGTGATCCTGGCCAGGATGTATCTTATCAACTCCTGCTGAAGATGTGACCTCTTTGTCTCTTGTGGTTGTGAATGCTTTAGGAGTTGACCTCTAGATAGAAAAGAAAGTAGTTATTCCAGGAAAGGAGGAAGTGCCCTGTAGTTTGGGGAAGTATTTCAGTGGTGTAAAGGTAAAAGAAACAAAGATAAGCCCTCCCTGAAACATACCTGTTGCTAGAGAATTGTTCCATGTTCTGTTCCGAATATTGAAGTGAAATGCATTAACTGATGATGGATTTGTTTCAGACTGAGGATGGAGTGTGTGTCTAAAACTTGCACGTCAGGAGTCTGTTTTCCATCTTTGTCTGGTATTGGCAAGGGATGTACTGAAACTGCCAGCAGCAGGAGCTTCAACTACGAGAGTAGCCAAAGAGTAACTCATGTGAATAACACTTTCATAGCAAACGTATGTTTCTTTTAATTTCACTTCGTTGTTCTTGATCACTTGTATCAAAATGCATGAAAAGCCTTTGGGTAGGTTGAAAACCACAGGAAACTGAAGTTAGCTGAGTTGGGTGTTAAGTCCACACTTAGGAACATGGGACCAATGTTTATAGTAGTAGTGATGCTGGCGTTTTAAGTTGCACTGGGAAAATAAGGCTCCGGGTTTAGAAGTCATCTAGCCCTGGGTTTTTGGATGCTGATGAGAATAACAGAAACTGTGTATTATGTAAATAATGCTTTGATAGCTATAGGCATAGCAAAGGCTATGTAGATAAGCAGTGCAGAGAGCTGCTGTGACAACTGGCTGTTCTGTCACATTCTGAGCTCCTCAATGTAATCTTCCTCGGCGTTAGAGCAGGCGTTTCATAGGAAAACAAAGACTAAGGAATGATGCCTCCTGAATGTTAAACCTTTTACTGTCCCTATGGCAGATTTCTACTGTCTGTATGTTTTAAGAGTTTTTGCTTTAGGACATGACAGGTGTTTGAACTGCTGACAAGCAAAACTGGCCCTTGGATGTGTAAGCACATCTCGGCACAGGTGAGATCAGTGCATACACTGAGGGCAAAACTTGGCCAGAACATCAGAAAACAAAGGTGTTTGTAGTTTCTCCTTTTGCTTTTTCAGTGCCAGTGATTCAAATAACTTTTGATCTTGAAGTATTAACATCAAAGGCGCATCTTTTTATATGTCTTTTCTGAACTTGGACTGTCATTTTAAAGTTTTCTGACATTTATATCAAAGAAGTCTTGTAATATTCAGCCCGCTATTTAACTGCAATTTTGCTACAAGTTTAATAGAGTTCTTGAAAGTGATACAGCACTTATAATTATCTCTCAATTTGCCAGCAAATAAGGAACTAGTCTCTTTTTAAAATGTGGCAGATCACCCTTAGGGGAGCAAACTGAAACTGAGTAAAGAAAACTGGGTTTAGTGCTTCCTTTTTGATAAGCTGGGAATGAGCAATAACTGTAAGAATGAAATTGCAATTCCTTTGGGAGTGATCCATTTGCATCTGAAATTAGGGAAGTTCCTTGCCACTTGAAGCACTTAAGGAGAGTATCTCACTGTGGTAATTTTGGTTCTATTATCAACAGAATTTAAGAAGAAAGCATACAAATGTTCTACAATACCATGATTTTTTTAAAAAGTAGTTGAATTTCTATTTCAGTGTAAAAGTGTGCAGTTTATACAGGTTGTTACTGTCCCCATGAAAAGATGTTTCTGTAGTTATAGGTGTATAGATATTTTTGTTGTGAAAATAATTATTCGGGAAACAAATCTACTTTTCTTAAGGCATTGTTTATAGAAATGATTTCACCACTTACTTTATCTGGTAAAATCAAAAATAATGTATCTGTGGTAGGGGTAGGGATCTTTAAAACTGATAGAGGTGGCTATGTATACAACCTATTTATATAAATACTCTTAAGTATCTCTGTCAATAATAAAACATGGATTACAAGTCTGTAAAAGGGAAATATTCTGAAGAACTTCTGTCCTTAGTTGGACCAAGTAGCAATGTCTGATTAAGGCTAAGGCCCTGATCCTGCTCACACATACTTGGCAGTGTTAGTGCCACTGGCTTAAACTGGTGGCCTGTTTATCTGCTTAAGTTGTGTGCAGGCTGTGGTAGGATTGGAGCTAAACAGTGACAGAGGGTATTGACCTGTGTTTTAAAAATTCATTATAGAAAATGTTCAGTAATGCACTTGTTGGTGTTCTTCTGGTAAAGCTAAGAGGTGTCTTTATGGGTGGGTGGGTGGGAGCTTACACAATGTGGTTCTGTCCAGTTCATTAACACAAGCTTAAATTTTAATAATGTTACTTTAAATATGTATGTAAAAAAGTATTATTGTTTGAAAAGCTGCTGTTGCTGAAACTGTCATTAAGTATTTCTTGTGAAGTTGTGCCAACTAATGAAACTGTTGAGTTGATTTCAGTGTCAGCCATTTAAAAATTAGACATGGCAATTTGTTAACAGAACAAAACCCAGCAGAAACAAGCCATAGAAAACCAGGAATGGGGGGGTTTCTACTACCCTGCCACACACAAGGAAACATGAGAATGTCTGACCCAAAACTTCCTCACCAATGAATGGTAATGCTGAAAGTAGAAACCCAGTTGGCACAGCCCACCTTCTCAATGTTCATAAATAGTTCATATAATTTACTTTTTAAATAGATTCTAATAAGGAAAGCTGTTTAATCTTTAATGTCTTAAAATTTATAGTAATATTTAGGTTGGAGCAGTAGAAAAATCATTATAAAATACAATATGAAGGGGTTTGTTCCATTTCTTTTTTGCTGTATGAAGGATAACTGTTCTGTCTACCGTACTTTTTGGAGTAATAACAGCTTTTTTGCACTATGTAAATACTAGTGGGGGATTCTTCCATAACTAATAAAAATGATTGTAGAAATGGATGGTTTATTACAGTGGTGTGTTTGTTCACAACTCTTTGATGTAGGTTTGCAAGGGCTGCCCTGGCCGGGTGCTGGGCCAGGTCTGTGTCACGCTGTGGCCACAGGGTGGATGGAGGAGCTGAGCCCCTCGGCCGGGAGGGGCTGGAGCAAAAACCAGGATTAGCTGAGGGCTCTCCACATGGATCCCAGCCCTCTGCTGTCACCCACGGACCAGAAAAGCACTAGATAGAAAAACCCACCTTTCAGAGACCCTGGGACTGAACCCGGTCCAGAATATTGAGTAGGAAATAACATTTTATTTAAGAGGAGATGAGCGAGGATAAGCACAGGTACCTCCAAAAGCTGGGATTTCTCACATGCTCTATGGGATGAGAATTTCAGCTGACCTGTCCTTACTGTTGGAGTGATGCATGAAGTCCTTTGGAAAATAAGGTGAAGTTCTCTGTATGTTGTCCCCTCTTCTCTACTTCAACTCCTCCGTGACAGTAACAGTGACCTATAACAGTGTCAGTAACTGGTTTTGCAACTCCCACGCGTGCAAATATTTGTAGCAGCTCAAAAAGGATAAAGCTTTGTCCTGTAATTCTGAAGTTTCTATTTATGTACCTTAACTTCATGTTTCAGTTCTGCTATTGCAGTTGTCTTCTGGTGAAAGTGCTTCTGTTACAAACCCCACTTTGGAGTTTCTATGAGTTGCAGTCAGAATAACTCCTCCTATCTGGGTTCTGCCTCTGTCTTCTCAACCTGATAGGAGTTTTGGAAAGTACAAAGAAGTGGGTGGTACAGTGTGACCTGTGTTATGGAAATGACAAAAAAATTAGTTACTCTCAAGCCTTTACAAACTGATTTTTTTTTCTCTCCCTCTTCATTTCTTCACCATTTAAGAAACACTAATGTTGAGCAAAGTTCCTTGCCTCTGGTGAGTTTTTAAATGGTGCTTTGCACTTCTGCACATACCAAAAAATGCAGTACAAGAAAAAGAAAATTGCTCCTGCTAAATTCCTCCAGGCAGCACTAGCCCTGCCTGTGCTCCCACAGCAGCCTGGGCTCTCTGGTTTATAGGGATAGGGCTGGATGTTCATCAATCTGTGTGTCCACAGATGTGGAAAGACCCCAGTCAGTCAAACTGCACTCGGCAAAAATGACAGCTCCTTGGACTTGCATTCAGATTTTTAGGATAGTTGTGAATAAACACATGGTTTTATTAATTTTTTTTTGTTGTTGTGGGGGTTTTTTTAAAGCACTACTGGACAAAACCAACCCACCCCCCAGGAGATGATGCAGCTGCAGGCTCTTTACCTTGGAGGGTCTTTTATGAGTTACCAGCTGCAGGGGAAGCTCAGCTGGACTGCACTTCCTGGCCCCAGCTGCAGGCCCTGGTGTGCTCCAAGCTGTTAAATGAGAGTTTTCCAGGGAGCCTGGGGAGCTCCCACACGAGGCAGATGCGTGGGGAGTCCGTCTGGGCACTGAGAACGCCCTCTCAGCCCTCTCCTGTGGTGTTTTCCAGGGACACAGTGAGTAATGAGGAATTTAATAATCATGTAACACTGATAACAGACTTGTTCTTCTGCAAAGGGAAATGGGAGAGGGAGCATGGAACAAACGGTGTGTCCCACAGTTCTCTGTGGAGCTGTGTTTGTCCTTGGCTGCCCCCGGAGACTCCGGCAGCACTGCTCACACCCGCAGCAATTCAGTCGGTGCTTGTAGGGGAAGGTGATGTGTGTCCACACCAAATTTAAAACAACTTCATGCTTCTATAAGGACCTCTGTAGTAGGTTACTCATTTCTTGCACAGTTACAAAGCAACAATAAATGTTGTCACTCAAAACATTTGGGGGTTTTGTACAGTTTTCAAAAACATAATAGTAGAAATCCTCCTGTTCAGTAGCATCTCTCAGGGAAAAGAACCCTAAATGCATGTTTAGAGCATTAAACTCCTTATAATGCTTTTTCCTGCAAGGGAAGGCTGTGTTTTTAGATGGATTCTGCCCAAGAGTGCTGTTTAAAGCTCTTGGGGACTTCCTGTCTGCAGCTGAGATGGGAAGTGTCCCTTCTGCCATTGATTGTCTTGAGGAATAGGTAAGCACTGGAGAGGCAAGGACGTTTGGCAAAAAAAAAAAAAAAAACAACTGGAAGAAGTTCTTGGAAAGCTTTCCTTATGGAGGAATGTTGGCTGTAGAGGAAGACAGCAAATTAACATAAAGAAATTACTGGAAATGCCCCTATCTCAGGTTTACTTTCTGATTTTTCCAAGTTAAAGGCAATCAGCCAAGGATGGAAGGGGCAGATGCTGAATGAGGGTACATCCTTCAATGTTTTCTTGCACACCTAAGCAGACACTGGGAGAAGTTCAATCCTGTTGTGGGCTTTATTATTTTCTAATATGGGCTAGTGGATTGCCCTATAAAAATACAGCTTTAAAGGTAATTGCAGGAAAGGCTGTTCCCTGCCTGCTACCACATGGTATATCAAATCCTGTGATGCCACTAAAGCATGACTGCCCCCAACTTCCTTTGGAGCTGACAGTAGTTTGGTGATGCTATTGCTGAAATTTGTTTCATGTGGTGGGTAATTCTGCAGAGAGGAAGCTTTAGGCTACTTTAGGCTGATTTTTTTCTTTTTATTCCTCCTGCTGTGGGCTGTGCTCAGAGCTGGATCCAGTCACTAGACTCTTAATCTGTTCTTCCTTTGAACACTTCGTGGTACAAGGTACCAGGGTGATGCTGGGTTTTGCTCATGGGCACTCGGCCTCCTTGCAAGCAGAGCTGAGGCAGCCCAGCAAGTGCTGCTGAATGTATCTTTGGGCTCTCAGTATGCAGATCCTTTCAGAAAGAAGTGGTGAGGGCAGCGTGGTGTTTTCTGATGGCTTGCAGCAGCTTTCATTCTCTTCTGTTTTGGGTATGTCCTTGTTGAACGTGCAGAGGTTGGCACCATCCACCTTGCAGGCAGGACAGCCGTGGCACAGGTCTCCCATGCTGTGCTCTCCTCCCGTGTTCAGCTCTCACCCGTTTTCTTTGGTGGCTGCTTTCCCTCAGAGCTGCAAGGACTGGTCCTGTGCTGGCTCTTGAGCAACCTTCAGACTGAATTTTGGGCTTTTGCACAGGACTCTCCAGCTTGTTTCTGTTCCCCCGTGCTCTGGGACTGTCCTGGGGGAACAGACAGCAAAGCCCAGCAGTGTTTGAAGGAGGAGGTGGTGGTCCTGCCAGGACAAGAAGAGGATATAAAAGGAGGGGAGCATGGAGCACATCCAGCTCAACCCTGTTGCACGGCAGGCTGGGTCCTTCCACTCCATCCTGCCCAGCTGCAAGGATGAGAGCTTTGCCCAGGTGCAGCAGCCCTGCCTTCTGCTGCCTTGTCCCACTGCACTTCTGCTGTCTTGGAGCTGCAGTTTTGGACAGAGCAATGTTGCTGTGAGTGGTGAAACTGGGCTGAGCTGAACACAGCATGGTGCCCAAGAAGGGAAATTGCAACTTGACTTTGTCAGCCTAGAACATGATTTTGGGGATTGGCTAGAATAGGAGAAAAGCACTGATAGTCTAATCTCTGATTTTTGTATCCAGGGTCCTGCCTTTTTCTCATCAAACCCAGTAGCTCTGACCCCTGTGTTTTCAGCCCAAGCAAACCCTCTCTGACTCTCTCTGAAAGTAGGAGGGGCTGCAGTTGTCAAATACACCTGGATTTATCTCATTCAGAACAATGGATAGGAGATAAAACAGTGAGAATTATTTCACATGTGGGAAAATAAATTCCTCTCAATTGAAATAGAACAGTTTCTCTGTGTGACCTTCCCTAGTGGAAATAAACTGCTTCAGGCTTCCCAGAGGTAGCTGCCACCATGTGGTTACCTGCCACGGGATTTTCCTGCTGTTCTGCAACAATTTGCTGATTTCTGCCAGGATCAGCCAGGCATGTAAATGAGGAAGTAAGGCAGATCAGCTCGGTGCACCTCAGCATGAGTTAACTCTGCTCTTGCTATTTATAAAGGGAAAAAAGTCCCTTGTTTACTCCATATTCTAAAAGAAAGGCCAAGCTCTGTTGTACCGGGTGCAAGCAGCACCTAACGGCTTCCTCTGGGCTCCTGCAAGATGCAGCTGCTTTTTGGGTGTGCTCTGCAGGTGGGTGACAGCTTTTCTCCCGTGCTGCCCCCACACTCCCGGGGTGAGACTGCAGAGCTGCCTGCTCTCCTCTCGATTGGTGCCCAGCTCGCTGTGAGCTCTCCTGTCCCCAGCGAGTGCTGCGTGCAGCTGTCCCGGGCCCTGCACTGCAAGCACAGCCTGGGGTGGTTAAGTGCCTGCTCGAGCTGCGATCCCACAGCCCCCAAATCTGAAATGGGGTGGTCCCAAGGGTGCCCGAGGCTCCAGGCTGACACTGCTGCTTCCTGCCAGATGGGCTGCCTGTGGTGATGCTGGAGACGTGGCTGCTGCTGTCTTGCCTCCTCCTCTGCAGCTCTTTCAGAGGGGCGTTAGAAGTGGCTGTAGCTGGTTCACAGCTCCTCAGTAGTGGTGCTGTCCCATCAATGTGGTTGCACCTGCCTAAGCTCCCGTCCCCTCTGACAATACTTGACTGGGCACTGCTCACAGCAGTTTTTCATGCAGCATATTTGTGGCTGAGAGATTGTTTGGGGCTGTAGACATGGTGTGATGGAGAATTGGGGTGTGAGGGGTAACAGCGATTGAGGGAGGTTTAGGCTCATAACTCTGCACCACGAGGGCAATCCCGTGCAGCCTGAGAAAACACGTGTGGCACAGCCCTGTCAGCATGCACCGTTCTGTGCCAGCAGCCATGTGAGGTGCAAAATTATTTTTCCCTGTATCCTCCTGGGGCAGCAGCGGGGGTGAGCAGGGAGCTGGGAGGGTGGGAAGCCCTGAGCACTGTGAGCAACCGGGAACTCGAGCTGTGAGCAAGAAACACAGTCTCCTTTTAGGCAGAACACAAGGCTGTAGGCTCAGTTTCGCCTGTGCTTAAAGGAGCTTTGTTCTCTGTGCTGGTTAGAGGCTGATTTCCCAGTATCTTAAACAGAAATCTTGTTTTTAGCCTTGAGAAAAAAGCTTTTTAATTTATAAAGGCATGGCATTTTTCTTTTCCCTCCTCTCCCTCCCCACAATGACTGGTATTGCTTGGACAATGCTGCTCTTTGCAGCATTGTCCAAGGGGGTCCTGCTCTTGAGCTTGTACTTCTTGATCACTGCTGAAAACAGAGCTTGTCACAATTGCATTTTTCTCTGGAACTTGCAGGAAAACACCAGCTATTCTTCACCTCCCACACTGTGATCGCACTTGCTGGTGCCTGTGAGCAGAGAAATGCTGATTGAAGTACTGACCTCCCTCACCTCTCTGGAGAAGCCACCCTGAGCCCACCCTGGGCATCTCGAGAGGGCAACAGCACTTTGGCCATGGAGCAGCAGATGCTGGTACCGTGCAGGACTCGAGACACAGCTCGTGTGTGCTTAGTGAAGGACAGGCTGTTGCATTATTATTTCTTTTACTTGAAAATGTCCCCTTTCACCACACAGGTTTAAAGCCTGTCCCATTAACCTTTTCCACCTGCCAGGTCTGTTAGCTGCAGTGGGACATGGAGGGGGTTGCATCTCCTGCAGGGCCAGCAGAGACCCCACCTGCCCATTTTCTCACTCACACAGGTAAAGAAGGCTCAAATTGCTTCCTGAGGAAGAAGCAGCAGGCAGGCGGGCCCGGGAGATGAGGACCACCTTGGGCCAGAGGCCAGCCACAGCCATGAACTAATCTTACCTGAGGTAAGGCAGGGGGAGTGTCCTGGTCACACTTTCCTGGTGCTGCCATCTATGCCAAGGGGCTGCTGTAAGGCAAGAAGACCCTTGCTGTGTGCTCAGAGGAAAGGTAGGAAGGATGGTAAGGCTGATCTTGCATGAAGAGGAAATTTGGCTTGTCTGTTTGCATGTTTGTCATAGCAGTAAAGAAAACACAGTTCTGGGAGGTTCACCAGTACGGAAGCCTGGAGCATCAGCATCTCCCTGAATGCTGGTCCTCATCGTCCCCTTCATGGAAGCACAGTTTGCACTCCCCTCCAGACCCTCCTCCTCGTCTGTGTGGGCTCCATGGCCTCTGCATCCCAGTTTTCCTTCCAGCCATGTTGATGTCACGTTCCAGTGTGGCGTTGAAATGAAAGAAAAACGTTCATGCTAAGAGAGTTTCTGTGCTTTATGTGCAATCAATAGTGCTGCTAATCACGTCTGAAATCTCCTCTTCTTTTGTGCTCAAAGCCATCATTAAAGCTTCATGAGAAATTAGTCACTCTTTGTAACTTGTGGCTAGTCCAGGTTTTGCCTTTGGGTTTGATTTTGTCAGCAGTCTGAGCCATCCTCACCAAAATGGGTTGATTCAGAGCAGCCACGTCCTCTTTGAGCCATATTTCACTAAAAGAGTCTGGAGGACTGGCTTTTTTCCCTACCTTATTGTAGCAACTACTGCATCTTCAGGATCAATACCAGCTTTCGTACACGAGGTAAAAACATGAACGGCTGTGATGAGCTCCCTCACTGTGGCAGAGGCCGTGATTTTCTCTGCCTGTCACGGGCAGGGCAATGGGCAGCACGGCCTCCCCTCACCCACCAGCAGCTGATTCACAGCCCTGAGGGCGAGCAGAGAATGAGGCCGCTACCACTGCGAGCATGAGGAAGGCGAACTCAACATTGAAAACCTAGCGAGAGAAAACGCCTCAGCGAACGGCGGGAAGCGAGGGCCCCGGGCCGGTTTTCCTCTCCCGGCCCGACCCCCGTGAGGTTCAATTTCTCTTCCCGCCATCTGCCCCAGGTGTCGAAGCCCCACACGGAGCCGAGGTAACTCGTGCTGAGGGCCCTGGTATTTTCAGTGAGTAAAATAAACCCGCGTCTCGCTTCTTTCGCTGCGGAGGTACCGGCGGTGCCTGAGGGGCGCTTTCCCCCCGGGGCTGGAGCTGAGCTGCCGGGCAGGGAGCGCTGGGACAAGCCTGCCCTTTCCTCGGGGCCGGGCGGGCAGCCAGGGGGGCATCGCGGCCCCGGCTCCGGCCGGGCCCAGGCCCTCGGCTCTGCCTGTGCCGCCGCGGAGGAGGAATGGCGG
>VZRO01002119.1:2431748-2499923 GCA_013397915.1 Daphoenositta chrysoptera | reverse complement strand
CGGGGCTGCGGCGGGGGCGGCCCGGGCGCTGCGGAGCTGCTGCCCCGCGGCGCTGCGGGAAGCGGCTCCCGAGCCGCAGGAACATTCGGTTGTTTCGGGATTATTATGGTGCTGAAGGACTTTCCAGCAGGAATTAGCGAGACCGAGGCTGCTCAGTGTTTTTCGAAGAATCCTGGGTTTGTGCCTGACGGCGGGGCAGGAGCTGCAGCGCAGGGATGCTCTTCGCCTCTGGGGCAGCGGCGGTGGAAGTGCAGAGAGCCGGGCACCTTACGGGGTTCATGCCGGTCTGAAAATGCGTTTGGGCTTGTAGCTGTCTTGCTCTGCTTTGTGTGGAATATGCTTGAGCTTTCGGTGCAGCCAGGACTCCGCAATTATTGATGCTACAGCTGTGAGTCTTCAGAGCTAGGTGGGATTTAGTGCCTGCCTTGAGGCAGGAATGAAGGCAGGTTTGGGTAGTGGCTCTTCAGCTTAAGCTGCTATACCACTGATGTGCTTTCCTGTATGCTGCTTTTATTACTGCTTACAAAATGCCAGATGTCCATGCAGTTATAAGCCTTGTCCATTGAGGAAAATAAACCACTCAAGAGGGAGTCAGCAAAAGTATCCAATAGGTTTCTGTTTTGAAAATTGTTTGACTTGCTTGATTTCCATATAATTTATCTACAAGAGCCAATTTATGCAAGAATATCCAGTTACAGACCTGCCAAGGCTATGAGAGAACGCAGCCAGCAGAGCCTCGGTGGACACGTCCTGTATGTAGGGTTATTCAGACATCCAGGAATGCTGCACAGGGCTAAGTACAGCCGATTCAGGAATGATTCCATAACCTCCCTAGATGAAGGTACACAAAATACGTCTTTAAATATCAAAGGTTCTTCCTCCTCTTCCCATTCTTCAACACCCAATTTACTGACGGAAGATGTCTCCTTGGGGCCACAGGACACCTGCACCACGCTGTGCACGCTGATCCCCCGGATGGCCAACATTAAACTTGCCAACCCGTCAAATCTGCCGGGGCTGAAAAGCTTCTGCCTGGGAACGAAAGAGGTGCCACGAATTAAACTGACGGAGTGCGTTACCATCCCGAGCAGCCCAACCTCGCCTGAGATCAGCTGCGTGTCGGCCTCGTATCCCCAGCCCGACCTGGACAAGCTGGTCCTGACCCCAAAGGCAGCGGGCGGCGCCGAGCGGGGCGCTGAGGAGGCCGCTCCTGCGGGCGGGCAGGACAGGGGCCTCGCACAGAGCGGTGAGAGCACGTACAGCCAGGAGCCAGGAACCACCTACAGCGTGCGGGTGAGTACTTCTCCCTGGCCTTCCAGTCTCTGACAAAGCAAACAGCTCAGCTGGCTGATGGGTGACCTCCATTTTCCCGCCTCTAGAGTCCATGCCCCGAAACACCGAATTCTCCCATGTATTTCCTGTCTTCTGGGGCGTGTAGGGCTGTGGCATTGAACTGAGGGAGCTAAAAGCACCCCAGCTGCTTCCAGAGGTAGCACAACATCCAGTTCCAAAGGACTGTCTGTAGACTTTCTGAGGAATGCTGCTGTGCTGCAACTAGAACGGGTTACTCTGGCCCGAACTGTGTGTTGGAGGGAAAAGGAGGCCCATGAAGGGGCTCCCCATCCCTCACAGAGCAGCTCCAGGCACTAGGTGATTTCTGGCCCACACTGCCGACATGTTTGTCAGGGAGGCTGTGGGGCAGGCACTGCCCAGGTTGTATTTCCAGTATGGTTTTCTGCTGGTCTCCCTTTCATGGGCAGTCTCTCTGAAGAGGGTTCACTGGCAGGAGCCTTGCAACGCAACAGGGAGATGTTCTTCCCTGCATCTTCCTGCTTATGTTGCTCCCATGGCTGTGGGCCTGCAGGAATCTGCCCAAGGAGAGCTGTAAGAACATTGCTGGCATGTCCTGGCCAAACTCTTGGTGTTTTTTTCAACTAGCCCCTTTAATAATAACAAGCAGGTTGGTAAGTAAGTAGCATGGGGGTTTGGGCATTTCAGCATCATAGGATGGGCAAGGTGAGAGGATGAGCAAGGTGCTCATTTCCCCAGAGACCACCAGGCTTCTTCAGGAACTGGTGATGAAGCCTCAGATGGGCTGGGAAGTGGCCAGGGCTGCAGCATGGCAGGAGTATAGTGCAGAGGGATGGTCTCACCTGGAGGCAAAGCAGGGCCAAGAGACCAAGGGCTGGGCAGTTGGAGCTGCTTCCAATCCTTACCCTCTCTCCCTGGCCCTTGTCCTCCCTCCTGTGTGTTTGGAGACACTCACTCTCCCCATGCAGCTTCTTGTGCCTTGTTGGGGTATGGGATTGTTGGGATCTCAGCAGAGACCCTTTTAGGAGGTGGGTCAGGTCTACGTTATTGGGACTGCTGCTGCCAGAGATCTTTGGCCTTAACAGCTTAATCAGAGTCTGAGGAGGATTCAGCAATTACATGGAGAGGATCTACAGTTATTTTAGAAAGGCAATAATGTGGTGAATTAAAGAAATGCCATAGGGCAGAAGCTGTCCCCCACAGACTGGAGCGAGGCAGAAATTTTCTTGGTGTTGTTTTAAAAAGAGGCAGCTCTGGGCTCATTGCATCCCCTGGGGAGGCAGCTGTGGCCGGGTGTGACTGGTGGTGACAGGGCACCTGTGTCACTGCCGTGTGTCACCCCGGCCTGATGAGGAAGCTGAGACCCGTAAGAGCACCTGGTCCTCCAAAATGCTCGTGCAAATAACAAAGAGCCCAAACATTAATATTTTAAGAGGAGCCTGGACAGCTCTGATTCTCACACTGTTACTGTTCAAAACATAGTTTGTATGCAGGTTGCTGCAGGCTTTACAAGGGGGATATTTACCCTGTCCTTGTTCCCATTCTACCCATTACACACCTTCCCACAACACTGCCCATCTGGAGCTGAGGTTTTCTCTAAATGGTGCCCATAGTGGCCATGGCACTTATCTTTTCCTGCTGGTGTTTGTTATGGCTGTGATGAGCCTGAGGAATATTCCAAGAGGCACTTGCCATCCTCACTCTTGCTTGTCAGGGAGTGCCAGGGAGGTGGCTGCTCCTGAACAGGAGGATAAGATCTGGCTCTCAGCACTGTCCTGCACCAGTGGTTTCTCTGAGAACAGCAAGGATGATGTTTACTGGACCTAACATGGAGTAAGGCTCTGTGCCTGAGCTTAAATCAAAGCACGAGTCTTTGATAGACAATTAGTTTTAAAAATGTGATACTTAACTAAAATACGAAAAGGAAATACTGCTGCCAGATATGTCATTACAATACCATTATACTTTAAAATAATCTGGTGAAGGTTGTTTGCAGCATCCTTTGTCTTAAAGGGGTTTTACCAGCATACAGGTTGATCCTCTGCTAGTGGCTTGGTGGCAAATGCATATAGATAACGCCATCATATATATCTCTAATCAGTTACATGTCTCTAGATTATTTCTAAGATGGAAGTTCAGAATGACATGAACTTCACCCTGAAAGTGCACGTGGGCACCAGTGCCCTCCTGTTGTCCATGGAGGATGCGACAGGTCAGCCTGGAGCAGCTGCTCCTTGCCTCTCTGTAGAGAAGGGGGTCCAGGGCAGCTCTTTCCTGGTCCCAAGTTGCCACCAGCGCCTCTCCCATGTTCAGGGCAAGAAAATCTTGTGCTATTTCAGCTGTAGCCGCTTCCCTGGCGCGCAGCACCCCGACACTGCACCCGGGGAGCTGCTCTGCATCTCCCGTCGTAAATAAATAACTACACGCGTTGCACAGCCGGGCTCTCGCAGGAAGGAGATGGGCGCCGGTGATTCACGGCTTCAGAGCCGCAGCTGTGAATCATCCGCCGGGGCTCGGCACCGAGGGCTGCGCCCCTGGGCTTCGGGCTTTGGGCTTTGGGTTTGAGCAGCCCTGCAGCGCCTCGTCCCGCGGGAAAGCGCCTCGGCACCGCGGCATCGCCTGCGGGCACACGCGCCTCTCCGGGGAATCCGTTCTCTCCGAAACCTGCGTGCGTTCAGGCCATTTGCTTTGTCACAGCCGGAGAACGGGGACAGGGTGGATCCGGAGCAATTCTGTTACAGACCTGGCCCGAGTGCAGTGATGCAGAAAGCGGTTTTTCAGCACCAAGCTGAAAAGAAAATACTTCTATATGTCTGCATTAATGATTTTTCCCTGGTTTTTTTTTTAATTTCCTCAATATATATATAAAAATTAAAAACCTGTGAATGAAGGCGTCAGACGTCCCCAGAAAAAATTTCATTTATCAAAAGCTCTTCTTCATCACAAAAAGCTCTGCCTTGCTGCCCTTATCGGGCTTTCTGTGCTGCGTGGGCACAAGGAGTGGGACAGGCCAAGGGCCTGTCTGTCTGTCTGTCTGCACCGCTGCTGCTGCAGGGGGGGAAGATGAGAGCAGGGCAAGCACATGAGGAGAGTTAGGCTAGCACCGACAAACTACTAGTGGGGCTTTTTTGTGCTTAATGATCTTTAATGGGCTGTTTTCATCCTTGAAGGTATCTAGTCTGTTTTCCAGCTGGTTCTGTCGGATTTTGTGCTGTCTCCCAGGTGCCCCGGGGGTACCACCCACGTCTACAGTGGTGTGCACTGCTGCTGTGGACTGCCTTGGCCTCTCTGCTTCCCGTGGTGGGGATGGGAGAGGTTCTGCTGCCTTTGCTTTTGGATCTGGATGGGGTTGGTGTTTGCTGGAGGAAACCAGTGTGGTTCAGGCTGAGGAATGAGCCAATTGAACGTCCCACAGGGCACAAACCTGGACCAAAGTTCTTCATTAGCTGACTGGTGGTTGCTAACAACATTATGGAGCACTTATCCCAGCCCAGTAAATCCTGCTGTGTGAGGCAGGATGAGCAGCTGAGCTGACAGGCACAGTGGAGTCTGTGTGCTGGCAGGAACTGTGCCACTACCAGGGGAGCTCTGGTGGTCTCTGCTTTCCAGTGGACACGGTGGCTTTCCAACCCCAAGGCTACCACAGGCAGTGTCTAAGGAAGGGCTGAGAAAACTTCCCCACCAAAACTACAGTAATTGTGCTTTGCTCCATCCCCACGCCCCTGGCTGGCTCCTGGTGTTGTCCATGGAGGGAAGACAGCACTTTACCTTCCTGCCAGGGTGAAAGCAGAGTAATCTCACAACAGGTTCCTGAGCCTGGCACTCTGCATTGTCCTGCCATGTGCTGCTTATTCACATGGGCCCTGCCTAGTGCCTTCATTTCTCCTCCCACACAGTCCCTCATCCTGTTTGCAGTCACTTTCTGTCATCTCATGTGAATGGATGTGAAAAGGTGTGTGCATCTTCAATAACTGCTGTTCTCTTCCACCACCTCCCTGCCACCCTGGTGGTGTGGGGAAATGGCAGCCAGCCCCAGAGCACCCTCTGTATTCAGACCCCGAGGGACAAAGCAGTTCCAGGTGCCAGAGCTCTCCACAGCCCTGTGCAGGCAGATGGGATATCTCTGCACATGTTGCCGTTAGTGGAGCCGTTCCCTTTCCAGCAGGGGCCAGTGAGTCTTTCCCTTCCCTCCCAAGAGCTGCTGCTTGTCTTGGCAAGAGCTCTCCATCCTGCTGCTGACAGAACAGTGGGTTCAGCATCTGCTTTCATTAGCGATGTCAGGTCTGCAGCACTTGGCTTGTTTCACTGTTGCTGTTTGATTTTTCTATAGGTAGCTGAATTCTGCAGTTACATCTGTGCTCGTTGCCCCAGGCTGGTTGGTGCCCCCTTGGGCCTGTGTCCAGCTTCCCCCAGCTTGCCCAGCAGCTCAGGGACCTGGGCCCTGCCTCTCTCTGTGGGCTTCAGGAGATGAATGCCCCTCCTTGGACACCACCTTTGGACCTGGTTATCACAACAGTACCTGGTGAATAGCTTGGGCTGGGGCAAGAGCTGTGGGCTGCTGTGGCTTCCTCTCCCAGGAACCTGTGGTTGCTGCCCTGCCCATGCTTTAGTTCAACCTTCCCTGCAGCAGGAAAGATGAGTTGGCCTCGACCCTGCATCACCAGGGAAGTCCATTAGGTTTTTGTGGCAGGTCCTGTTTGGGGGGTACAGGACAGGGAGCAGGAGCACCACCTGAACTGGGGTGCAGAAGTCTCTGAGACAAACATTGTCCTTCTCCCCTGCCTTCCCCTTTCCCTCATACACTGGTTGTGCTGCTTCTCAGATTTTGCTATGGAGGGGTTAATATTTTCCTTGTTTATTTGTTAATTATTTTTTCTTCTTTGGAGAGTGTCTTTTGTTTTCTTGAATAGGCTTCTGGAATTCCATTGTCCTTTGGTGTGCTCCATAGGCTTCTCCCATGCTCTGTGACCCTGACTTCCTCTGCCCCAGTCCCACATCATCCCCTTGCCCAAGGCTCTGCTGGTTCTCTGTACCCTTGTATTGCCAAGTGAAGGTTCAGCCATTACTAACTGTGCCACTTCAGATAACCAATGACAGCTAAAATAAATGAGAGATGCAGTGAGGTGCCATGTTAATGCACTTCCCTACTCAGGCTTTTAAAGGAAAAAAAAAAGGTCTTTTGTGAATCATTGATAAGTTCAGCTTCACTCAGGGTCACTTATGCAAAAACCTAATATTGATTTTTCATCTTTGCTTAGAGTAGCTTCCCACGCATCTGTTCAGGATGCAATGGGGACTCACTTATCAGCATATGACTCACCTACTCCTCTAAATTTTTCTTTTTTTCAAGGATAGAGGAGCAGCCAACCATCTCACAGGATGCTTGACCTTATACTGTAGGATCAGAGGTCGTTGCTGTGCTACAAGCTGAGGCTCTAGACGTATTTTCCACATTTGCTTTGTTCTTGTTAAGCAGGAATATCTTTAACAAGGCAGATAGCTCTCAAAGTCATTAAATGTTCATTAGGGAAGCAGTTCTGCCAACCTTTCAGATTCTTATTGATGTCCTTCCAGGTCTCTGACCTAATTCTGGAGTTCTCCCAAGGGTAACATTGCTATCTGGAAAGAAAGCAAAATAGGGATAATACAATTGTTGTGGAATCCCTGACTGCACATAAAATGTTCTCTTTTTCACAGATACATTCATTTCTGAAAGTCTCCAAAGCTGAAACAGATACCTAAATGCAACCCTCTCTGAATGGGCCAGCAGAAAAATTGATTTACAGGCAAAATGAGGCAGAGGAACTAAATATGGTACCTTTCTCTGACACAGAATGCTTCCTCCCTCCATTCACACAAGGGGATAGAACATGCACGTCCCTGCCTGGGTTTTCCAAGTTATCTGTGTGTCCCAGAGGCTTTGACTTCCTGCAGGAGAGGTCTGCACAGGCAGGCTGTGATTGCAGCCCCTGGGCACTGTGTGAGCACTGCAGGATGGTCCCAAGAGGAAAAAGGAGAGAGCCAGACCTATGCCAGCCTGTTGAAATGAAGAGATCAGACTGCTTCAACAACAGAGAGATGGGCAGCACAGAAATGCTGAAGGATTAGTGAGATATGTTTGGGGATATGCCATCACATCCTTGATATTTCTGAGAATTAGTCTTATGCAAATCCCAAGTGAGTACAGAAAAAGCCCCAGCTCTGTCCCATACAACAGAAGTGTGGCAGTCAGCCTTTAATTTAAAGCAGGTCTGTTTTATAGTGTGGGCTCTTAAGAGCTGTTGCTATGAGCTGGAATTGCAGCTTCACATCCTTCATCCTCTGCAGAGGTTATTTGTCATCAGACATGTAGCAGTGTGGAGCCAGTGGTTTTCCTCGTGGCCTGTAATGACTCTGCTCTCTGAAGGGACACTCAGCTCTTCTGCAAGGGGGCTCTGAGTGCATTGGTCTCGTGGGGCTTCCAGACCCTCTCTGCTCCCCAGGACTCTGTTCTCTCCAGTATTTCCTCATGTATTCCTCCCAGCTCAGTGTCACAGGCTAATAAGTGAGACTAAGCAGAAATGGAAAAAAAGGAATAATTGGATTTTGTGTCCCCAGAGTGCTTTACCTTTTTTTCTTGGTGCTATGGTGTTTAAGCCATTGGTATCTTTATTGCTCTTCTCTACACTTTTAGTAAAACAAGATCTATTTAGGAAGCAGCTTTAGGATGGCTGATTTGATTGTCCATTTAAACTGTGGTTCTGCATAAACTTAGTGGACAATAATCACATTTCCTTCCTCCTGTGATCCTCCTCTTACTTGTGTACCAGATATTAACAGCCCTCCCTTTTCTCTGTCTGTTTTCCATAGTACATGGGCTGTATTGAAGTGCTGCAGTCAATGAGATCCCTGGACTTTGGCACAAGAACACAAGTCACCAGGTAGGTGGTATAAAACTGAGATTCAGACCAAGAATGAAAAGCCTGAGTGCTAATTTCTGCATAAAGCTGAGGGTGCGTGCCAAGCTCTGAGACAATTTTGAATAGGAGTTTGCGTGTTTTGTTTTGTTTTCTCCTAAGTGATGATTTGAATTATTTGATCGTTACAATAGGCTATTTGCATTGGAAAATGAGCTGTTTCGGGCACAGACGTAATTTCTGTGCCAGTTGTTGCTCAGAGAGCCTCCCCCTGCAGCGGCAGCACGGAGCAGACAGCCCCAGCCAGCTGGGGAGCAGCAGCAGCCGGGCTGGGCACGCAGGCTCTGAGCTGCCCGCACGGCTCTGCCAAGGCTGGGGGAACCCTCTGCTGCTGCGTGCCCAAGGGGGAGAAGAGCCACCATCCTCACGGGTGTCTCTGCCACGCTGCTTCACTCCCGATGCAGAAAGTGCCATCAGTCCCTCAGTCTAGCAAGGTCATCTTGATGAATTTTTATCAGATGTATGACATCGCTTGACCCCATCTGCACCAAGACCAGGCTCAGCTGGAAGTGGAGCCACAAGGAAAGCATGTTGAAATACAGCTGCTTCCATCTGTACTGCAAGCCTGAGTTTTTAGGCTAAAAATCAGATAAAGATTAATATTTCTTTCTCAGATACAACTGGGGATGTGGTTAAAACGTGAAATATTTTGTGGTCTTTTGAGAACTTTGCAACTTCTGTTGCCGATTGCTGCCAGTTTCTGGGTGTAGATTGTTAGTACCCCCACGCCTGGGGGTGGCTGAAATGTCCTGTCAGGAAGAGAAAAGCACAATTTTATTTTTACATTTATTCTTGCAGTTAGTCTGGCACTGCAGGAGTGTTTGAGTTTTCAAAACAATCACCCTCTTTCCAGCTCTGAGTGCTGCTGTGATGTACTCACCGTCCAGCAGTCAGGACTAGTGCTCTGCCAGGCAGCCCCAGCAGCCACACAGCAGCTCAGCACCTCCAAAGGCTTTTTGGAGATGTGGGTGGGTGCAGGTTATATTGACCTGGCCTTAGGCATGTGCCCTTGTCCTCTCAGTGCTATTCTGGCATAGCTCATGCTGAGGATACCAGGAGTGTGGTGGTTGAGGCTTCCTGTGCCTGCCCGGCTCTTCCTCCCAGCTGGTGGGAGATTTTCAGAGGCTGTTTTGCTTCCTCAAGTTTGTATCAAAGTAGTCATGGAGAAAGGAAAGCAACATGAAGAGATTAGTGTTACACTTATACCTGTTGGCTCCCAGACTTATCAGCTGAAAGGAACTGAAAAACTGGAGTCCTTCAGTGCCTACAGACTTCACTTGAAAGCTGTCCCATTTGTTTTATATTCAAAAAAAAAAAGTTGTTGACATTTACAACTGGTATAAGCACACACTTACCCAGTTCCTGCATGTGTGTATGAAGAAGTGCCTGAGATACCAATATTCTTCCCTCAGGAAGTCCTTTACTGACCAAGAGGAGCCATGTAATACACTGAGCCCAAAGCCCAGGCCACTGTGTTCCTCACAGCTCAGCCAGAGGGCAAGGTTATCTCCTGTTTGCAAGAGGTGTGTGTGCTGCTGTGCTGACAGAACACAGCTTCAGATGGTTTGTCTGGAAAATAATGAATATGAATTACTGCGTGACAAGAGCTTGCCAACTTAAATTTGGGCCAGATAGTAAGGTTTTGTTAAGCAGAACTATGTCAAAATTTAACAATGGAAATATTTCCATCACCTAAAAAAAATGCCACTGCTGACCTTAACAGGCTCTTTTGTGCATGAGAAATTCAAAACTTAAACTGTTTGCAAACCAAATGCTGAAGTGCTGAGCTCACGCATGCAAACTTTAAAGTTCAATCGATGACAAGCTGACTGGAGCAAAGATAACATTGATTATTCTCCTATTGTTCTCTCGAGGGAGTAAGTTTATAGACACATGCACAATGCACCAACCAAGGAGCTGCTGGAAATTATCCTATTTTAATCATGCCTGTTATTTGAACTGGGGTAAAAAATATTTTTACTTTGATGGTATTTCACGAAACAAAGAGGCATCTTCTGTTTTAAAGTGATGTAGAAAGGGTCTCTCGTTACGTCTGCGCCCTGCCTTGCCTTATGTGTATGTGCATGCTTAGTTACCTCATGGTATCTAAAACTGAAGGTTATTATTTGTCTACCTTATGAATGTTGGAAAGATCAACAAACTCATGTTTGCCAAAGTGCAGTGAGGAGTCCAAAGAGATGAACATGGAAGATTTACTTTCTGTTTTCTTGCTGGACTTGCATTTTCAGTTGCTCAGCAGGCACATGGGTAGGGAAGGCAGGAAGGGACCTCCCCAGTGCTGTGAATGACCACGGGGTGCAGAGGTGCTGTGTGGCCAAATGACCACAGTGCAGCAAGGGAAGGGCTGGGCACTGAGGTGCTCTTTACCCTCGGTGCCTGTGGGGTGAGGAGGTTGGCAGAGGAGATTCCACTGCTGGTTTCCACCTCTCTGCTGTCGCCTGCCCATGATTCAACTTGTTCTTAGGACATCCCTCCCATTTTGCAGAAATCTGTGATCTCAAACTCCATGTAAATGACAAAAGTAACACCAAGAAATAACAATAAGGGTAACAGATTCTTCTGCTTGAGGGGCTTTGTATTTTTTTGTAAGGGTTAGCCTGTGCTTGCTGTTCTGGATACAAGATGTGTTTGGGTTGTCACCCTTGTGCTGTGGTAGGTCCTGCCTTTGCTGGACCCTGATGTGTGCTTCTCTTGTCCAGCCCTTCAGCTCTTTAACATTTCCCACTTCTGGTAAATCAAGCTGATTACCAGTCATCAAATTTGGGCATTTCTGGGAAAAGGGTTTCTGTATCTTGGACTGGGACATTAACTTGCAAACTCAAAAATGGTCAGGCAGTGAGGGGTGAAGGGCATCTGAAATGTGTAGCTGGGGAGGGCTGCTGGAAGAAGGCTGACTTTGTTTGCAAGATTAATTTCAACTTTGTTGAGCCACATAATCCCTTTCTGTTACATGGTGTAGGCAGGGCCCTAGATGCTTAAAAGCAAATCCTCAACAGCATGCTTGCTTGCTTACATCAGCCCATCTTTCGTCTTTTATTCTCATTTTTGGGAGAACAATAAACAAAGCGGCTCAGTGTTACTGCCCACAGGCGCTCTCCAGCACGGGCACGCTCTGGGAGGAGCAGGAGCTGTGTCTGCCACAGGTTTCACTCCAGGGCTGCAGACCCAGAGAAAACCTGTGGACTGTACTTCTGAGCGGGCCTGAAAAAGACAAAAATCCCAAACTGGTCCAAAGGCTTATGGATGCCAAAAATGGGCCACTCGTTTCAGTTTATCGTGGACGCATCCAGAGTTTGTTTTCTTCCTGGGGTATGGTGTAGTTTCAAGTTTGTGGAAATGGCTGCATGTAGGAAGTGTTCAGTTGTAGCAGCAGGTGTTATCAAACTCCTGCTTTTCACTCCTTTAAAATAATATTTGTGAAGTTTTGTTAGATCACTTGGAAAATCATGCAGAGGCATGCAGCAAGAAATAGCTGTAAGATTATTTTCCCTACCAAAGAGAGGTAATAGAAACTCTAAAGTAGAAATGGTTTGCCTAATTTTTGGTTCCTGTTTGCTGGACAGTTGCTTCAGAGCATGGTGAAGTGGGCAGTCACCACACTGGCTTGTACAAGAACAGGCTCTGTGGCTGGCAGCTCTGCCTACAGCTCTTGATTTCACATGGGCTGCCTGACGTGTGCAAGAACTCATTTGTCACCAAAAGAGACAACTTCCCTGTTTTTCCAATTTGTTCTGTATCTGGTTTTCTTTCTAGGTAGGGCTAGACTTGAAGGCTCCAAGTAGCCTTAATGTCTTGGCTCTGATTTTAATTTCCTTTAATATTGAATGAGAAGATGAGTTCTCATTTTCCAAGCTGGTTATTGGAATCTGCAAGTTCATCCTGCAGGATGCCTTCCTTTTTTTTTTTTCATTTTTGGCCTTCCTCCTGGTAATGTCTAAATAAAACAGGAGCTAACCAAGAAGGGTATCAGGAATTTGCTTTAAAAATGTATTTGCAGTTGTGTAGGGGGAAGTACTTTGCTTTTAAATGCTAAGAAAGGTCAGTGTTTCAAAGGCTGGGTTTCTGACCCATCTTGTGTAACCCACAATAAGGCCCCTCTTCTTCCCTGCTGTTTTCACTCAGAAAATATTAATTATATTTTGCTGTGGGTGAGGTCTCCATTCATTTGACAGCATCCAGGTTGAATTTCTCGGGGTGTTCCCTGGCAGGAAGCCTCAATGTGTATCACTGATCTTCAGTGGTGGCCCACTGGTGTGGCAGCCTGTGGGGCTCTGAGCAGGGGCAGCGCTGCTGGGGTTCATCAGCGCTGGGCTGGCTTTACTTCCTCTCTGATTTGCAGGCTCCTGGGGGGACCACGCTCCTCACCGGGGCACCTCTGCTTCATGGGACATACCTGGCTGGAATCTCTTGCCATTGTGTGGTCTCCTGATATTTTTCAGCCCTTCTGAACCAAAACTTTCTCAGGAGATGAAGGCCAGTGGTGTTTTCTTCCCACACACGCGCCGGGATCTGGAAACAGACAAACTTTCCTAACCAGCTCGTTTCCTAATTAGGTCTTTGGATAATAATCCAATAATACAAACAAATAATTAAACAAATTCCCTTCTGCTTTAGCACAAAACAAAACCCCAACTTGGAAGATGAGTCTGAGTTCAGCCACGAGAGGAAGGCTGAGGTTTGCAGTGCCCAGTGTGGGGCCCTGAGCCCGAGAGGGGACAGGCCCTGTGGCACAGGGCCAGGGCAGCTGGAGAGGCCGGGGCTGCGGCTCCAGCCGGGATGTCCAGGCAAGGTTATGGAAACTTGCTGAGCACAGCCCAGCCCAGCAAGGCACCATTTTTCTGTTGTCTTCAAAGCAGTGTCAGTGAGGAAAAGCCTGTGACTGCCAGCAGAAAGGTTTTTTCCAGCTGCTGGGCTAACCTCGACCAGGGCCGTCAGGGCTCCACTGTGTGTCCAAACCAGTCACCTGCCTGAGCAAAGGCCCCAGTTTGCCTTGCTCAAGTGTGGAAAACAGGCACGGCACACCACTCTTCTCCTGTGTGTGATTTATTGATCTACAAATGAACACTGTGCGTGCTTTATGCCTTACCCTTCTGTTGCCTGAACTGAGAGGAACCTGCAGAGGAGAATGGGTGGCTAGAGAGAAGGTTTAGTTTGGGAAATTCCTACAAGATATGGACTGATAGCTCTGAAAATGAACTGGAGAAGCTGATTATACCTCCCCACCACTCCACACTGTTGTTTGGGTTATTGTGTTTTTTGGTTTTGGTTCTGGTTTTTTGGCGTGGTTTTTTTTTGAGGTGGGACGTTGTTTTGTTTTTTGGGTTTTTTCTTTTTAAAGAAATCCCGAACTCCAGAAAGTCAATCAGAGCACCCAGCTGGGCCCAGTCAGCATGCACCTGCTGTGCTAAATATGAAGGATTAAGCAGGGAGGAGCCCCTCCTGCCAAGCAAGAGACCTATGAACCATTCTGAGAAAAAGGGTTTGAAGGCATTAGGTTGTTTATCTTGTGGTTAGTTATGTTTGGAGGTTTTTTTATTAAACAAATTTTCATTAGGTGAAACCAATGTATTTGATGAAGAAAAACAATCAATCCAAACCAGGCTGCTGAATCATTGTATTTTGTTAAATAGTTCTTTTGGTTGTGTTATTTTATTTTTTTTTTTTAACAGTGGGAGGAAAGAAGAAAGAAAAACAACTGTGAAAGACCTTCCAGAAGATTTAAGTGTTTATAAGTGGGCTGATAACAATAAATTGCAGAGTTGCTGGCTCTGTTACAGATGGTGCATGTGAAATGATCCAACAGTTTGTGCTGTATTTTTTATTTGCAGGGAAGCAATAAGCCGACTGTGTGAAGCTGTATCGGGTACAAATGGAGCTATAAAAAAGCGGAAGGTAAATCCTGTTTCAGCTCAGCAGTTATTTTTCTATATCTGCTTTTGATAAGCTGGATACATGATTCTCTAACAGGCTTCAATCCAGGCTGGAATTAGCACATATTAATCCATGTGAACTCAGCCTGGATAACATGGAAGCACTGGTAGCAGGGTGTTTGGCCCGTTTGGTTTGGGGCTGAGGCTATGCCCTACTTTATTTTTCTCAGGATTAATGCTTTGCCCAGAGTTCCTGCTTCTGCCAGCCCTTGCAGTGCATGGTGCTTTATAAGTTTTAAGCTCTGGCTGCTAAATTATTGGAATTAGGGTTTTTTTTTGTTTGCAAGAGGGAGCTAATTCACTGGAAGATTATCTGCTGCTTATTTATATATATAAAAAATTAAACACAGCTAAAATGGCAGTGTTTAATGGGTGTTATTAAGTAACTGGGATGCAATGAGGGGCAACATCAGTGGTTACAGTTGGGTTGTGTCCAGTGGAACTTATTGATTTCCTCCTGTAACTGTGGAGCCCAAGAGGAATGAACTTGTTCCTGAAAAAGGAATACATGAGAGAATTTCTTGCTTTACCCAGAAACACCTCATCCTCAGGAAACAAAGAAGAGTTCAGAAGGAAAATTGCACATTCTGAATCACTGAGCCAGCTGTAACATTTAGCTCACTGGGATTTTGCTTTAAAACTTTTTTTGCCCATTATTGACATAAAACCCATTCCTACCAGTATTGTATTCAGAGCTGATGTTTGTTAGAAGATCCATTTGTGTTTGATCAAGCCATTATCCTTTCTCCATTGAAAGTCTCAATAAGATACCATAAAAGCTACTTGACTTTGATATGTTTCTGCCCCTCACAGACTGGGCTGACAGCCTCTTTCTTTCGTTTCTTTGTTCAAAGCCTCCAGTGAAGTTTCTGTCTTCTGTACTTGGCAAAAGTAACCTTCAGTTTTCTGGCATGAATATAAAGCTGACCATTTCAACAAGCAGCCTCACTTTGATTAATGCTGACACGCAGCAGGTAGGATACATGTAATCAGTGTCCTTTTCTCCACGCTACTGTTTTCTCCTCCTTCCTGGCTTGACAAAAGCCTGTGCCCTTAAAAAGGGAAAGCAGCACCCTTTAGCAGACCTGTGCATGCCTGCTGAAGCTGAATTACATGATGCCTCTGAATTTAAAAATGAAAGCACTTTGGAGGAATTGAACATACAGCAGCAGGTCCTGTTAGTTCACGATGGTGTGTTCCATGGGGAGGGATCCTTGAGCACTTGGCAAACTGTTTCCCTGGATGTGTTTGCCTGTAAAGTGCCTAATCAGCAAGACACTAGTCCTGACTGTAGTTTCTGACAAGTCCTAGGAGGAAAAAAAAAATAGATAGATATTAAAGATAGATATATAGATATTAAGTCAGAGCCTGGCTTTGGTGTCATTCAAAGCTATTTTACAGCTATGTAAAGTCTCTAGGCTCCATTGATGTGTGTTCCTGAGAGCCTGGATTTCCTTGGAACTGGGCTGTGCTCCCTTCCTTCTTGGCAGATATGACAAGGATCTTTGTCCTGCCCACCTAATTCCTCCCTCAGCTGTTGGTATCAGCTCCCAGAACGATCTCAGCCAGCACCAGCAGCAGGTTTTGCTCCAAGCTGGAGCAGGGGAACATCAGGGAGGTAGTTTTGGCTCACTGGCTCTGGGAATCCTGCACTGAGCTGGTGCCATGCTGAGCATCAAGGAGCTCCTAGGGGTTTGTCTGTAGTGCAGAGGTCTTCTGTCCATTGCACATCTGTTCCAGAAGGGGATTAGGACACCAGGTTTCCCTTTCTTTTGGGTACAATTAGAAGTTGGTGGTTGAATTAATTCTGGAAACCCTTTAAGGAAGATTACTCAGGGACCTAGACATTGCTAAACATGAATGGGTAGTCTCAAAAATACTCCTATTTTTATCTCCTTCCTTCCTAAATGAGATATGCATAAATTAATAAACTGGGTTGTTATGAATTTAATTGCTTGTTCTATGAAGGCATATGTTCTGCTGTCTTCTAATGTGTGGCCCATGAGCATGTTTAACTAGTCTGTTATGCTTTTCAGATTATTGCCAACCATCATATGCAGTCCATCTCATTTGCTTCTGGAGGTGACCCAGTAAGTATTGATTTATAAGATATGCTTCTGCAGGTATAATGAACTTAGGTAATAATTATTACCTGTAAATACTTTGCTTCATCCCTTCCTTCCACAAGCACTAACAGAGTACACTGCATTTCTGGATCATGACCAGTAATATAAGAAAACTGAGGGACTGAGATTGAAAAGGAAACGTGGAATAGAGCCTCAGTGCATCTTTAGACACATACAGTTAACTTTCCTGTTGCCTATCAGTCCATTCAAAAGCTCTCTGACTTAGGGATCTAAAAATAAGAATGGGAACACAGGAATTGATCTGTTCAGTGGTCCCTGTGATCCAATACCTGACACAAAAGCCATCAGCACTGGCACCTTTAAATTTTTAGATTAATTTTGAGTCAAGCAAACAGCTCCTATGAGACAGATGTGGCATCACCACCTCCTTCCTGCAGATAGGGCTGTTCTTACTCGTGTCACAGCCATGCAGTCATGGATGTTTTCAAGCCAGAGGTTTTTTATTCTGTTCCAAACCCTTTACTGCAATGATTCTAAGCAGGAGATATCATCTATCCGGGTTGGCTAAAGAATTCTTTAGGGCTTGTGTACCTTTTTTAGTGGTGTTTTTTGTTTGTTATTATCCTGCACTGGTCTTGCACAGTGACCTCATAAGATTTCAGAGGCTACACAGTGCTGGGTTTGGTCAGTGCTTAATGGCAGGGCCAGCAAGAGATGTGCTTGCACACAGAAGTGCTGCAGGAAATGGGCTTGGTGGTGCAGCTGGTGACACTTCTCACTGGGAGGATATGTAAAATAGACATCTTGCTCATCAGTGGTAACTATAAATCTAACGGCCCTTCCCATAAGGTGCAATTTTGTTGTCTTGTTCAGGTAATTTTTTCAAAATTCTGTTTACATTTAAGATGGGAGATAGCTTCCACAGGGCATGTCTTTCCACCTGCCCCACATTCAGGATCTAAGTGAAGTTCATAGCTCTGGGCTATGAAGGAGTAGCATTATTCTGCCTGAGAATTAAGCCTATTTTGGCTTTCTTATAAAGCAAAATCATTCAGGCATGTACATAAACATTAAAAAGATAGAAAAATAGGATGTACTGCTCCAGTTACTTTAGTTTATACTTGCTCCCTAGATCTAATTTATTTTAAAATATCTGTCCTGAAATATTTATGAACTTTAAGAAAAACTTGAAAGGAGAAAGAAGGAAATTGAGTTCACTAGACACATAAGAAATATTTAGCTTGCTTTGTTTTAATGATATTAACTTTAGAGATTAAAAAAAAATATCTAGGACAAGTTCTGCTGGCCCTAAGACATGCCTCTTGTGTCACTCATTGTGAATTATTAAATGATTGTTCTTGTGCATATTGCAAATGGGGCCTTGTTTCCTGCCAGCTGATTGCATCTTCCCTCAAGAGAGCCATGCCTTTAAGCTGTGAATTGCATTTTCCCCATCCCACCTTAAAGATCCAAAATAACAAAATGCATCTTTAATAATTAAAAGAATGTTATTCATTACCTCACCAATTTGACTATAACACTGAATTATCAAGCCACTCTTTGCTTTTGCGGTATCATTAGAAATGTTAATTTTTCTATTCCATTCCCTTTTCAGTTTGACTAGAAAAAGAGGATTATTTCAGTGCTGGCTGGAAAGAGAATCAGAAACAGAAAACTGATTATACTGAGGTTGTCTAATCTCAGCAGCAGCTTTGAGATCCAGGGTAATTTAACCTGATTGTAGCCAGACTAAAATCAGGCAGCAGCAATTGAGATCAGATACTCATTTTATTCTGTGTAATTTTGAAGTTTATCTTTTTCTCTAAGATGCCTCCAAAACTCAATCTTATTGCTAGAAATTGGAAACATTATGACTTGTCCTTTGCAGTATGTTAGCACTATTTCATCTTCCACTGATTCTGCTAAGGACTGTCCCAGCCAGAAGCTGTGACCAGCAGTCACACAGCCCTGATGTGTTACAGCAGAGAGGCTGGGAGCTCCGTGGGAACAGTGGAAGGAGCAGCATTGCCTGCTGATGAGGCACCCGTTGTGTTTCTACTCCTGTTGCACAGCTGGAATTGAATACATGGTTTATTGAAAACCCAAAGAACGCCAAATAGTCTAGTGCATTTTTTAGAAGAAAAAGAATATGGGACAATTACTGTGTCGATAGCCACCTGTGTGTCACTGATATTTTCCTTAGGTCACTTTGCTAGTACCTCTGGTTGTTTTTCCCTGAAAGAAGTGTGCATTTTAAAGCTAAATGTGTATCTGTCTATACTCAATTGCTTTGCTATGGTGGTAGGGTTGTTCATAATTATAATGTTCAAGACATTTGTTGTCTTCTCTCCTGTAGGATACAACAGACTATGTGGCATATGTAGCAAAAGACCCTGTTAATCAGAGAGGTATTGAAGCAATTTTCCAATTGTTATATGTGTTTATATGATTGCTTTATTTGTATGTAACAAGGAATTGTTTCAGTTTTAAAATAAGAAAGCTACTGAACACTTCAATACTCTGTACAATTTCTGGTTTTGCTGTGTGGATAGGGGTAATAGTGTGCAGGCTGGGGCTTTAAATGCCCTGTTCTTTGTGCAATGAGGTGACACTGCAGGTCAGACTAAAGCTGTGCTAGCTGCTGGCTCCATGAAGGGGTAGGAACCTTGCCTGGAAAGGGGGGCAGCTGCCCTGCTCCAAGACAACTTTCAGGTGAGGAAAGGGTAGTGAATGAACCTCCTCATCTAACCCAGACTTGTGGGTGTGTTGCTGGAAGGCAGAGTGGGGCAGGTACTCAGGTGTGCAAGTCCTTTTCCCCTCTGGAGGCTAACCCAGGAGACAAAATCCCTTTCCAACACTCATTATTTGTGGCCAGTACAACAAAGACTGGCATTTGGCTGCTTCTTTCATGCCAGCCTGTTCTCAGAGCAACACTGCCAATGGCTGTGGAGTTGGTGGTGGCAGCTCTCAGGAAAACTCACTCTAAGGTGCTCTGGTGGCTCATAAAAGCAGGAAGTTTTCTGGAGAAGCTGGGCTGCAGCCTCACAGTCTGGTCTGCCACCCTTCAGCCCCAGGATGCCAGAGCTGCCAATACTTGTTTTTTCATGCTGCTTCACATGAAAACTGCACATTGGTAGTTTCTCCCCTACTTCTGCTTACTGCCAGGCACGGGGAGAAAAGGAGATGCAGGAAGCATAAATGGAGAGTTTCTTTAATTGAGGTATAAGAAGATATTATGATTAAAAAATACCTAGAGCAATTTCTTTAACACATGAACCATCCCAGTCTGTGTAATGTCCTAAAGCTATCTACATGCACATTTTCATGCCTAGCTTTTCTGCTATCAGCAATATAGCTTAAGTCTCTACTTTCTGGTACAAACTGCATTTACTTAATTAAAGTAAGGTGTCTCTTTGCAGCATGCCACATCCTGGAGTGTCCCAATGGGATGGCACAGGAGGTGATCAACACCATAGGGCAGGCTTTTGAGCTCCGGTTCAGACAGTACCTGAAGAACCCATCCAGCCTGGTTACATCTAGTGAAAGGTCAGCATGTTCTCAGTCACTTAACTGGTAGTTTCCTTCTCTTTAGGACTTTTCAGGAAAACAATACACTACAAAGAGTGACCCATAAGTAAGATGCTTTGAATATGCTTTCTGGGCATAGGGTAATTGTAATATATGCCTGTATATGCAGTGTATAAGATACCAAAACTAGCTTATTCCAGTACATTCCATTGATTTCTGTGACATTTGTACAGGTGCAGAACACAGAATTAAGCTGTATTGTTCCTTAGATAAAGCATCATTATTCTAAGTCATGCAAGTTGAACAAATGTTCAAATTACTCTGCCCGAGTAAGTTCAGCTCTATAAATAGCACACACACACAGAGACTGAGCTCAGTCCTGACCTGTGCCAAGTGTAAGCTTGCTGCAGCTGTGGAAAGTGTGTGGTGGGGAAAAAAGCCATTTTAATTCACCTTTCTGCTATTCTGCTCATGTCCTGGCAGCAGCTTCAGTTTTTACCTGGCGTGACTTACATCAGCCCCATGTACTGAAATAAACACAGCCACCACTTGGCACTTTAAAGTGTGAAGCCCTGTCCTCTGCACATTGCCCAAAATACAGGGCCTAGATTAGTTTCTGGACCACAATTCCCCATTTCAATTACCCTTTTTCCATTGCACTGGGGACACAATTCTTGCTCTAATTTATGGCTCTCCTCACAGATTAGCCATGCCTATTTTTCTCTGGCTTCTTTTTACTGTAACACCGAATTTGATTGCCTGATACTTCCTGTGAGTAGGTAAAGCTGTGGCACTGCTTACCTGCTCCCTGAGCACAGGAGTCCTGTGCAGGCAGTGTCACTGGAACAGGAACTAATGCATCACAGCAGAGCTGATTTTATTACATAAATGCAACTCCAGTCTATATTTATTCCATTGTATATGGTGGTTCTTGCCATTCCACTGCTAAAACTGGTCTGTTTTCCCTGAGGCAAAAAAAACAGAGGAAACGCCTTTCTTTCCTAAGAAACGCTGCTAGGTTATGGCACAAGTAGCATAGGAGCAGGGAGAAATGGAAGAGGGTAATTAGATTTCCTCCCTGAGCATAACCCACAGGCAGCCTTGGAGAACGGCCCTCGGGCAGAGAAGTCGGATATTGCTGTGTGAATGAGTCACTCCCTTCCAAAATACTATGAATCACATAATCAAATACTTGCACTGCATATCACATAATCAACTACTTGAACTTTATCTCTTTCCTGCTCATGGCCTTTTATCCAATTATACTCTTGTTAATCAGAGAAGTAAGATTTGAGATGAGTTTTTTTATTTTGGGACCGGAGACAGTACAGGAAGCACCTAGATGTTTTGTAGTGTATCAGCTGTACATTTAAACTATGATCATTCTGGTTTAGCTCAAAAAAAACCCATTGTGTGCTCTTCTTCATGACATTCCGTGTTCCCTTCAAGCTGAACCAGAATATTGATTGTTGTTATTAAAACTAGGGCACGTGCCACTGAGGACAGGTGCCTTTTTTTTTTTTCCGTTTTCATTTTTTGTAGCAATATTTGATTTTTCTAAAACGGTTGCAGGCTTGTCTGACTAAATGCCATGAGGTTTTAATTTTTCTCTTGAAGTCTGGCCACCCCCCAGCAATCTCTAGATTTATAGAGTTGAGTCAAGAAGCCACAAGAATTAGTTCCATGGTCAGCATTTTGGATACCTTAATGAACAATGCTTTGGAATTCTTAAAGTTTCAGTAGTTGCCTCTTACCTTTTCTTTGACTCGAAAATATATCTGGGCTGCCTGGTGCTAATGAAATGACTGTACTTCCCTCTACCCCAAACTGTCATGACTCTATTTTTAACTCAGGAAGAAGTAACTGGAAAAATAAACAGCTCTGAAAGTTCCGGCCCAAAGCCCTTTACAGCCTCCGCATGGCGGATCTGTGTATTGTGCGATGTGCAGGCACTGGGGACGTTTGCCTACACGAGAAAGCAATTGATTACATCAGAATCTTCTTTTTTTTTTCCCCCATATTTTTTTCAGCGAGGCAGCAAATGCTAATGGATCAGCTGGGAATTCACAGGAGAGGGAGGATCATGAATATTACAACGAAATTCCAGGGAAGGAGCCTCCCACCGGTGGAGTGTTAGACATGCGAATGAAAGTGCAGACAGACCAAAGGGCTAAGTGTCCTATCCAGTGCAAGAAGCAGTATTGCTCAGTAAGTACATCATCTTCTGGGATGAATATTCCCTGCCTATTATGGGAATGAATAATAAAATGTTTCTGTGGTGTTAAAGCATGGCATTAACATCAGAACCAGGTCCTGATTATCCTGGGAAAAGGTTTTTTTAGGCTAGATTTAATGATGCTTAGTACATAATTGAATCCCAAAGCACTTTCTGAATATTAACTGGTTTGTCCTTAGAGTACTTTTAGGAGACCAAGTAATATTCCCTTGTTCACTCATTAGCTCTGAGAAGAAAATAGATACCAATTTAAATGGCTTCTTGGAGTGAACATCTGCAAAATCTGGGACCTCCTGGCTCCTGATTCTGTGATCTAATAAATATTTCATCCTGTCCATTATGCTCTCTACAACTTATACATACAACATTAACTGGTTGCAATATATATACAATATTCATTACTCTTGGATTGTTACAAGAGGCTCTGTTAAATCAGCAAAAGGTATCTGTGGCTCTTGTCTGGGATAGTGGGAAATAAAAACCAGTTCAGGGAGTAAAACAAGCCAAGTTCAGACTGGCTGCACAGATTTCAAAGCCTGCCATGCAAGTCCTTGAGAACACCATCCTTTCCCCACACAGGAAAGAAGGCACCACCACTTCCCTCAGAGGGAGCACACTCAGATGTGCCTGCTAGAATCCAGTTGGTTCTGTCTAAAAACTTGCTGCTCCCAAATGTCATTTGTGTTTGGTGGCAACTGCTCCCGGGCTGCTGTGTGTTCCTGTGCTACTGCTCCATCCATTTTTTTTGTGAATGTGAGCCATACTCCATAAATCATGTCTCCACCTCCCTAATGGTTCTCTAACTCTAAAAATGTTGTACTGTATCCTGAGTTTGCACCTGACACTTGCCAGAGCTGCTGCGAGGAATTACCCTGCACGTAAATGCAAATGCCTTTTCCCCATGGGGTGTTAGATTTTGGTTTTCTTTTCTCTTTCAGTGCTTCTCAGACAATTTAGTGACCATTTCACTTTCAAACCATGATGCCTGCTGTTGCTTTTATCATGAGGGACATTTATAAGAAAATCTGAGCTTTCTTACCTAGGAGTTATACTGTATATATACTAAACCTTAGGTACATAACTGGGCAGTTATATGAGGTTGGAGCCCAGATGTGACATCCTGCAGAAAATAGAGTATCAGTGTGAAATATTATTTGAGGAGATGGGAATTTTTTGGTGAAGAACATGCTTAATTACCTGTATGTCTCTTAAGTAATGCATGGATGTTTTGAAGTTACTTGAGTTTTTTAAGGGACTACCTTATGTGACCAATTAAAAAATTTTTCTACAGACAGGCAGCCCAACGTTCATCAATATATATGAAAATTGTCCAGAAGAAAACAAGACTGTGGGTATGTACTCTCTTTTCCTACTCATGCATATGCAGAATTAGCCAGGGTAGGCTGCCTGGAAGAGCTGCCCCTTGGCTTTCAATACAATGGTGAAAAGTGTTCTACTTGGTGGGTCATTTTTAGTTCCCTAGATGAAAGGCAGACAAAAAAGCCTCACAGCTTTTCTAAAGGCCACTAATCTATCTTCATGTCTGCTGGCAGACTTACTCATTTTACTTCTCATGATACTGTACAGTAGCTCTTTGTTTTTTTATTCTCTTTCATACTCTTTGTTGTTTTATTCCCTTTCTTCATACCGTTTGAAAAAGGAAGATACTTCATTACTTATCAGTCTCTGAATATATCCCTTCTCCTACAAATGCTCAATGAGACCCAAATAATCAGCATCGGGTTGTTCCAACAGAGCCTGGTCCCTTGGTTCCAGCATCCCTGGCTTGTCAGTGTGACTGTGCCTGCCTTAGGCAGCTTTGTGCCCAAGATCAATTTGCCTTTAGCAAAACCTGCTCTCAGGGACCCCAGGAGATCATCAGCCTCCATCCCTTTCCGGACTTCCTTTGCCACAGCTGATGCCCTGAGCACGTTTCCTCAGCTCCTCTCTTTCACTGCACAATGAGGTCCTTCCTGAATTCTCACCTGCATGGCTCTGAAGAGGTCCATTACACTGTCTGCAGGGGATACTTCAGTTTCTTGTGTTATTTCCAATTCAAGGAAAGGAGAATCAAATGGTTTCTACAAAGAGAGGGTGAACAAATAGAAGAATGAATGAATAGATCTATGAATAAAACGTTTGTTGAAGAGCAAAAATATGCCTGCTATTTGGCTCGCTGAAGTGCTATTATTTTCTTACCCTGCAGGGGATATTCTGTTAGCCTGTTCCTAGGCTTGGATCCTAACCTGACAGATGTGGCTTTGGCTCTCCAGGCAGAGCCTCAAAGCACCAATCTCCTCCATCTTTCTCTTCTCCACCAGAATAGCAAGAGAGAGAATTGCTCAGCTTCCCACAAGCTCTTTTTGTGGTACAGAGGGGAAGGAAAGGGTTTTGCAACAAATAACATATATGGTTTGTGTTTCTGTAGAGTCGTATGTATGAATTTCTTTCCAGTCTGTGGGGGGTTCACTGCTGACACTGATTGAAGCAGAACTGAACTAGTGCAGAACATTTCTGAAAACTTCATTCTAATTAATTTTGGACCTTGTGCCTTCTAGCCATAAGGAAAACCAATTTCATTTGCATTTTTCTTTTCCTTCTGAATTACTTTAGTGGGATATAAAGAAGAACATCATTCCTATTTCAGCTTTTACAGTTCCTTAAAGCTGAGTTAAAAGAAGGAAATCTGTGCATACTATATACTAATTGCAGGTAATTATGATGAAAGATCACAGAAGACAATAAAAGAGGCAACCTCATTGAAACCTGCCTACAGAGCAGATCTCTTTGACGATCCGTGTTACATCAACACCCAGTCCCTGCAGTCTGCAGCCTGTGCAGCCCGAGGTCCAGCAGGAGCACAGAGCCCTGGGAGCCCGCTGCGCCAGGCCAGTAGGTCCCCATTGCAATGCCATACCTGTCTGAGCTCTGGAAGGAGGGGGGCTTCTCACCTCTCTGCATGGAGAGAGATTCGGGTTTCCCATAAGGAATAGAGAAAAGGTGGGAGGAAGAAATCTGTCTTGGTTGTTCTTTTTTTCTTGTTATATTCAAGAGAAAGGGGATTAAGGAGTGAAAGTAGTGATGGTAAACAAGCAGAGTAACCTTTCATCTTCTGTAGTTGATTTATGACAATGTATAGAGTGCCACAGGGATTAAAAAGCAAGTCTTCAGGATGATACAAAGTTGGGACTGTACCTTGCCTCAAGGAGGAGGGGTTCTCCTGCATGTTCAAGGTCTTAACCACTATAAGGTGGAAATGACCTCAGATGCCTTTGCTTCACAGGCAGTAGATTGCACAGATGCAAGATTAAAGTGGGATTATTATGACTGTCTTTTCTCAGTTCTTCCATAAGTGACCATTGAATCTCATCTAATAATTTCTAAATCAAACTGTTTAATCTGTGGTATCAATTAAATATATGTCAAATCAAAACTTGATTTATGGACTTAAAGTGGTGGATATCCATTAAATGATTATATAGTTGCTACTGATTGTCCCCATTATTGAATATACTTTATTAGCTTTGCCTTTTATGGTTTCCCCCTGAGTGTTTTCTCTGTCAGAGTTGGCTCCACACAAGAAAGTGGAAAAAGGACTGGACAATAAAGGAAATACAATAAAGAAATCTGTGATCATTGAGACACTTCCAATTTAGGGCTGTATCATGCTCTAAAAGGAACTGCCTATATCCTGAGGAGCTTTAGGTTGCACAATTCCATTGAAGAAATGGTATCCTCTTATTTTCCTTAGAAGAACCCTGCCTGTGAATCATTTGCAGTCTGACTGGCTATATCCCAAACCACCCAGTTTTTTTAGTACATTTGGTAATTGTTCGTTTTTTCACAGCAAATGCATCATGCTGTAATCCTTCCCTTCTGGCTACGTTGGCTATGTTGTCTTACATTCCTGCACATAGCTGGAGCCACTCAACATGACTCTCCCAATAATCTGTGACAATCTCTTCAGAGCTTGTTAAGGAAGAAGGAAAAACAAGATCTTAAAGGGAAAAAAAAAAAAAAGAAAGCTAAAAAGCCAACAAAGATCTTGTTTTTACAAGGAAGATTTGACTTTTTCATACAATCAAAGAAATAGCACTCCAAACCAGTACAGCATCAGAAAAATTCCTGTTATTCCTGTTTCTAGTCCCTGTTGCCTAGCAACCAAAGGCTTTCCCATCTAAGGTAGGGGAAGAGGTGGTATGATAATTTTGCCTAATGCACTGGAGGGTCGAGAGCATTCTTGTGTGAATATTCTTACAGTCTGTAAGGTTGGTTTGATCACAGCTTCCAGAATGAATCGTTTGAATTTTTGGAAAGCTATTAAAAATATTGTCTTGCATCCTTTTAGGATGAAGTTCTAGGTGAAGTGTCCAATACATTCCCTTTCATTTAATTTTAGAGTTACCGGAAGCTGTTCAGCAGAGTGCCACAAGCAACACAGCTGGTCTCTGTGTTCTGCCACAAATAAAGCAACAGCTAAAGAATGAAGATTGTTACCATGGCAAATTGAACAGGAAAGCAGCAGAGAGCCTCTTAGTCAACGACGGGGATTTTCTGGTACGAGAGAGCACAACGTCACCTGGTCAGTATGTCCTCAGTGGACTGCAGGGAGGGCAGGCAAAGCATCTACTCTTGGTGGATCCTGAGGGCAAGGTATGAATATTTCATATAATGAGATTTCAGTGCTGCTCAGGTATTTCAATCAAAATGCATGGGTGCATTCCATGAAGTGGAATGGATTTGTTGATTTAAATATAGCCAGTGGCTGCAGTAGGTTTGAAAGTTCAAAAATTTAGAAGCACTGAAATACCATGGAAGTAGCAGTGAGAGATTTAAGTACTGTTAGTAAGGGTGCTGATAATTAGTGTATACACTTAAGACATCTTTTGAATCATTAGTGCTAGAAAAAAATAACCTTATCCCTAAATTATGAATTTCTGGATACAGAAAAGGTTTGTTTTCACTTCAATTCTACTTTCTTCTACTCAGGGTTAGAAGAGCAGTCTTGAGTGACATCTCTGAGGAGAGAGTAAATAAGAAAAGCAATCTTCAAGGGAGTTTAGGGAAAACTATCTCTCTTCTGTGGAGAGAAAAAAGGTTATTTCATTTCTCTGTGCAGAATCAGCCCAGTTTCACATACAGTCTCTTCAGCTTTTTCTCTAGTTTTCATGTGAGATAATGGTGGGTCAAAGGATAGGTCTGAGTTGCTGTCTACAGCCTAATGATCCTGCTCCAGCGAGTTCAGTGGCCTAAGTGCCTTTTGACTTTATTGTGTTAGGCTCATGTTCAACCAGCTATAAGCCCAAACTAACCATAAATATATTCTTTTGCCTCTTCCTCTAGGTGAGAACCAAAGATCATATATTTGATAGTGTGGGTCATCTTATTCAGTATCACATGGAAAATAATTTGCCAATCATCTCTTCTGGAAGTGAAGTGAGCTTGAAGCAGCCTGTAAGGAAAGAGAGTAATATAGGACACATGCAATATCCCAAATAATCCCTTGGATCTCACAAAGCCCAAGACAATTCATACCTGAACTTTCTATTATGAAGACAAGTCAAAAAAGTATAGACTGCACTTTCTGCTGCTGTTCCAGAAGAAGCCCTTTTGTGTGTGTATGTATGAATATATGTATATGTGTATATCTATGTAGATCTATAGAGATCAACAAGCATAGTTATATAGATACATATAATCTTAATCTTAACAAAACTACACCTTCAGAGTGTGAGATTCATTTGTGAGAAGGTATTTTAGACATGCACAAATGTCACTTTCAAGGTCATACTGAATCAGTAACTATTTAAAAGCACAATTAAAACTCTACATACAGAAGCTCACTTGAAAGAACTGCTGGAACATTAGTATGTGCCTTTTAGCATAGAATTATTGAAACCAATATTATTTATACTGAATTAGTTTTGGGTGGTTAAACAAACATGTCTAAGCTTTTAACTATTTGCCAAAAAACAAGTACAATTTGAATATTACTAAAATGTTGTCTTCTTTCGATAGACACTAACAATTTCATTTTGCTTGTAACAGCACTTTACTAGCAAGTAATGTTTGAAATGAATAGCATTCACAATACAGAAAGGTTGTCCAGTTTCTTAATCATTTTTTGTCACTGTCTGACTACTCAAAGATTTGAGATTATGAACATTTACAAAGTTAAAATTAATATATGTAATATAATTTTGGAATAGAACTTGTTAAGGGACAAGCATGCTAGATCTTAATATTTTTGTCTTGCATATGATTTTACTATTATCAATTAATACTGGAAACATCTTTTTAAGGGTAGGCTAAATATATTTTCACTGATTACACAGTTGTTTACAAACTAGAAAAGCTGAACAAAACTAATGATACGTTTGGGAGAAAACTATTTAAAAGATGTTTGAACTTTGCATGTGTCCTTCCTCAGTGTTCTTTCCAAAACAAGATAGTTTTCCCCTCTTCACTTAGAGTCTGTTTGTTCCTAAACATGGAAAAAAGTCTTTTAAAATAAATCTATTAATTGTTTTACCACAATAAATACTCTAAATATGAACAATCCTATATTCAGAGTGAACAGTGATTTATTTGGCTTCCTGTTGAAGAAACAGTGATTTAATAAGTAACAGAAGAAAGGCAGGGGAGATTTGGGGAATGAACTGGTAGTCCAGGTGATGGCCTGACGAAAATTGTGCCTTTAAGATAAGCAATGTCCTCTGGCATGAGTAGACATAATTCTCTCTGTCTCCCAGCCTACCAGCTCAGTTCCTAAGGCAGACAATTGTGGAGTTAAGCAGTTGCTGGAAATCTTGACTATAAAAAAATACATTCTGTTCTTTTGCCAGCGTTTGTGGTAAATGGGACAGTTTATTATGAGCTCTTTCCTCTAGAAAACAAGAGGAGAGGTCATATACAGATAAAATTATGGAAGATAAGCTTCCTTGGAGGGGAAGATATAATGTAAAGACCCACACTTAGAGCCAATTAGAAAACAGCTTTATTTTTGTCCTCAGCTAATAGCCATAGAAATACATTTCATTCTTTGATAATAACATTATTAAAATACTCAATTAGATATACTGAAGCAGGGAGACGCTTTAAAACATTAGTAGTTGATTTCCTTGCTAATGTTCTGGCATTTTTGATGCCCTAAGCCTTCAGACTAGCAACCCAAATTTATGCCCATTCTATCCTATGCAAGGTGCTCCAACTGTGAAGGCCTCCAGCAAGAGGCCTCCTTCATGCTCAAGTTTTGTGCCACAGCAAGGACAGAAACTGTAACTGGGATATTAATCCCCTGCATAATATCCTTTTTATTCTCACATCCTGTCAAACTTCAGAATGTGCTTAATATGCCTTTATGGAGCAAGCAGTGAAGCAAACCCAGCTACTTCTGTGGGATGTCAAGGGGAGAGAAAGACCTGCTGGTTTGGTTTTTGCATCAAAGCTGAGTTTTATGACAGGTCATAGAAGGAAAATGTGCAGAACTCCACCTCTATTTTTAGTACAAATCAAAGTTACTCAGGGTTTAAATGATAGCATTTGGAGCTGTGATAGTATGAGATCAAAGTTTTTTGACTTTGCCAGTCAAGATGCTGACTCAGGGACTTCTTTCACTTCATCAGTTTTCACTTTACCAGTGAATAAGAACAGCCAGAGCCAGCGTGTGATGTTTGGATCACAGTGTAATGCAGTCTGTGCCTCTCTCTTTGAATATCACTAATGTAAAAAGTTTAAAAGACCTGAATCTTTGTTCTGATGCTCCTGCATATTTTTAAGTGGCTGAAGCAGAACTGTGAAGGAAAAAGGAAGGAGAGATAATTTGGTGGTGGGTGCTAGGGCAATAAAGAAGTGGATCAAAATCTTTTATGTGAGAGAAAGCAGATAATCCAACTAATTGCAGATCAAAATCAAACACAACACATCCATGCATTTTCCTAGAATAAACTACATTCATTCTCAGTTTTTGGTTTCTAGCATTTACAAGCCTTCGTTTAAGCTATTAATGCTGCTCTGTGGCCCAGCTGTCTCATGTAAAGTACACTGTCAGCTCCTCTGTGGAAGTCTTAGAAATATTCATGCTAAAAAGAAAAATAGTTGTCTGAATTTTGGAAAGTTTCCAAAATATTGTTCTTGAGAAACTCAATATGAATTTTCAGACACATTTGAACCCTTTTTTTGTTCTGGTTTGAGTCATTTAATGCCTGTGAAAATGCTGAGAATCGGTTAATCTCTGTTCGAATGGTTACTAGACTCCTCTGGGAAAAAGTCTGATTTCACCTACAATGTCACATTTACCAGACATAGCATGTTCGTTCCTTCTCAAACTTCTATAAATTTCACTGAAACACATGAACGGTTTGCTCTCATCAATAAAAATGCTGTAACAAATGACCCAAACGTCTCTGCCCCGGGGTCCTTTCCCTCTGCCAGGCGGGCGGGCGGCGCTGTCCGGGCTGAGGGCGAGGCGCCAGATGGGGCTGTTACAAACAAAACCAACTCTTGGTCAGAACTGCTTCCTGCCCGCGACCCTGCGCAATTAATCTGTTCCTTCCGAGGGGGGTTTAATATTTTAAACAGAAGGAGCTCTCGAAACAGAGCGGGTTCCCGAGCACCCGAGCGAAGGCAGCCTGGGGAAGGCGCTCGCTCAGGAGAGCGCCACCGTCCCCTCAGCGCCATCGCGACACCGACCTGAGGCGCAGCTCGCGGCACGTGACGTCACCCGCACCGCGCGTTGCCAGGCAACCGCCAAGTCCCGCTGCGAGATGGCGCCGCTGCCCGCCCGCGGAGACCCCGCCCCTCCACGAAACTCTCGCTGCCATTGGTCGCCTGCTCAGCCAATCAGATCGCCAGACGCTTTCCCGCGCCCATGCGCGCCTGCTTTCAAACAATCAGCGGGGGCGGGCCTGCGCGCGCACCCGCCCGCGCGGCGGGGCGGGCTCTGCCGCCGGCTGGTGCCTGGGGCTGTCAGTCAGCGCGGCTCTGCGCCGTTCTGGCCGCCGATTGGCGCTCGTGGCCGTCAATCATCGCGGCTGGCGCGGGCCCGGTGAGATGCGGAAGAGGTGGCTGAGGAGGGCGGGTGGTCCCGGTGCCTCAGGTGGGTTTCGCTGCTCGGGCCGCGCTTCGCCGCCGGCTCCGGCGCTGGAGGCCCCGCGGGCGGTGCAGCGAATAACGGCACATCGCCCGCGCCGCCGCCTTGAGGGGCTCGAATTGGCGGCGGCCGAGGTCGCCCCGCGCCCCTGGGGCTGCCCCCGGCCCGTCCGGGCCCGGCTCTCCGGGGCTGATGGCGGCTCTGGCGGCGGTGCCCTCTCGTCCGGCTGCCACTGCTGCCGCGGCTGGGCAGGGCTCTAAGGAAGGGGGACAGGGCGGGGCCGGTGGTCGTGTACAGCTGGTGCGGTCTGGGGGAAGGTGGTGCCTCAGAGCCTCCTGTGAGGGGGTCTCGGGGATCACAGGGGGTGCGCAGAGACAGCAGCTGCCTTGTGAGGCCTCCTGCCAGCTCTCTTGGAGGGTTTCCTTGAACAACAGTAGGCAAGAGGGCCCTTTAAACGTTATGAAGTGACTTTTAAGTCGGAAATAATGCTCTTCTAATGTTACATTATACCAAGCGAAGTATGTGCTACACCTGTGTATGTTCTCAAACCAGTATCCCTTCATCGGGGGGTAACTTACCCTGTAGCCAAAGGCAGACCAGCACTTACACACAGTAGCTTACTGTGAACTCACTGCTCAATGTAGACAAGCCCTTGAGAGTCAGAGTCTTTTCATTAAGCAGTGAAATCTGGAACTGACGTGATACTTTTCAGATTTCTGTGATACTTGTCCTATTTTTCCTTTTGGAGCTGTTATCCAAATGCACAAAAAACAGCATACTTTCAGTCTTTAATACAAAATGTAGTTATTCTCTAGAGGACTACGGAGCAAGGTGTAAAAGTGGACATAACCATCATTATGTATCACATCACGTGTACTCTGCAGTATTAGAACGTGCAGAAAATAATGTCTGGTTGTAAGTGAACTTCAGAAATTATATAATGTCAGTCTATGAAAAACTCAAATAATTGTTTTAAATGCTGAGTTCTTCGAAGTGAGTAGGCTTGGATATATGAGACACAAATAAGTAATGTGCAATGACTGTTTAAAAAATTGTATTTTTGTGTATGTTTGGCTAAGTATGATGAGGGTGGTGCTTTTTGAGTCCTCTTGTATTTTACTCACACACGATGTATTCCTGTCCTGTGGTAGGTTTTGCTGGATACGCAAAATCAATATTAGAAAACAATGTCCCTTGACTTTGATAGTGGAGCTCTACAAACTCAGCATGAAGATGAAGACTATGACCAAGAAGATTATGCAAGAGAACAAGAGGTGAAAAAGAATTAAGTAATTTAATCTGAAGTCTTGTGAATTTAGCTTCTTCCTATCTTGTGAGTGCTTAGAAAGAAAGAAGAAGGTTTATGTAGTCTGATAAGAGCAAAAGAGGGTGCAGACTGTGCCACTCTTGAAAAGCATAAGAAGTAAAATTCATGTATGTTTTAGTTGTGGTGGTATTTTTCTCTGTTTGTGTCCAGTTGCTTGGTCCACAGCAGACCACTAATCATTGCAGTGATGACTTCTTGAACGTAGTGATACTGCCTGGCAAGTTCTTATCTGGATTTCCATCCAGTCTTCTCAGAACGAGCATGTTTTGAATGCCTACTACCTCTCTTGCCTGGAATTTAGAGAGGAGAAACCTTGGCATGATCATTCTTGAAAATGAGTCTGTCCTGGGACATTATCTACCAGGTGGTATTTCCCTGACCTCTTTCTGGTGCAGCTCTTTTCTTAACAGGAGTTTGGCAGAAAAATCCTTTGGTTGATACTCTAGTAAATATATAAATATATATTTAAAAAAAAAATTAAATACAAATATTAATATAAAATAAATAAATATAAAATATAAATATATATATAAAAATATAGAAATATATTCTATATTCTGTGGTATAAATCTCTATGTGAATTTCAGTGTTGTGAATTCTTCCTTGAATGAAGAAAATCAGGATTTTGTGCAAGTGGCCTACTTTACCTTTGTTTTTGGGCTGAACTTGTATTAATTCTTCTGAAGAGGAAATAATGGATGTTGTTTGTTCTGTTTCAGTTGCAACAACTGTTGACAGACCTTCCCCATGATATGCTGGAGGACAGTGGAGATCAACTTTCCAGTTACTCAGACTGTAGCATTCAGGAGACTGAGGAGCAGTAAGGCATTTGGCACCATTTTTTTTGTTATTTATATTGTGCTTTCAAGAACAGAGCAAAGTCTCAGTTGATGAGGTGTGTAAAAACAATCCAAGTAAAAGGGGAGCTGGAGTGCAATTTGCAGTAAACTAGATGTCCCTTAATTTAAGAAATGATGGTTTGTTTTCCCCCTGGAATTATTAGTTCATAGTTAAGCTGCTTGTGTCTTTCTAGGTCACATGAGCCTGGGAAGCATGATGGAAGGTGGAATGATCCTCCAAATGTAAGCTTGTATGAGCAGAGATGTAATTACTGCTTGTTCATAATAACATGCTAAATATTGTTTAAATTCATTAGAGAAATACATGTAGGTGACAGGTTTTGGTATTTGTTTGAAGTATTTCTAACTTGAGGGCTGGTAACCTCAGAAAAGGAGGGTGGGGTGAAATCTGAGTTTTGAGAGAGCAATTCTAAACCTCATATCCATTCATAGGGCTATGAACAAGGACAAAATCTGTACCCTGAACAATTCTTGTGTGACCAGCAAACTGATCTCATTGAAAAACATGGGAAGAATTGGAATGGCCTACATAATGATGAAGAAAATAAACATTTATATGATGTTAAAGAAGATTACTGTGGCCAGAATGGTCAAGACGATCCTGACGATGTGTATCTCGGTAGAGATGGGTTTAACTCTCCAAGTTGCTACCAAGAGAACAATGTGTATCATCTTCCTGAAAACTTCAGGCCTTATACAAATGGCCATAAACCAGAATTTAACAATCAGCAAAATAAAATAATAAATTTTCCAGAAAATCCGAAGGAACATCTTAAGGTATGTCAGAAGCTGACGTGTTTTTCTGTCTCTTGGGAAATTTTCACAGGTCTTTAACTATTGATAGTAATACTTCTGAATGCCTTCAGTCTCTGACAATCAGTTCAAACAGTGATGGGAGGCTTCTGTAGCCTATTTAAAAAATGAAATGTTAATAACTGGATTTTAATATGTTCATGTTATGATTTTTTTTCTTTCTTTTGTTGCCTTGGTAGAAAACCTGAAAATGAAGAGCTACTAGAACTCTTCTTAATGTCAACCTGTAAAATGAAAAATATTTTCACTGAGCAAGACTACAGTTGTGGTTTTAATTTATTTCCTCTTATGTATATATTGTCACAACAGCAATTTGTTGCATCTGATGTTGTCAATGGCCAATCACCAGAATCTTACAAAGTGACTTATAAACCATATCAAAATGGCATTCATCAAAATATTCCAGGAATCCAGGAAGGAAACAGAAGAAATGAAGTGTTTGAAGATTTGCAACATGAATTCTTGGGCAATGATGAAAGTAAGTGTTTGCTGCTTAGACTTGAAATAAACTTGTGTAAAAAATTCGGTGGAAATCAGTGACAGGAAACATGTTGACTTCGGTAGTTTTTCAGTAAGAGGACAACTAAAAGTATGTTGATGTATATAATCTTTTATATCTAGAAATTATGTCTTTGATCACGGTATATGAGTTTCAGGCTTTTAAAAACATAGTTTTGACTGATGAGACTGAAAAATTATTTCTGATGGTTTGATGTCAAATCTTGTTGACACTTTGTCTCTTTCCATAATCCTGGAAAACAACAACTCACTGTGCCTTAGGAAGTGTACTCTGAGTGATGCCACGTTGGGCTTTTCTGTTAAGTACACTTCAAATGACAGGACTACTTCATTCAACATCTTGTAAATTTGTAGTGACCACAAGTCTGTGAGTTCACAGCATCTTAACTTTTATCTGGGCTTGCTGTTGGGTTGGAATTGTGTTGCTAGTTCCCACAATCCTTCAGCCATTGCTGCCAGAGCAATTTGTGTGATGTGAATCAAATGTGGATTAAAAACCAAGATTTTGTGCACCAGCAATGAACTTAGCACTATAAAAAAAGAAGTGTCTTGGAGCAGGAATTACAGTGATGACTTTCTTGGTGTCTGTGCTGACTTGTCTGTATGCTATTTGAAATTTGGCAGATTCTTCAGAAAATATGCAGATTCTTCAACTTCAAGTTCTAAATAAAGCCAGGGAAAGACAACTGGAAGAACTTAACGAAAAGCTAGAAAAGAGTGCACAGCAGATTAGGTATTTGAATCATCAGCTTTCAATGGTCAAAGGTAAAATGTTTTGTGCTAATTCTTAGATTTTGTTCCTATCTAGTAACTTTTTAATTCTGAGACTTTGATTTTGAAAGTGTCTTTGAAGGTATTTATCATATTTATGAACTTGATTTGGGACTATATGCACCTAACCCTCTTCCCCCAAACATTGTTCTAAATCAAAGTTTCTGGACTGGTGCCTGCCTGCGTAACTGTCTTAACTCTTACTGTATTTTGAAGACCAGTGTTGTTTTCCAGAGTCCCCATGTGTAAGGCATCACAAATGTACAGAAAAGTGAGTTTGCCAAACTAGTCTTTTAAAAGTCAGAAAATTAAAAAAAATAAAAAGTCAACACCAAAATACACAAACCCCAATAGAAGTGGACATCTACGAAAAAGCAGTTTTTTTGGTGCTGTCTGGTTTAACAAGCCATTCCATAGACTGTATGTAGAGAAAATCTCTTTCAAAAATTATAAAATCTGTGGTGGAGACTGGTGATTGTCTTAGTTTCCTGTTTCTTATAGCAACAGGCAAAAAAGAGTAGTAAACTTAAAGGATTAAGAATATAGTTTTTAGAATGCAAAAGAAGCAAAGGAGAGAGAAAACTTCAGCTGTCAACCATTTGGCTGTTCCTCAAGAGGACTCTCCCTTTAAATGGTGTAAGGGAGGATGTGAGGTCCTCCTGCTGCCAGGATGGGGCTTGGACCTTCAGGATCCTCCTGGAAACAGTGTATTGGAGTGCTCCCTGCTGCCAGGAGGAGACAGTGGTAGCTGGATAGAGACTGAATGATTTTGTTCCATCTTCTGTTGTCCACAGTATGAGGCAGAGTGAATGGTTCTGTAGAGCAGGTACTGAACAGCCGTGTTGCACGAAGTTCGTGGGTGGCTGGCCATGGTTCTCACACAATTATGTCTCTTTCTTCAGATGAAAAGGATGGTTTGGCTCTTAGTCTTCATGAGTCTCAGAAACTCTATCAGAACGGAAAGGAACGAGAAATGCATCTTGAAGGTCAAATCAAGGCTCTTGAAACACAAATTCAGACGCTTACTACCAATGAGGAGCAGGTACTGTACATATTTTTAGACTGTTTATTGTGGAAGACCTTGACAGTTGAATGTGTGGTGTGTTTGCCTTAAAAAGAAGTTCTAGTCTCTTGAAATGCTGCTCGTGATCATTGCAAAACCTAAATACGTGACAGATGGATAGGATTCATTGGTTGAAAATAGTTTGTATTAAAACACAGGCATTACCTGAAGACTTTTGTCAACTCTTGCACAAAAAAAATTGAACTGATGTACAGAATATTGGAGCAACAGTAAAATACATGTAACTAGGAGCTTCTGTAATGCTGTTCCTACAGATACTGAAGCAGTCCAAAGTGGCAGAGGTGGCCATGGAAAGCATGCAGAAGCAGCTGTTAGAGCTTCAGCGATCAGATGCCCTCCAGCGAGCCAGAGAACAGCATGAGGCCATTATTTCTGCACTCAAGCAGAAGTATGAACAGCAAGTCTTGTCACTGGAGCAGAAACTTGATACTACAAAATCTGCACTCCGTGAGCAGGTGAGGAATTATTTTAGGATGCTGAGTACTGTACTGCAGAGACTGTAGAGCTCCCCATGTTTCCCAAACTGCATTTCTTGACCTACAATTCGAATAACTTTTGGAAGCTGCTAAGAAAATGGAAAGGAAAGTCTCAGCATTATGAGGCCTATGAGGTATGTTCTCATAAACATCTTCAGGCAGTTGCAAGTTCAAATTGTGATTTTGTACACAGCAGATGCAGAGGAGGCAGAAATTCATTGTCTTAGTTGCTCTCCTGAGCTTTCCTTCTGTGCACAATCTTTTTTTGAAAGAGTTCTGCAAATAACTCTGGGAAAGAAAAGGACTAATTAAGAAATAATGTGATATTCTTGCAAGAAAAAAACAAGAAAAACTCTTTATTGAACAATCTGTTGCCAAGATTTGGTCTCAAAATGCTGAAGGATGACTAACCAGTGAGCAGTGACTTTATTTTAGAAGTAAGGATTTAAAATTAGAGAGGGAGAAAAAGGCTGTCTTTAAGATGGAGGTTAATACAGATTGTGTCACATTGTTGTAGAGTTTACTGAAATTATTCTACTTGATATGTCATGAGAATTCATTACACTATTAGAAAAATTTAAGTAATTTATTCCAGGCAGGTTTTAATAAATTGTCCTCTTATTTCACATAAAGAAAATAAAATAAAATTTCTGTAATTCTTGTCTCAACACACAAAAATAGATGGGTTGTATGTTTGGAAAGGCAACTAGTACTTGATTCTAAACAAAATGCAGTGCTAAATTTTTGTCTGTTAGTATCACAACAAAACTTACACAACTTTGTCTCTACTGTAAAATATGTGCTAGCATGTTTTGGGTATTAAAAGAGGGAGATCTCCTGTTCTTGGAGAGAAGATAGAATAAGTGAAAAGGTATCAGTACAAGGCACTTTGCTCCCAGGTCTGTGCAGGTAACTAAGTAATGCCCTATAAATGGCTACTTTGTATATCCTGTGAAAAAGAAACTACAGTTTCTCTTTTACAGAGTATTGGCACAGTTAGCTTGGCTTAAACTCAGTTAAAATAAACTGAGTTAAGTTCTGGCTTGGTATGATGTGAAGGCTCGATTTCTCTGCTGTAAACTAAGTGTATGTGATTAATTACAGGAGATAATGTGATGTGCTGAAAGAAACTGCTCTAGGAAATATGAAATGATTCTCATCCATGTATGTTTATATATGAGTACAATTACTGTCTCCCAGTGAAAACTGAACTTTGATGCTGTAAGAGGTCACTTGTCAGCCAAGGATAGTGGTTGATCTGTGATTGATTTAACTGTTCTCTACCCGTTTAGGTATCAGATTGATTATTTTTCTTCTTTGTCCTGTATGTATCGACTTTTTCTGTATCTGAAACTGTTCTAGATGGTTAAATGTTTGTAACACGAGTAAAAATATTCTCTTCATAGAAAGAGCTTTGCAAAAATCTAGGAGAACATGTTAAGCAACTTGAAAAATTGCTGGAAGAAACCAAATGTGAAAAAACTGAAATAATAAATCGACTGACAAGAAGCCTAGAAGAAAGCCAAAAGCAATGTGCAAATTTACTGCAAACAGGTCAGCCTTTTACTCATACTTTTACCTTTCCTTGCAGAAATGCTTCAGTTTTTCTAAGTATGAAATTGCATATCAGTGTTTCTACAGAATTGGAATCAACATCAAGCTAATTGTGTTCTAAACTGTTTCCTATGCAGTGGATTAGCCAGACTCAAAGTTAAGTCTAGACTAAGATGTAAAACCAAATAAAAATAAAAGCAAATACCATCTCCAAACCCCAAACAACAGTGATTAAACTGTTTTCAGATATTTATTTTGTGTTGCACTTGTGTAAACCTTGTTTCATACTAAACAACAGGGTTTCGGAGCAAACTGCTTAGTTTTGTATTAAGGTGCTTGACTTGAATTGCCATTCTAAATTCAAATCTCAATGAGAATTGTTTTGGGAGCTGGAGGTGATCTTGGAAACCTGTATCATAGGAATAGATTGTGAAGTATTTTGCAATTTCTGTGTTTGACTTTTGCCTACCTTCACACATTGAAGTCTTTTGATAGTAATGTATTTAATAGCTGTTAGCGAGCTCAAGGAAACAATAATGTCTATTGCCAGAATCAAAAGTGCTATTTTTAACAGAGATCTTTCTCCAGATTGCATAGTCTTTCTTGCATGTTTATGACTTGCTCCTTTTCTCTCTTTTCATTCCTACAACAGGCTCAATGCAGGAGACAAATCAGTTACGGTTTCAATTGCAACAAGCTCAGTCTGCACAGATGATAAGCAACAACATGAACAAGGCTTTGCAGGTTAATTAATTGTATTGAATATTTTATGTTTTAATAAAATGTTTTCATTTGATGGGGGTGGGCATTATTACTAAGAGGTTGGTGGTTGAAACACTTTAAATGTGGGGGGGGAAACAACTTCATAATTTCTGACTACTTCATCTCCCAGTGTTGCATGTTGGACTTCCTCCCTCCCCACCAATTAAAACACAGTGGGGCAATTGTTTTGGCACAGATCTGATCTCATACTTCCATCCAGCCTGCTTTTGGAAAAAAAAAAAAGAATATAAATTCGATGTGCTGGTAGCCTTGTAACTTAATTAGGAGAAACCATGTTCTGAAATTTATCTTTTGTCAGCAAAAGGGAATGCTAGAAAGTTCTCTCTAAATTATGAGTGGAAGTCTGTGTTTCCAATTCAGTTCATATATTTGATTTAGATCTGTTATCTTGGAAACTACAAATCCTACTAAGTACTAGAGTAACAGCTGTTTTTCCAGGCATGTACTTTTCTGTTGTCATCCATTTTGCTATACAAGGGCAGCAGGAAAGCAGAAGAGCAAAAGAAATAATGCTTCATAGATGAGCTGTAATAAGAACAATAGGGAATCTTTCTTGTATATTTTAACTAATTTGTATTTTTAGCATATCCTTTGCTAGAGGTATAAAACATGAAAAATGAAAGTAAAAATAAGTTAATGCTAGATAATTCAACTAAATGCAGCTAAATATAACTTTATTTAGAAGGAAGAGCTCCATGTATTTTTCTTTGGAAGAGTTATCATGGGCCTGATATGTTGGCTTGGAGTCTCTCTGGCCAGTGTAACTTTTTTTCTGTCTCTTCCTTTTAGGAAGAATTAATGGAACTGAAAGAAGAAATAGCTTTGTACGAATCTGCTGCCAAGCTTGGGGTATTTTTGAATGATGCAGGTGGAGAGAGGCATATGAGCCTGGGTGAATCCTATGTAGATCTGGGAATTAAAAAAATCACAGGGAAGAAGCCAAGATTCTGCAGGTATTGAGTGATTCTTTTTGAAAGAAAAATTTTAAATCCTCAAGAAATTTCACAAGTGATGTGTAAAAAGAGGGTCCTACTGGATCAACATACAGGTTTTTGATAGATACGTGAAATACTGCTTGTATTGCCAGGTAATCTGAGAAATACAAAAACTGTACTAATACCATAAACTGTTTGCCTAATTGCTGCTTAATACATCTTCAGATTTTATAGGGACTATATTGCTGTTCCTTTAATTGTATGAATTATATTCATGGATACTTTTTTTGCTCAAAGACTCCACATAGTTACTTAAAGCTAAAGCTGTCTTTTACATCGACCAGTGTTTCAAACACTTCATGTGAGAATGAATCTTTTGAGGAAACAGCTGAATTAACAAGTTCTCTGTAAATTAATTGCAACTTGATGAAAAAGCTTTGATATTCATGTCCTCTTAGGCTTTTTACTATTACATCTTAGTCATCCTGGTATTTCTGGTAGCATTAGTTACTCTTCTCTTTGTTACCACTGCCTTTCAGATAAATGTGTTTTGTCTTTTAAATACTGAACTGGTTATGTCTTTCCTGATAGTGCAATACAGAACAGAGACATGGATAAAGAACTCTCTAAAGATGAAATTATTGTAGAATTAAAAGCTGAGCTGGAACGTTTATTGAGCAGTAATAAAATGAAGAGAAATCAGATTACTCAATTACAAAATAGTCTTAAAGATTGCCAGAAGACACTAGAGGAATACAAGCAGTTGAAAGCAGAAAAAGCATCAAAAGATTCAGAGGTTTGTTCTTTTACACTTCTTTAAAAGTCAAGTATCCCTAGTTTTTGGTGAACAAAACCTACATTTAAACTTCTTATGAGAATAGATCAAAAATTTATGCATAGCTGAGTATTCATAGCAACTCCTGTTTTGTATCTTTGGTTGAAAAGAAAACAACTGAATAGTAGAACTTGGGAGGCATGTGCATTATTAGGTGAGTTCTAAAGTGATGACTTGTATGCTTGAGAGTGCTTAGTGGCCTCCCTGCTTTTGTTAGAATTAAATTTAATTGGAAAAAGTTGGTTTTCTTTAGCCAAAGGGACCTTGTAATTTCTCTGAGAAAGCTGATAATACCATTAGATTATACAAACAGAACATTTAACAGATTGCCTTCAGAGGGCCTTCACTGTGTCATTTGATCAACAAGGAATCTCCCTGATGCTGCATCTCTCTTCACCCCATTATTGCCTTCCCTCTATAAATTGATCAGACTTGCATTATCTGTACGTGGTGATGTGGATGTGGGATAGGAATACAACATATGTGAGAAGTGTGCTCTCTGTTGGATGACTGTTGTCAGTCAGCTTGCAAACACAACATTGGGTCTGTGCTTCTCCAAACCTTCATGATAATGAGTTTTAAGAATTCATCTAGAATAGCAGTGATACTGTTATCTTGCACTGCAAAATTTTCCTGGATTTTTATTTTTTAAGTACAATTTTTATTTGACAACTCTAACTTTCTTAAGCATTAATGGCTAAATCATTTACATCTTGAAATATATCATCTTAATTTTACTTATTTTTAGCCTGCCAAAAATTTGAAGGTTGCTTCTGATAATCTAAAGGAAGAAGTTCTGAGACTCAAAAAGGCTAATGAAGCTTTGCTACAGGAAGTTGAGGTGAGACAGAGATGCTGCTTACCAATACAGAAAAAAAAAAAATCCACAAAACTCCCCCCAACCTGAGGTAAAACCTGTGATTAGAAAAGGTTCTTACAGCCCACATATTACTTGACCCTTGTTTGTCCAGGCCCATACTTCAACTATTGAAGAACTGAAGGAAAATGAGGAAAAACTGAAAAGCTTAAATCAAGACCTCTGTTGTCAGATGAGAAAGATGGTTGAGGAATTTGATCATGATAAGCAAGAAGCCATTGACAGGTAAGTCTGTTAACTTCGTTTAGTTTAATTTGTGGATTTTCACCCTTCATGCATAATCTTCTTCCAGCTCTCAGGTATGAGAGGAGGTCCATGTTAGAAAGGTATTTTCTTACAGAAAGTTGAACCTAGGTAGTTCAAACCAGGTACTTATTTTTCCTTTCTTGAAATTGTAGGTGTGAAAGAACTTACCAGCAACATCATGAGGACACCAAAGCACATTTTGAGAAAGAGCTGATGGAGAGGTTTGCTGCAGAAAAGCAGCAGCTTGTTCAAACTTCTGAAGAGACAGTCTTGCAGTTAAAGTAAGACTTACTGTTATTTCCATTTTTACTGAAACTTTCATGCTTCCTGTCTGACCTTCACTGCTAGTTATACTTACTTTAAAGCTGGCTTGCTGTCCTGTGAGTATAAAGGCCAATTGATAATAAATAATCTGTCCTGTGAAGGGCTAATATAGAGGAGCTGAACAAAGAGATTACTGCAGTGAAAGAATGTTACATTGGAATTTGTCGGGAGAAGGACACCTTGGAAACTACTTTAAGACAGAAATTTCAACAAGAGCAGCAGCTGAAGGAAGAGAAGGTACAAATGGAAATGCCTATAAGCTATGTAATTTCACGATGTTTTCAAGATGTAATATTAATAAGTGTATTTAATTTTGTAAAATGTTTGTGGAACACACTTGAAAGGCATGCAGCTATATCAGAAAGCTCATACATATGACTTACTGGTTTTTAAGTTAAGCTGGTGTAGTGTCCTGGACTTGAAAATATTGTAGAAGTAACTCTTACCAATAGCTCTTTGTTTTCATGTAGTGATCTTCCATAATTCTGACTTCTGAGGATGCTGAGTCAGCTGTATGAGCTTTTACATTCATAAGACATTTTCAAAAAACCCTGAATGATCATACAAGTTTACTTCTCCCTATATAAAACTGATCTAAAAAATACTGTGGGCATTTTAAGTAGTAATGAATTCAGACTGATTTGATTAAAAACTTTGCCTTTCTGAAGATATCAGTGTGCAATGGCTAAAGTAGATCAACTGTCTGGGTAAGCAAGTACAGTAAAGAGGTGCAGCTGAAAGTATGAGGGGAGTAAAGATGCGTGATACAAAACTTTACAGCAATAGCCTATAATAACCTCTGATATAATATCTTTAAACACCTTTTTTTTTGAGAGTTGAATCTCTTGTATAGGTGTCATCAGTAAGATCAGTGCACAGGCTCTAGAGAGTTAATCATGTGTCTCATGCATTCTCATCACTTTGTACCAGAGCAGTTGCTGTGCCTTGGAGAACACTTCATTTTTTTATTTTTGGTCTAGCTCAAGAAACAGCTTCTAGAGGAAAAAGAAGTCTCCCTTAAACTTCTGAGGACTGAGCTTGAAGAGGAACATATCAGGTCTATGACAGCAGCAAAGAAGCAGTGGCTGAAAGAAAAAGAACAGCAGGTTCAAGAGGAAGTTGCATTAGCCAAAGCTCACTGGGAAAAGGAAGAAAAAGAGGTGTGAAACTTAGATCAGGGAATTTAAATTTTTTTTTGTTGTTTTGCTGTTTGTTTTCAGAAACAGAAATTTAGATTAATGCACTGTTATTCTGCCATTGTAAGTGGCTGTTAAGGGTCTGTCATTTTAAAAGCCTCTGAAGAAGTCATTAGATATTACACGTTTCAGATTTTTAAAATCTCAAAACCGAGCTCTTGCAAAATGAGAACGAGAATACCCTGAATGTCAGAGCTGGTAATATGCTGGAGTTCTCCACCCTGATCCTTGAGTGAGCAGTTATGCTTTCTATTGTTTCAGTCAGGTATCATCTAGAAGTCCTTTGTGTATCCTCTCCTATAGAAGAAAGCTGTGATGAGTCACCAAACTCTCTCTGCATGGTTTCATTCTCCTGTTAAGGAATATCATTGGTGTGAACAGTGTTTCATTTGCTAAACACCAGTGCAATCTGTTTATTTGGACACTGGGGGAGATTTTCTTAAAAAATATTTTTTTCCTTAGAATAAAGAACAAGACTTTGCCCAATTAGAAAGAGAATGGCAAAGCAGGCTGGAAGAAATGAGAAGAACTGTAGTTGAATGTAATGATTGCAGCTGCCAAACAGACCAAGTAACAGCTGTGGATGAAGTTCCAACTAAAGAGTTAGAAGGGCCTGTGGAAGACCAGAGGCTGCAGATCCAGAAGGCTCTGAAACAAAATACAGCCTCTGAAGAGGCCTTAAAAGAATTTGAATTAGAACTGGAAAATAAATACTGTAAAAATCTTGCCAGCCAGGTAACTAATTGTTCTGTCTGCCTGGAGTCTGTGAAACTGCTGTGTCCAATTAAGTCAGCAAAAAAAAAAAAAAGTGGACTCTTCCACTTCCTCTTAAGCTTACCGGCTGATATTTGCTGTATTAGATATAGAGAGTTTTTTTAAAAGTTGTGAAAAAACTGGAGCATGTAGCTTGTTTTTCACACTGTTAAACAAGTTTTGCAGGAGTTTTGAACAGAACTGACCAATGCTGACTTAGATTTTATACCATTTTGTTAAAAATAAATTTAGTATTTGTCATTTTGGTATCATTTTTGCATCAAGAAATGCATCAAGTGCTACTGGTCTGATTCTTTTAATTTCTGGAAACAAAGGCAATCCATAATGCAGTCTGTTCTTGCACTGTTACATGAAAGTAATAAAAATGTATTCAGTGTTCCTACCTACCTACTGAAGTAGGTTTTTCATCTGTTTAAAGGTAGATGCAGCTTTAACCCAAGCTCATGCCAAGTGGCTGCAAGAGTACAAACTAAATCTAAAGATAGAACAAGAAAAATGGGAAAAAGAACACCAAAAGACTACAGCAAAGCAGGTAGCCCAAAATACTACTGTATGTGTATTGTTGAGCAGTTAAGTCTTCCAGATCCCATATATTACTGAGGAATGAATGTAGACAAAGACACAGGGAATCACTAAAGAAAGATGTTTGTTGTGTACTCTGGTCCACGCCCATTTTTTTGCCTATATAGGTTTAATTTTTATTACATAAATTGAAAATATCTCCAATAGATTTGTGATGACTCAGAGTTATAATTTGTGCATCTGTAAATGTTTATATATGTTTGTAATGACTGTGTTGTACATTTGCCAGTTAGCCCTGGTCCTCTCAGCTGCTGAGGAGAAATGGAAGAAAGAATATGAAAGTACAGAGAGATCTGGACCAAGAACGAAAGAACTTGAAGAACAGATAATTTCTCTGAGGAAGGAATTGGAGCTAAAGAACGAGGAAATCCCTGCAGCTGTCAAAGCAGAACTAGCAAAAGCCCGTGTGCAGTGGAACAAAGAAAAGCAAGAAGAAATTCTGCAGATACAAGAGCAAAACGAGAGAGACTACCGATCATTCTTAGATGATCATAGAAATAGAATTAAAGAGGTCCTTGCAACAGCAAAGGAGGATCTTGCAAAGCAGAAGAATGAACTTTCCATTCAGAAAGAAGCAGAAATAAAGATGTTACTAGACCAAAAGCAGCGAGAATGGGAGGCTCAGGAAGCCAAGAGACTGCAGGATGAAATTAATCGGTATGAGGAGAAAACTCTGGTTGAGCTGGAGTGTTTGTTGAGTGAAATTCATGAAGAACTAGTAAAGTGCACACATAGTAAACATTCTTGGAAGGACAAGTGTTTTGACTCTCATGTTCAGTTAACCAGTCAAGGCAAAGCCAAGCTGAAGGCCTGTTTACAGAAGGCCTGTAGAACCACAGTTTGCACAATTCTGGAAAAGAAAGAGCGAGAATGGAAAGAGGTAATATTTCTGTAAATTACAACTGCCAATCAGAAAAGGGATTTGGGAAGCCAGTGATGCCTGTTTTCTCCCATGAAATATCCATGTAATTGTGAGAAATAGAAAATTCAACATTTGTGTTCATTGATAAGAGTACTCTAAAAGAAGCCTAAATCTACCATTAGCAAGTGACTAGGGAAAGGATGGGTGTAGCTTTGACATCTTCAATCTTTAAAGAAGAGAAAGTCAGGTTAGGACTGTCATTTATGCAAAGACTTGTAAATTAAGGAGATTAATCCACTGCTTAAGTTTGGAAGCCTATTGAAGGCTCCTTGTGATCTCTTAGATGGGCTGTAATGACAGAACCCACCTCAGATTTTTGCATAGCTGCAAAATCCAGTTTGTAGTGGTGATTGGATAGTGATTGTGGATCATGTTACGCTTTTTTTCCCTCCTCTGTATACAAATAAAGATGAAAACAGTAAATCCTTTCTGCAAATTGCCTGCAGTAGGTCAGTTTGTCAGTTATTCAGTTCTGTCTTGGGAATAAGATTCTTGCTTATTTTATTGTGCCTCTAGGAAATCTTTTTCAGTATGCCTGCCCAAATGAGAAAAGATGCCCTACCCTCTTCTAGAGGAGTTTGGGGCTAAGTCAAACCATGTCCCAAAGCCTTTGTTTCTGTTGTTTTAGCAGATTCCTCTTCTTGCAGTGCTTATGCTTGTAATAAGTTTTTTGCTATGGGGAGCATCCCACCGGAAATGCCATTGCCACCCAGCATTTAGTAGCTGGGGAATTATCCAAGAATAGGACAGACAAAATGTCTTGTTTTTCAAGAGAAGATGGGATTTTACCATTTCTTTAGTGTCAATATATTTCTGTTCAGCAAGTGGCCCTTAAATGTTTTCATGTCACAAGTCATATCCACAATGGTAAAGAGAATCAGGAGCTTTTTTCCCATGCTTTATGCACCTTCTGCAATGGATATGAAATGCCTCTTGGTAAACTGTTTGATATACCTTTGAATCTCAAAACCTTGGTTGGCTTGAACCACCTTATCTAGTGAAGTCTTTTTAATTTGCTAGTAATATCTTCCCTCTTTACAAAGCAAGTTATCTTCAGCTATTCAGAGACTGGGTATAGTTCTGCAATGTTAAGGGCTACTGACATTATCAAATAATACTCAAGATATTCAGGTAGTGCTGTTGCAATGATTTATGCTAAATAAAACTTGTATATCATAGAATAGAGGTTTTCTTCTCTATTTGACTTGTGATCTGTGGTCCTACTGCAGGTTTAAAGTACCTGTGCTAAAGTTACTAAAGCTACTTGGTGGCCAGGGTTGGTTGTGGTGTGGAACACTTTTTTTTTTTTTGCTCTGTGTTGGGTTTTCAGGAAATGTTTTTCAATTGCAGAAATACGAGGAGCTAGCAAGTAATGCAAATAAAGAATCATACCCTTACCCACAAGATGGTGTAGGAGACACTGGGGATGTGGCAAGACCTCCTGTGTGCAATGTTGAACACCAAGCAGAAGCACAAAGGAGACTGAGAGCACAAAAACTCTTGCAGGAAGCTGGAACAGACAAAGGTATTTGGTTTGATCTTAATGTGGCAGATTGCATATCATCAAATTAAGCTTATTAGTAGCAGTCTTTAATAGCCAACGTCCTATTGATAACCCCAATGCCAAGTTAGTTAATTAGTGAGTATTTGGGTGATAGAGGAAGATACAGTTCTTCTGACTGTAAGGTTGTTTAATATTGCATAAGCTAAGTTAAAGTCCCAAACTGCAACAAATGGTGCTGGTCTCCAGTTTCGTGATTAAATACTAGGCTTTGAGGTTTCATTTTATCAAATGCTAGTAGCTTTCTGCTTTTTAAAGCCATTCTTCAGGAGGAAAGAAATAACTGTCTCATCTGCTAGAGGTGTGTGTGTATTTTTTGGGAATTGTTAGCACTAAAGCCTTTGGAGTATGTAACAGTTCATATGCAAGGCAGTGTTGACCATGATATGCAGGACATGGCCTAAACTATGTTCTGTAAATGGGTAATACTAAATTGAAACTTCGAAGATTGAATTATACTACTTGCTCTTGGCATTACACAAAACAAGGAATTCTGCATTCATGTAAAAGATACTATTGTGTCAAGAACTTGCTTGACCCGGCATGGTAGTCTTCTCTGGTTCTTTTGGTCGAGAATGTAGTTGAAAAAGTGTGAATTCCTGGGTGGTGTTTCTCTTTTTTTTTTGTTTTCCCCTTCTTCCCTTTCCCCCCACTCCCTGTGCCCAGTATGTACTTCAGCATTTTAGCTCTTTCCAAGGCTGTCACGTGTACTATGGCAAAACTGGAGACACTGGAGATGGGAAAATCTCCATGGGAGGGACAGATGTCCCTGGGACTTTCTGTTTAGTTTGAGTTCTTACGCAACTGAGAAACATAAAGCAGCAAAACCCAAGAGAGTTTTTGGCTCTGTGCCTGTAGTGTGGCTTGAATTCCTTCAACACCAACATAACAAACGGGCCATTAACACAGAACAATACCAGCACTGCAGTGCTCCTGTCTCTAGAGCGCCCTGGCCTGGCTGTGGGGAGCAGCCATCCCTCCCCTGGAAGGAGCCCAGTCTTTGTGTATCCCTTAACCAGACTCAGACGTGTGTGAGGCTTTCCAGCTGGGACAGTTTCCTTCAGCTGACTTCAAAAGACCCTGCTTGGCTGTTGTTTTTCTTTTTTTTTAAATCCTAAAAAAATTTTAAAAGCATTTAACCTGCAAGTCTTTTTGCTGACTGAAGAACTCAGATCACTTATGGAACTACATTGAGGCTGTGAGGGCTATGTGAGTTGATAGATGCTGCTGCACCTTCTGGAACAGGGTACCAGCCTCTTGTGATTTGTTTAATTGGGCTAAAATGTTACATGCTTTCCAGTGAGAGGAGGACTAAGTAGAACACTGAAAAGAGGTTGGGCTTGATTCTTTTTTTTGGTCCTACGTTGATGTATAACTTTTAGCAATTACTGTTGCAAGTCAAAAATGTAGAAAAAGGAACGTTGGGTCTCAGGAAGATTTGTGCTGCAAACACTGATGCCAGGAGCTTGAAAAAAGAGAGGCTGTGTGCCAGGACTTGAAAAGAGAGCTAGAGATGGCCCACAAATGTCTTCAGCTTGCTGTGAAGGAACATGAAGCTAAGTCAGGGCAAATCCAAGGTTAGGATTGTTAGTCACTTAAAGACAACTTTGATTCTCTCATCTGGTGCATCTTCTAGTTTTCAGTGGATACTGGGCTTTAGGTTATTAACCTCAAAACAAACAAGAAAACCGCTCACCACAACAAACCAACAAAACCAGCCAAGTTTTATCTTATACCTTTCTATCTCAAAGGCACAATTGCTAACCCAAAAATTAATAATTCTTTTTCAATATTTGTCAAAGCAACCCTTGTTATTTTTTTATCCTGTCCTTTCTCTACAAGTACACTTGATATCTTGGTTTAGTGTTAGTAGTGGCATATGAAGGCTTTAAGCTTGTTTAATTACTGTTATGAGATGGCTTTTATATTCATACTTCATTGAAATGTGTTGGGATCGATTCCTATCTGCTTGTTACTGCAGCTGATGATGCTTTGGGACATTGAGCTCTTGTACCAGAGGCAGCAGTTATTACATAAACATCTCTTGAACTTGAATTTAGAGAAATGCAGTGAATTATGGTTCATCTTTTTTATAACAGAAAATGAGGAGGTTCTAGGAGCTCTAATTACAGAAAACTCCGAGATGAAGACTAAACTGAAAGACTGGGGATCACCACCAAGGTATTTAAAAAATTAAACAAGACGATTTCGTATTTTGGTAAGATATAAGTTGCTTTTTTGTGCAGTGTGATGTGTATGCATTTCAGGTCACTGTCCAGGGGAGGCATCTCAAAACCCTGTGCATCCTCTGACTCTGTGAAAGGTCTGGAAGAAATGCGTGCTCACTACATTAAAGCTGTGAGCAAGATTAAGTGTAAGTACTAAAGTCTTAGCTAAAAATTGATTGGAGAAAAATAAATTACTTTGTTGCTTCTTCCTTCAGCCAGCTTGGACAGGAATCTGACAACCAAATCACATGAGAAGTAAATTTTTCCATCTTACTAGACTGACTGTGAGAAATGGAATTGTCACCCTAAATTCAACATGTAATTGTGATGGGTGAAGCCTTGTTTTACCATCCTTGCTTTGTTGCACTGAATTACGTCTTTTAAAGTGGTAAAGTGTATTTTGAGAACTGATCTTACTCCTCCAGAAAAACACCTACCTAGCCTGCAGCTTGTCCTGGGAGAAAATCTGCTTTTCTCTTGTGCTGTATCCTGCCTTCTGGCTTAGTCAGCAACCTTCTGGGTGAGGAGAAAGGGTTAAGTGTAGCACCAGGTCTTACCTGAGTGCAGCAGGTCCCCAAATTCCAGCTGCGTGGTCACTGAAAAGTTTCTAGACCCATATTTTACTAGCCAACATTCCTCCCAAATCCCTGTGCCTGGTGTTTTCTATTGCTGCTTAAGATGCAGAATCAGACAACTGAGTTCCTTTCTGATGCTTCATATTGACCTGCTGTGGTTTGCCCTGGCATTCATCCAGTAGGCAACACTTGGCACGAGGATCTGGTGGAATGTTGGCAGGTAAATCCATGCCCTTGCTGACTTGTTCCAGGTCTGCTAGACAATCCCAGTTTGCGGTGGCTTCTTCCCCATTCTGGGGGAAAACTGGTACTAATGAAGTGTGTTTGTAGGTGATATGCTTTGTTATATCCGTGAAAGTAAGGAACGAGCTGCTGAAATGATTAAAGTGGAGGTTTTAAGAGAGCGCCAAGAGACAGCACGGAAAATGCGCAAATACTACTTGACATGTCTTCAACAACTGCTCACTGATAATGGCAAACATGAAGGGTAAGTCCAAGTATGTTTGGAAGTGACTGTTGGCTGTGCAAGAGGTGTGTAGATGTTAGTCTGGTGTTTGTCCACCTTGAAGCAAACAGTGCCTGGCCTGAAGTCTTGCCAGCATGTGCATGTTGGCACCAGGTCACTGCTGAGCTGCCTGCCACACTGTCCTTTCAGTATTCTCTGACTATCAGTAACATTGCCTTGAGGTAAAATGTGGAGTTGAATTACCCTTAAACTTGTTTTTGTTTTTCCCCTTGTTCTGCAATTCTTGACAGAGCTGAAAAGAAAATAATGGATGCTGCCAGTAAACTTGCTACAATGGCTAAAGGACTCGAAACGCCTCTTCGGCACCTTCCCCAGGGCAAAGCTGCCCGCCCAGGTGTGCTGGATTCTGTGGGCCTTCTCTTCCTGATCATATTGGTTTAATGCATGTAGTAATGAAAATGCTTTTCTACCAGTATTATCTTCAATTATCTAATTCTTTCCTTCCTCTCCTAGCTCTACATTTAAATTCTGATCCTGGAGCCCAGCGCTCCAGAAGAGATTGTGTGCTTCGGACTAGGTCACACCATATGGAAAGCAAATCATGTAGTGAAAGCAGTACTGAAATGGCCACTGGGAAAGTTGTCCAGAAGCGTGTTCCACGGGACTTGAAACAGCAGTTTGATGCAACACAGACCAAAACTCAGCATGTGCTTCATGAAACAGTGACTTCCGATATTCAGAACAGGAATAATTCTAAAAATCTGGAGGATGGTGCTTCTAGAGGTGTTCTACCAGAATGTTATCCAAATGAAGGTGGAAGAAGAGAAAAATATTGCCCTGTTGTACATGTAGACAAAGGACGTTTGTGTGCTGCGAGTAATGACGATGCTCCTCCACCTGCTGGTCAGGTAACACTACAAAATATGCAAGTACCCAGTGTTACAAATGGCCACACCAGCTCTGGGCCAACTCATCATATGCTTAAGAGCAATAATGGAAGAACAGGCCTGAAAGAGGATAATTGTGTCCAATCATGTGGAAAATGGAGAACTAAGTCTAAGCGAACTCAGGAATTTGATTTTAAAGACACTCCAGAAAGAGATGAAGGAAGCAGCAGTGAATGGAGCTCTGGGAATGGAAGCTTGCATCTGGATTGTGGTGAAATGCCTCTCTTGTATCCTCAACCAAAAGCCAATACTATTGTTCCAGCACAGACTGTGTACTGTGAAGAGTTTCCTCACATCAGGTCGTTTTCCCCTGCAGATGAAAATGTTACTTGGAGAGACATTTCTAGTGGCAGTGGCAAGATTCTCAGTACAAAAAGCAGCACAAAAGTTTACAGTAGAGACCAGCAGATAACAAACCCAGAGCATACTTCATTCCTCAACTCTGACAAATCAAATTCAAATTCAGCTGTCCCACAACTCAATGCATCATTGGATTCAAATGCAGGAAAATGCTGCAAGAAATGCTTGCAGAAAAATGGTGTGGGATCCCCAGTCTCATCAGCAAGATAGTGGTTTTTAATTAGCCCACTTTCTAACTTGAACCAATACCAGCAGTCCTCATTTGAAGGAAAAGGTTAACTTCATGTTGAAATAAAAGTGTGATGATTGAGGAAAATCTCCTCTACTGTATCCATTTTGTGATCCATGTGACATGAACAGATTTTATGAAGTTCTTTTAAATATTAATGCAGACTTTGGTTTACCTTTGTAATTACAATTTCATAAATGTTTATAGTGCACTAGATACAAATTTATTAAATAGAACCTATTTTTATATTCAATTTAGCTTGCAGTGCAGTGTTTATCTAAAACCAAGCTACTGTAACTTGTGGTCATTTTTTAAATGGTTATCAAAATTCCTTCAGAGCGTAATGAGAGATGTTTTGGGATTTGTTTGAAGTTAGTATTTTAATTGACTTTTCCATTTTGAAGGACCTCCTGTAAGCCTCTGTTTGTGTTCCCACAACAAAAGCAAATATGCTTGCATTTTTTTCATTAAATTATCATAACAAATTACATTTCAATTATTCTTCCCTTTGATACAGCAAAAAATAGCTCATAGTGGGTGTAAGAAAGGTATCAATTAGAATGACCATGATCTGTAGGTGTTTCTTAAATAGTATAGATTATCAGGGTAAGTTGAAGATGTAGTAATTTTCCCTCCTGTTGCTTAGAAATCTCCTATTTTCAAGACCTGCTCGCATTTTAAAGAGAACTGCAAAGCAATCCTATGCTTTTTCCTTTCCTTGGGATGGCATTTCATTTCCAGTGATCCTGTGACGAGCAGAGCATTTTGCTGCTGGCTTTTGCAGGCAGTGATTAAATCACACTTGTTGCAATTCAGAGTTATGGGCCAGCAATTCACAGCCACAGTAATATGGGAGTTCTAAGCAAAAAGGCTTTGCTTGCTATTGTTCTGTGATATTAGAAGAAGAAAAAAGTCTGACTGTTCTCTCAAAGATGTTTTGTATGCCTTTCATTTAACATTTAACTAACTAACATTTAACTAACATTAACTGCTGTAAGGTTGCTATAAGGTTATTTGGTCTTTTGGAGTTGAACATCACAGTTCAGTTTGAGAATCTTTTGAGTTTTAAGAGGAAAATAGTACAGAATCTGAAGACAAATGTGTTAAATTTCCTTTACAAAAATGTCCTGCATGTTTATATTGCAGGCCAACTGGCCAGGCAGAATGTGTTACAGCTCTTGCTACGCAGGCCTGGGCTGTGACTTGAGACTCTCACAGCCGCTCTAATGAGAGACTTCTGAATTTCTTGGTGGCCTTTCATGTTGCCCATAAATCCAACCCCACTTCCTCTCTGTGAGGTGGGGTTTGTCATCATCAGTGGGAGCAGGCTGAGGCCATGGGAGACCGCTGGTGCCTAAACAAACACGGGCCGTGGTTAAGTTCAAGGGCCAAATTCCGAGCTCTTAGCTGAGGAAATAGCTGTGGCCTTGTCTGCAAAGGAAAGTTTTTACTAGTTGTCCTCTAAATCCCAAGTGGAGGCTTTTTTCCTTTTTTCTTTTTTTCAGTGATGAGTGGCTGTTTCTGGTTAGCTCAAACATTTTCCCAAATTCCACAAGTTAAAAAAGAAGCACATTTAGTCCTGTGTAAGAGGTACTTTTACAAGTGTTTAAGCCAATACATCAGATTAATTCAATCCTTGGCCCAAGTTCAGAAACCTTTCCAGATGAAGATTGGATCTGTAATAGTAAATGTCCAGCTGTCCTGTAGGACATCCCTGACCATTCGGACAGCAGCTGAGGGCCCATCATCTCATTGCTGTGGACCAAATGGAACTTTTCCAAATATTCCATCTGAGGTGGGTTCAAGAGCTTCTCTGTAGTTGCTCCCCCAAATGCCACACTTAGCAACAATGTGCAAACTGCTTTTAAAATTCTGAAATGTAACTTTTTGCAACACATTTTATTTCTGTTGCCTTGTTCAGTGTTGTGTGCTTAAGTCTTACTGTCAATTTCCACAGCTTTTAACAAATTCCCTGTGTTTAAAAGCTTGGTGGTTTCAAAGCAGAATGAAGTATTTACTGATCCTACATATTTAATTTAGAAGCTGGGGCCTTCCACATGAGTGTCTGCTCTTGTTGTGTTGTATTGGGCAACCTCAGTGACCAAAACTGAAATATATGTGAGAATGTGAAGGCAGGTAAAGATTCAGTTAAATCCTTGCTCACCTAATGTTTACTGTGTGTCTTGTTGCAGTGACGACCCCAGAGAGCTCCAGAGCTGCCACGGAGATTGTAAGTTTTCCTTAATGAAAATCAGCTGTAGAGGCCTGGAGGGAAGGTCTGCATCCAGCAGCAATCATTCCCTGGTGAGTAAAGTTTAAGGTGCAAGATGAATGATCCTTAGCCCAAGAACCAACTGCTCGCAGTCAAAAGTGTTCCTCAGCCCTCCTCTCCTTCCAGTGTCAGTAGGAAAGAATGAAGCAATAACAGAGTAGCATAGGGGGTGGCAGCTCCTGAAATTGGACAGCTGACCCCAGTCAGAAGGGGGGATGGAATGTTGAAATACGTGTGCTTGGACTTGGATAGTTGAGCCAAGATTGTAACAGAGTCACTAAATGAATCTCTTAAAACAAGCCTGTCATGTATTTTCACCCACTAGGTTATAGGGCTGAAAGAACTTACCTGCTTTATTCAAGAACTGATTACCTGCTGTTACATCTTTTTGATTAAGATGATTCCTTTTTTAATACTGTGTTTATGCTGTAGGAGCCAGATCAAATTTTATTCCATAATGTTGCAGTTGGCACTATTTAGCTTAAACTTTGATTAACAACACCCCCAAAGTAACAGAATGCAGTGGTATTCTTCTCTTTGCTGTATTTTGTTCTCTATATTTTCTTTAGCTGATTTATCTTGCAGGTGTAATAAAGGAGAGCAAATGATAAATAGAAAAAAATTAGACCGAACAGTCTTGGTCCTACCATGCTTGGTAGCTTTCAGTCTGGTTCAGCCAGTTGTCTGTTCTGCAGAATTACTACAGTTGTTGCAAAATACTATCAGATTGTGAAAGCCTTTCAAGACTGCTATGATAAAATTCAAGTTCCCTGAGTATAACCTGTGGATATGCAACTAAGGAGAGCTCTGGCTTGCTTGCATTCCCGGGCTTTACTTAACACCTGTGCAATTTCACATCTCATTTGCCCCTTACCTCTTACTTTACTTTGTAGTTGGTACTTTTGTGTCCCTTTCCCCAAAAAATTGAGATTTATGGGGAAATAAATATACTACTGGGTATACTTCCCAGAAGTATTGAGATACACAGTCACACATACGTGTATATTTCAGTCATTCATCCTTAAAATTTGCTGTCAAAGCTATTCTTCTGCTGTTGGAGCTCTGTTCTCGTGTTTCCCTTTGTTCTGTGGGAGTTGCTAAGATTTCCCATTGAAATTTACTTTTCTCTTTTGTGCAGATTCACTGTGCAGTCCTGTCTCCCACAGTGTGGATGGCTTACAATGGAGACGATGGCAACCTGGCAGTGATACAGGAGCACATTACTTGCAGCTGTAGTGAGGTTTCACCCAGCATTCTGATGCAGAGTACTTCACACTTCCAAATTAATCATGCTCCTCTCTGTTCTTGTTGCTTGGGTAAATATTTCACTCTTGTGTAGATTTGGGCAGTGATCTGTGTGAGAACCAAGGTTCTTCATTTCCTCCTTGTACATGCTTACCTACCAAGCAAGCTTTTGAGCCCAGTGCCTTTTTCACACTTGATAAAATGAGTCTGTTTCCATCATGTAGCATTGCTTCTTTGTAAATCTGAATACAAGTAAAGAAATCCATGTCTATTGCCAAATGTTCTGGCTGAATGCCATCCCTGGTGTTCTGGCTTCATCCAGATGACGAATGTTCCCTGTCAGCCTGCAGCCTAGTGAGAGGGGACAATGGTACAGAAATACTGTAATTATCTAATCAACTTCGCTTAGAATGTTAAGCAAATGCAATTCTTTAATACTCTGGCTTTACTATAGCTGTTAATTACCATGTGCAAATGCAATTTGTACAGCAAAACCGAGTAGAGGAAACATTCACTTTTAAGTTACTTTACTCCCCTCTAGTGGTCTCATACCACACGTACGTTTATGTAACACTTCATCACCATACGTTTGAGGACAGTGTTAGTATTCTGTAAAAACCAGAAGTCTTCTAGTAACTTCTCCTTCCTTCTGCTCCCCTTCTCTTTCTGTAGAGGAACCACTTCAGGGATTGGGATTCTTGCCAATATAACTCTCTAAGTGAAATTGTTCTTTATATGTCGAATTTAATTAAAGGCCGAACTGTACCCCCGGCTTTAAAATCCGTACATGCAGAAAAATCTCCAAGCTATGTAGTAAAAGTTTATTTTCTGTGCCCTCAAAGGTGTTCACAAGGGGTGTTAGTGTCAATGTCATTGTGACTTAAACTGCAGCCAGAGCTGCAGAAACACCAGCAGAACCCAGTCCTAACTGCAGTGCTGCTCTGTGTTTGCTCTGTGGCACGTGCCAGGATTTGGTGTGTGTCTCACACTGTTTGGGCCTGTGGAAGCTGGGGGACATAAGGGGACATAAGCATGACTGAGTTCCTCCTTTAAACTTGCCAGTTGGCCATTTTGTGTACTATGCAACTTTCATGAGGTGGAAAACAGGCAAGAACCTACAGGATCAGAATGGAAACTTCTACTTTTCCAGTATATCCCTGGTTTGTTGCTCAAGTTACTGATGTTGTAAACCAGGTGTGCAGCACAGGCTACATTTAGCAATAGTTAATGGGGAAGTTCTTGGCTAACTTTTTCTTTGCTTCCTGGAGTCTGTATTTTAAACAGAAATGACTTGCTCATGTCCTTGGAGAAGATAGGGTAACCAGTAAGAGGCTTATCATCTGTTTCTGATTAGACAGAGTGTATTAAGAAAAATGTAGATAGAGGATTCACTTTTCAGAAGTTAGTTGCTCTTTTCAAACTTCCCAGTAGAAACATCTCCATTTTCTTCTAGAATGCCTGAGACTAATATTTTGAAGGAAAGAAAGGGGAATAAAAGGAGTATAGGGTCAATAAAGAAAATGTTGACGATTTCCCATTTGAAGAAATAGTTCTCCTAAAATACTTCACAGAATTGTGTTTGTCTTCATATTTAGTTATGGAAGAAAAATGGAAACATTCCAAGAATCAGTACATTTTAACACTCTTTGACTGGAACTTTTTGTTTTAAAATGAGTCTTGGTTTGTAAACTTTTGCAGCTCTAAAAAGTCAAAATTGAAACGAAATGGTTTAGGAGATCCAAATCCAGCCTTTTTTCCACATGATTTTTCTTTTGTGGAAAACTTAAGTATCTCAGTTTCCCTTCCACACTGGAAGGAAACCAAATGTGAAAAGTAAAATCCTTCATAAAACGTAACTCCTGTCTTCCTGCAGAGCTCTTACAAGAGATTATTTGCCTGAGTCAGCGATGCATGTTACAATAACCAATAGCTGGGGAAACTATTTCTTACACTTCTCAAGATTGTTCCCTTTAGGTCATTAGCAGATAGTTCTAATAAACATGAGCTGAGCCAGTAGAGGCTTTGACTCTATTTATCACTGCGGATGTCTGAGCAGTCCCTGTGGGAAGCTGTGACCAATTCATCAGCCAGGGAGTTTAACTTGTTCTTAACTCTTCCCTTGAACAGCAGTGTCAACAGCCAAAGTAAATCAAAATCATTCACATCTACACGTGTAGGAAGCAGGTAAGACATGTAATGTTGAAATAAAATCTGTCTAGCTGTAAAAAGCACACAGGCAGGCAGCTGGTGCAGAAGTTTCTTTACTCAATGAGCTGGCAGGCCCTGCCTTGGGGAGTGTGTGGGCCTGAGCAGGGCAGGATCTGCTGCTGCTTGGGCACCTTGCCTGACACCTGGCAATTCTGCAGGTGGGGCTGAGAGCTGACACAAGTTTCCCTGCCTCCTTTGGTGGTATTACTGTTGTTCTTCTTCGTGGGTTCCATTTGTTAGCTCTCTGCATCCAGTCTATGTAGTAGTCCCATTACCTTGCAATTCCAGGCATGCATGTGCTCCAGTACCTTCCTCCAAGGAGCAGATGTAGTTATTTAAGAGCTTAACACAGCTTAACACGTGAGTCAAAGTAGGACTGCTGAGTTCTTGTGCTTAGGAGAACAGGGAAATTGGCCAGTATGAATCCAGCCTCAATGACTGGAGGTTTCTGAAACAGAAAATCTATTGAAACACTGTGCCCCGGTAGAAGTATCAGAGAGGAAGTGACTGAATAGATTCCAGTGTGATCATGGTACCCCTACTTGACAGAGCATGGAATCATGGGCTGGTTGAGGTTGGCAAAGAGCTCTGGAGGTCATCTGGTCCCACATGCACTAAATAAACTACCTAGAGCCAGTTGCCCAGGATTTGGAATATCTCCAAGGACTGGGACTCCACAACCTCTATGGCACAACCTGTTCAAGAGCTCAGTCACCTTCACAAATCTCTGATACAACTGAGAAGAAACACTTGCTAAAATCCCTAATAATGAGACACATTCTGCCACCCTTATAATTATTCTCTTCCCTTTTTGTAGTTTGAGAAGAATGAGACTGTTGACAGGAAAAGGAAAAAAGGTCTTCAAATGGATGTGCAAGTGGCCATATCCAAAGCTGTAAGATCCTGTTATGGCAAATGAAGTTCTGGAGCCATCCAAGAGATGGGCTCCTTGCTGCACACATTTCTGCCTTGCTGTCCAAGTGTCTTTCCAATACTGCTGCAGTTTGCCTAGACCTGGTGTCAAAGGCAGTGGCCAGTTGTCTGGAGCTTGCTTTCTGTCCTGTTCATACACTGCAATAGGCCAGTCTTGAGATTTCTGAGAGCTTCTGGAGTGTGAACAACATTATAAATTAAATCACCACCCTGCCTGCTGAATGCTTTCTTGCAGAAGTGCTGGCAACTGTGGAATGTATTTTGTGGATCATCTGAAGAACAGCAGCTTCCACACCTGGCAGCTGTCAGACAGGGTGTTCTTGACACACAGCTGGGAGTGGGGCTGAACAGTGCAGATTCCCATGAGTTTAGAGCTGGGATTTGCAGATTAACACTCTGTTGTACTCTGCAGCATCTTCCTGGGCTAAATCCCACCTGCATTCATCGTGAAGGGAAGAAGTTCCTCAGGTTTTCTTTCTACTCTGGTCCTTCAATCACAGTTAACCAGATTTAGTTCCAAACGTGTTAGAAGAGCTGTGTTCTCCAGCATGGTATATTCAGTTAAGCACAGGACTAACATTTCCCATATTATGGGTGTAGCCAGTGGCATAATTGATAATATTCTATTTAAAATGTTTAAACTTTATTCTTTCTTTATTTTATACTTGCAAATGGTATTATACAGTTTTTGACTGCAGGAGGGGGAAGGACATTTGTGAAACAAACCTGTCAAAGCAGGGTAAGTAGCTACCACAGTTGCCTAAGTCAACCACCCTTAAAATGGAGTTTGTGATAGGGCAAAAGGTGGAAACCAAACAAAAAGAAATAACACAGAAAATACCAGTTAGATTTCAAATGCTGAGCTGCCCTAGAAGAAACAACTTCTTTCAGGATTCTGTGGGGAGTGACTGTTATTGGCACATGCATATCAGTGATCTGCTGAACTGATATAATGGTACAGTTGTTTTTATAAGACATTTAGCTCTGAATTTGACACTCCTGAACATGTGTATCAGAGCACAATACATATGTGAATTCAGAAGACTTATTTTTTACAAGTTTGAGTAAATTCAAAAAGCAGTTATTTCTTGGTTTAGAGAATGCTTCTGGAATTTCGCTTTGTATTTTCACCATGCAGGACTCTGAATATTTAGTCAGCAAGAGTTCACAGGCTTTTTGTTGTTTCACTGCTTGTGACAAAACCCCAAATAGGTAAAGAGCCTCATGTGGAGACCAATGAATACAGAGGATTGCATACTTTGAACAGGAGGAAAGACTTTGTAGCCAACTTTATGGAAGGAATTGTTTCCAGTTCTCCATAAAGCTTTCAAATCCATGTAATAGGCTCTTCTCAGAAATTTCACTGCTCTGGCTTAACTTAACTGATGGACTAGCATTCACCACACTGAAGTCAGGGCATGCTCTGAATGCCACTGAAATAAGTAGAGAGGAAAAAAATTATCTTGGGCTTGGACTAGGCTTGTAAAGTCAAAGGAAGCTTCTCTAGATCACTGCAGTGCAGGGAAACTCTGTTTTCCCAATAGTTTATCATAAAATGTGTCCAGACTGGAGCCTGTGAAAGATTTCCTTATCTTGAAAAGGCACCATGAATCTCCTTGTTTACATCATCCACTTTTCAGCCATAAAATTACACTTCCTTCCTTTTACTGCTGAACAGGAGTGGGAAAAGTCGGCCTTAATATATATCCATATATCTATAGATAGATAGATATAGATGTCCTTTTTCCCAAGCATCTCCTGCCCATGAGTATTTTTCCTTGGCTCTCCCTCATGGGTTTCAAATGACATTTCCTCTGCTGACTCTGTGCCTGTTCGACCTCTGTTCTTATTTGTCTGAAGTTATGTGGTATTTTTCTTGGTATTGAAAGGAGTTCACAAAGCTAGAAAAAGTGTTCAACATCTTTATTTCAAATTTGTAAAGTGTCAAAACCTGACTCTTTAAAGAAGAAATGTAGCAGCTCAATCTCTTCTGAGCTCCACCCCATTCATCACAGTAACAGCAATTTTGGGTGGACCTAGTGTTGATAATTTGTAAACCACTAGGGACGTTCTAGAGGCAGTAATTCTGTTTATTAAAAAAAGCTTAAAAGATTTTTTTATTGTTGGAAATTTCTTCCTCCATTTAAATATAATCTGAACAATTTGTACTAGAAATTAGTAAAAGTTACTCTCATTCTAAGTATTAGTTTTTAGCTCTATTCCTGTATTTAAATTTTCTCTGTAGGAGAGAACAAAGAGGTTTTAAACCTCCAAGAAACATACAGAGTTTTCTTCCTGTCCCTTCTGATTCCCACTTTGAGCCATAGTATGCGGAATCTATTTCAACTTCCTCCTCAAAGAGCTTCTTTTACTTAATTTGGTTACTTGTAGAACTAATATATTTTTAAATTAACTTCAATTTTTATTTCCTGTTTCCTTATAAGGAAAGGCAACCTGATTGTGTCCTACAAATATAGCTATAAAGCATCTATGTACTGCAAATCAATCAGTTTGCTGTGAGTTGAGCCAATACATAAATAAGAAGGGGCTAAAAACGAAACAGAATACTCTCTAAGTTAATGGGAAGTTTCCTATTGACATCTGCAGGCTGAATTTACCCAAGTAACTCTACTGGAAGTGCACAATGCAATCTATTAAAGATGTATGTGTTAATAAATGGATCATCTTCTATCCAGTGTGCTGTATAAAGACCTTGCATCTGATGGACATTTTCAGGCAATGAAGGCTGGCTGCTGAGACTTGTGAACCTGATAAAATAACGCCTCAGTGATCCTCAGTAAGTAAATTTTAATACTTTCAACAGACAAAGTGGGAGGGAAATCCCCAAATGATTTTATACCCAGTAAGAAATCACAGACTTTGGATGAGGTTGTCTCAGTTTACTGGTATCTAGAAAACCTGAGGAAATGAAGTCAGCCTTTTGAAAGTTACCGAATAAAGGAAAGTGCAGATCAGAGCTGTTCTGAGCTCTTCACTGGCCAGAGACTCATCCCTGTCCTCTGTGAGTCAGTGCTGCTCTTGCAGCAGAGGCAGCCAACTGCACACGGGCTGGGTTATGGGAGTGCAACCAGGCAGTGCAGGGAGGCAATTCTTCACTCTTCTGATACTTTAGAAACTGCATCTGCAGTGCTCTATCCAACTCGGGGCACCCTGGCACAAAAAACCACACTCACCCCTAAACCCAAAAGCCACTGACACCTGGAGCGAGCCTGGCAGAGGACACCAACATGATGAGGGGCTAAAGCAATGCTCTCTGAGCAGAGGGTGCATCCAAATTTAAGAAGCACAGGTTAGGGAGGATGTTCCTGCTGTCTTCAGGGTATAGAGGAGATAGAGCCTGACTCTTGTGGGTAGTAAGCAGTGGTAGGATGAAGCACAGGCACAAATTCTAGGAAGGGAAGTTCCTACTAAGTATTAAGAAAAATTTATCGCAGCAAGGGTTGTGAACAATGGAGTAGGTTACTCCAGAAAAGTGGGGTGCTCATCCTTGGAGATACTCAGAACCCATCTGGATAGAGCCTGAGCAGCCCATTCTTAAGTTGGTCCTGCTCTGAACAGGAAACTGGACTGAATGACTGTCACAAGTCCCTTCCAATTTAAACTCATCATCGATTCTATGAGAGCTGTATGCAATGCTCTCATAGTGTTATTTCTCAAAGGAAGGGCCTTGCAAATGGAATGTGATGGGTTCAGAGTCTAATCCCTGGTCTCTTATTACCTATTTTATTATTTCAACTGCATCATGGGGCTACTCCCTATCAACTGAGACATCACATAGCCAGAGGAACACTGGGATGGAAAACAGAGGCAGAGACACCCAATCCCTTGCTGACAGTGTTTGAAGGAATGTAGGGCCGGATTCAGCTGTCTCTGTTGGAGTCAGTAGGGAGTTCTGCATAAATCAGAGTTACAAGAGGCTCTTGGTTACTGATTTCCACCCACTTGGAATGTATTAATTTGGATAAAAAGCTATATCCATTTTCCTCCATGATTTAGCCTGAAAATTCACGCATCAGTTGGCATTTTATGTTAGGCCATGAAAGTTGTTTCCCTTTGCTTCTGAGTTTACAGGTGGGATTTAAGAGGTCATTTGGGACAAATGTAAGACTAAGGAAGCTCAGCTTGCAACTGTTACTCTGGCAAAATTCCCATTAAATTTGACAGGGTTATTAGCTGACAGAAAGTAGTAGTATATATATTTTCTTTTCTTGCACTAAGGGTGGATTAAAATTCTTATTTTTAAATCAAAGAAGCAATTGCTATTGTTAAACTAGGTTTTCTAGCAGTACACATAGAACTAAATACATCACTGTAGGTATTTTAGATTGGGATTAAAAATAAAATTCCACTGTATTTTAGTTGTATTTTTATTCAACACTAGTCTTACAAAAATAGGTTGTTCTTCCCCTACCTGGAAGACAGAATGAAAGTCAGAGGATTTTTTCTAGTTTGGTTCTCTTTTCTTTAGGACCCCCATGAATAACTCTGATAATGGAATCTGCCTTCAGCAAATGGAGATGTACTATAAGTTTCACCCTTACAGGGTAAGGATTGATTTAAAATGAGATCTAGTTTTAGAAATGAAACCAACTATGAATGGGGTACAGAACATTCCTAAAAAAAATACTGAGAAGGGAACATCTGAGTTAGGGCCTCTCTTGAGTTTCCTTGTACTTTCTTTGTTACTGATACTGAGGAATCCAGGTGGTTTAGAGGAGAAGGAATATCTGTTTCATTCAGATCTTAGTAAGGACAAATGTCTGGTTCTTGGTGGGGAGATAGAAAATTTTGCCATGTTCTTGTAAATTAAAGGTGTTATTTTGTTTAGAACAACATAAGATCTATGCTAAAACTATTCCATAAAGGCATAAATAGGAGAGATGTGCTCTGAATATAATAAATTGTTATAGGTTTATGCTCTCACTTCAGATACAACTGAGATAAAATGTTGTAATTTCTGCAGAAGTGCATAGGTCCCTAATGTCTAAGCCAAGAAAGAACTTCTTTTATTTCTTCTTATATTTCTTATATTATAGAAATCTTACAACAACACTTTGCACAGTATCACAAATAATGCAGTTATATGTTTATGTAGGTTGGATTTCCTTCTCCATCACTGTAAACTCTGCTGAAAGAAGAAAACTTCAAATAAAACCATTTGTAAAAATTAAGTAAAAGTCTTGGGTGAAATATGTCCCCATATCCATCATTAATGAACTCCATAGCTACTTATCACAGCTTGTCTGACCCAACAGCATTAAGAAAAATGGATACTTGTTTTATTTCAAGTTACCTAATTTATTTTATTTTATTTTATTTTTCTAGATTCAAACCAGTTAATTGGTTGTCTGGATGTAATTACTGTTTGTGCTTGTAACATACTTAAAAAAATACACACACTAAAACTTTCCCACACTATTTGTTTTCATTGGCATAATAAAGGCCCTCTTAATAAAGAAAGATAAGTATGTAAGATGGACATACTTATTTTTGCTCACTTGGGTTAGAGTAAATTTGCAGATTAAAAAAATGCAATTATTGCAAAAGTTCATAGAAATTGAAATAAAGAAAAATGTTATGAAATGAGCTCCCAACTTATCACAGCACTTCCAGTGATAAGATTTTTTTATTTGCAACAGTTCAAAACAATTTGCCTGAAATATGACAGCTCTGCTAACCACCCTTCAGGAGGAGAGGAATGAGTGTTTGAGGAAGATGAGGAGGACTGGCCAGCCACAGGCCAGCAAGGAGGGAGACCAGTACTTTGCATCTCTGCTGCTGAGCACGAAGATCAGCAGCACTGAAAATTTCAGTTCAGTGTTTTTATGGAAACTAAACAGAAGGACAAGTAGGTATGTCTGTGAGGATCAGTTAGATGCTAATAATTTGGGCACTGTATAAAATTATTTATGTTCATGATGCTGATAAGCACAGGGAGGTGCACTAAGGCATGGTTAGCAAGTAGCATGTCTTCACTAGAGGAATGTACTGGGCTTGATTTAAAGTGTGTGTATAGCTATGTAAATATTTAGGGTCATTGTTTCCCTGGTAAATTGTAAATTGTAGTCTGTATCTCTTCTATGATTCCCTCTTATAATCAATTGACCTGTAATTATCCTGTCCTGATTTTGGGCCCTGCCACCTCAATCCATGTCATCTCCATCCTCCAAAATACAGCTACAAGATCCTCAAAATCACCTGGAAGAATGAGCATTGTGGAAAAATAGTTGCTTAAATGTTATGGAAAATTCCACTGTGCATGTAGCAATGATCTTATATGTCTTGTTCTTGGTGTCTTTTATTTTTGGGTTTGATTCCATGATTTGATCAAGGAACTCAAATATCACTGAGTTTCTGGGTCTTGGTTAATCTAAGAGTTCATCTTTCTGTTTGTCACAGGAAATGGAGATGAACTGGATCATCAGAATTGCTTCTTAGTTGCCTTGTTTTTTTTCCCCCTTAAGTGAAACTTCAAGTGGCTGACAAGTGTTTTGGAGGCCATATAGAAATCTGTTTGTCTAGATGTTCTTCAGAGTCCAAATGTTTGCAGAGACTCAAGTGGCTGTGGGAAGGAGTCTGGATGACCCTTATTAGTAGCTCTGTTGAGCAGCAGAGCAGAAGTTGTTTTAAGTCCTTGGCTTGTGACAAGGTATTTTTCTAGTGGTTTGAGAAGCCAGGTGGGCACTATTTTATAGTTGTCAACAATATAAGTACCTCTTCTGTATAAGCATATTCTTTAAAATGACACACCAGAAGTTGATGATGTGCTACATATTTCACTAGATTAATGAACTTCCAGCCCACATATCATGTAACATTACTTCATATAGTGTAATCCCCATTTCTGCAACCATGCAAGATACCAAAAAAATACATCATAAAATGTGCTAGAAGATATGAGAAAGCCACCCCATTAGCCCGTGACACAGACTAGATATTTTTCTGGTAGCTCATCTGCAAAATTAAAGCAGTTGAAACAGAAAATGTTGAAACCAAAAGAATGTTTGAGTAAATAGCAACCCAGAATTCCTTTTAAAACTCACTTTTGTTTACTGGTAAATTCTATCTTCACATTATAAACATAATTAGTAAATATCTGACGACATTTTTGCCATGGTTGAGTTTAACTTCTATATTCACTAAGTAAATGCTTAGATTTTGCTGTATGCATAGGTGGTAGTGAAGGAAGAGAACTGTATATCAATGTAGTGCATGTCCTGAATTTCTTAATTGAAGGGATAATTAGTACCACCTTTATCCTCATCTCTTTTTGGGTTTGAGTAAATTTTAATTTGACACTGCGAAAGAAATACAAAATCCTTTAGACAATGCTATATTGTCTCTTCAACCAAGCATAGCTGTAAAAAAAATCTTATCTTTGTATGCTTTTGTATCAGACAAACAAGAAAAACTTTGAAAACTCAAATTCCTACTTGTCCAACTAGATTGTAACAGGAAAATCAAGATTGCACATTAATCACAACGGCAATGTCTGCTTCTGTGGTGCAAGCTGCAAATCAGTGATACTTTGCTTGCAGAATCAAAGTTAATTGGTTCATTTTGTACAAGTTACAGAATAGTGGTATAAAGTGTGGGCTGCTACTGTCCTGAGCCTTGTTCAGACACACTGAAGCAGCATACTCTGTATTCCATGACTTCTTTCTTGGGCCAGTATCTCATAGTACTTCACATCTACATTTTACCTTATACTCTCCATCTGAAAGTTTTAACACTAAACTGTTAAACACTGACATTGAAATGGTCCAAATCAAACTAGTGTTTTGTAATTTGCGGAATCTAACACTTTTCTTGATGATAAAAATCAGCCAAAAGCGTTAGAAAGCTGCTGTTGTGGTGAGTACATAGTTTAAATATTTCTATGTATGTTTAGAAGGATAATGCATATTTATATATGTAATATATAAACTACTGTAAACTGATTCAAACTGTGCATTTCAAATAGCATCTATCATATCTTGTGTCACCATTACAATTCAGCTGTAGACAGAGACTGGTACTAGGAAATCTTACACCCTACTTCCTTTTTTCCTGATGCTGTATTAGTGGCAGAATACACCATGCATTTATCTTGGGGCAGGGTGATGGTTGGGCAGCTGCTGTGGGTGGGCAGCTGTTTGCTTATGAAATTGTGCAGCTGAGCATTTGCAACATCAATTCAATAATACAGAACCACTTACCATCAGTACCTGCCTGAAACTAACAAAAAAGGGAAATACCTCAAAATTAGGAATCCAACATTTCTGCTGAAATATTTATATGTGAGAAGCAGCAGAATGCATAAGTATCATTTGCTTTCAGCCTAATTAGTTTGCTTTTTGTTTGTTTTGTATTTCCTGTGTATGTTAAAATGGGATAATCCTGAGTTACTTGATAGGAGCATATAGAATCTGGGTTGGAACTCTGCTGTGTTGTGTTGCGTTCCCCCCTCAATTATTTCAGTATAAAAACTTTCTACCTTTCACGTGTTGTTAGTGGTTGTTCTTTTTGATTTAAACCATAAATAAAAACTGCAGGGCTTCCTTTCCTTGAGAAGGATGAGGCAGGCATTTGTTCCGGAGCTGGCTGTGGAGATTTAGGAGTAGGTACAGAAGAGCTCGGTGCCTTGGCATCTGTGCCATGTTAGTTACTAGAAAGTGCATTATTCATTCTGCAGCAGCCTCTCCGGTAAAGCCACCATCGTTGCTGTTTTTCCTTATAAGGGAAATAGATACCTTTATGTTATTTTTCTTAAGCCATAGATGCCAAACGCTGCGCCTCTAGGACATAGATACCTCTACAGATACATATCTATATGCCTTTAGATGGAGGCATAGGCGGGCACTTCCTTCGGTTCCCCCCCTCCTGTCTGACACACTTGGCTCAGCATCCAGGCTACCCCAGGCGCTGGTGCTTCTGCCGCCGTGCGAGCCGGGGACCCGCGGGGTAACCCGAGCTGGCAGCGCTGCCCGGCCGCAGCTGCCTCCGGAGCGGAGGGAGCGGCAGCGCCGCGTCCTCCCGGGCAGCAGCGCCCGCTTCCCGCGGCTCTCTCGGAGCCGAGCATCCCGCCAGCCCCGGGCCGGCCGCAGGTGACC
>VZRO01002119.1:2263891-2431125 GCA_013397915.1 Daphoenositta chrysoptera | reverse complement strand
CTGCTGGGGATCGCCCTGGGAGTTGCCGTGCTGTGGGCGTCCCAGGCGGGCGCCGCCGCCGCCGGGCACAACGAGGGGGCGAGCGCCAAGGAGAGCCGGTCCAGCCGGGCCAAGAGGCGAGGGCACGGCGGCGGGCACGACGCGCTCAAAGGGTAGGTGCGGGGCCGGCCCCTCCCGGGCTGCCGCGGCGCGGGCCGGGCAGCCGGCGCTCCTCTGCCTGCGTATGCGAGTGTGTGCGTGTGTGTATCCACAGGCAGAACCCCGGAGCTCCGGGGGTGCGGGAGCTCCCGATCCCCCTTGGGGCTGCCCGCAGCGAGGTTCGGGCTGGGGGGGCCGCCTGCAGCAGCGCGGGCAGCGCCAGGGCTCTGGCGGAGCCCCGCCACCCTGCCAGCCCCCCCGCCGAGCCGCTGCTGGCTCCTCTGCGACCTGCAGCCGTCCTGCGCCTCTGGGTGGGCGATGCTTCGTGAGGATGAGCCGCAGCAGCGCGGAGGTTGCTAATTTATCTTCTCGGAAGGCCTTAGATAAAGGCGCACCGCGGGGTCGCACACTCCTCCCGCATCCCGCGCTTCTGCTTTGCATGAAGCAGGATAGCGGTGATGCCTGGAGCCCACAGCCTGCCCTTCCCATCCTCTCTCATCTCCACCTTGAACCTTTTGTGATGTCCAGCTTGCTCTCAAGTGGACTGTCTGACTAGCTAGTACTGGTATGAGTGAGCCCAAGCATACAAGAGTTTAATTTCTTACGAAACGTTGTGGTACATGCTTCGCAGAGAAGTTTTTTGAAAGGCTAAATCTGCGTCAGGCAAACTTTTCCCAGTCCTAATGGAACACCTTTCCAATGCAAAAATAGTTGTGAAGTCAGCTGAAAGGCATTGCGTGCATGTGCAGTAGGAAATCTAGTTCACTGTAAAGGTGAAAAGTTTGTAATAAAGTAATAAAAAAGAAGTTTCCTTTCTCAGGTGATCCAACGTGCCTTTTCAGCCCATAGACACATTTTTTCTGTTTTCAGAGGACAAATGTAACAAAAATTGTATTAAAATAATTATGCTTCTGTAAGGGATGCAGGCTACCTCCCTCCTCTTCCCCCCCCATTTCATCAAAAAGGAGCTATTAAAACTTTATTGTTAGAGGCCTTGATGAATATGCTTTAATTTCTTGCTAACTTCCTCATAGTTCTATAGTACTTTTTACCTGTATTTGGATTTACAATCTTGGCTTTTTTAATGCTTGCTGATTGAAAAAGGTTTGTGTTCTTAGGTCTGCATGCTGCAAAAATGGATGCAAGCTGTCAGCATTGTTTTCCATGGATCTGATTTTGTAGGATCAGACTCTCTTATTTCATTTCCTTATGCCTTCTCACAAAGTAAATAGTTGGACAGAGCAGATCCAAAGTAGATGTGACAAAATCGAGGTGGTGAGAAGGATGTGCAGTAAAATTGGAGGGACTAATCGCAAGCAATAAAAGATGATAAGGAAAATATTTATTAGAAAGTGCCTTTATTCTTCAGGGTGTTTTAATAACCTGTGTTGTTATAGAACTCTGAGTTAATATCAAACTGATAAACACCACTTTTTGCTCAGTGGCACAGAGTACGCCATGTAGCACACTGTGCTGCCTTGGTGGAAGTTAGAGGCACCTTAGGTGAGGATAAAATTTCTTTGCTGTATATAACTGTCACTCTAACCTGTGCTGTTTAGACAGTAAAAATAGTGCATTCAGGGATGATATTTCCAGTGTTAATTATTTTTGAAATCTGAAATGGGTTAGGGTAAGTACTTAATCTTATGAGTTGATTCTTGTGCTTAACAGAAGTCTGCCATATTTTATGTACTTTGCAATAATTATTCCTTTTATTGTATATTAGCTATGAGTTCTATATCTGCTTAGTAATTTGCAAATCTAGAGGTAATGTCAACATAAATTTTAGGTATTCTGTATCTTAGTTTTTTTGAATATTACAAGTATGAATGAGTGCCCCTGGGAAGCAGATTCTTATCAGGGATGTAATAATTTGCCAGATGAACTGAGATAAAGACAAAACAAATTATTAGGCTGGTTTCTTGTTAGACCTTTTTTTGTAACCCTGATTTTAGGCTGAGTATAGAGTTCCCAAATTGCTTGGAGGACAGTCGTTATGGTAATTGTTGGGTGAATGCTGCTTGATATCTCCAGTTTAGAAGTTTGAGCACTTTCTTAGGTGTGGTACTGTACTGTAAAATGTGAATCAAAATAATTGTCATTCTAATAGACAAGGTTGGAACAAATTCTTTGGAAGGACAGATGGAAAACATATTTTGAATGTACAGGAACTGTATATACATTATTCATTGTAATTGAAGGACTGAAACACTAAAAATATGATTTTACAAGAAGACATAGTATTTTTTTAACTTGTTCATCAGTACAAATGCATTTGGGAATCTGATAATTGTAATACAAGTCATAACAGACGCTGGGAAACTTTATTTTCATGTTATTGCAGTAGACTAAGACTTTCTTCTCATTTTGAACTGAACTCTTGCTCTGATTGTAAGGCACATGGGGATACATTTTTAGAGAAAACCCCTTTACACTTATTCTTTTTGCGTGTTTGATTATAATGACTATTGGAAGTCTTTTAGCATTTGAAAGTATTGAGGTTAGTCTGTGTGAGTTCTGGTCTTGTACATTAAAATGAAGATCTGTTTCAATTCTCATGATTTTTCCTGCTTAACATTTTTTACTGCAAGCTGTTGACTGCAGGAGATGTTTGCTTTCATCTGTGTGACCTTTGCCTCATTGTTTATGCTAATGAGCTGTCTGAATGTATAATGTGATTCTAGAAGCATATTTTAATTGTAGTAATTATAAATTATTTGGAAGTGCCTCTTAGGTTCTCATTTTAAGACTTTACCCTTGCTGCTCATGTAGTTTGAATCAATCCTGCTCTGGAGGCACTAGAGGTGAAGTCTTTTAATGCCATCAGTGTTTGGCCTGTTGCAATGTATATTTATGTGCTGGTGCCTGATGCCTCTAGGTGATCAGAAAGCAATCAGAATAAAGGCAGTAATTATTAAAAAATATAACTAGACCCTCTGGTCATGGAAATGTTGCTGGAATACATTGTGATTAGAATATTAATCACATATTAATTATTATTACTGGAAGTTAAAATAACAAGCTGCTAGTGAGACACTTGTCCAGATCCCACAGCTTTATCACAGATGTTACTGTACTGAGTTCTAAGGCATCAAGCCATTATCCTGCTACCCCTTAAGCACCTGAGGATGCAGTGTCAACTTCTGTAAGAAAGAAAGCCTACAAAATTGGCCATGAATTGGAAGTTCTTTCTAAACAATATATACTTGAAGGCAACCGTTCCTATGTCTTTCAATCATTTGAATATAAAGTGAAAAATAATTTACTGGTGATTTGATTGGTACTTGTCCCAATACAAGAAGTATCATACTCAAAGATCTTAGAATTAATTAGGATTTCTCATTTTCTAATGATGCTAGATGACTTCAAACACTAATGAGTAGCAGTCAGTTCTTAATATTTTAAGCAATGTTTGTCATGTTTATCACTCTTCTCAGTATAATGGCCATAAAAAGCAATTATTTGCCCAACAAATTGCAGAAATTTTGAAAGAACTGAAATTTCTTCAAGATAGCTGAATTTTGACGTGTTTCTAATTAGGAGACTAATTAAATATATTTGTACAAGAATCATTTAATTTCTTTGGTTTTATTAAGTTGAAATGATAGCGAATATTGCAGAAAAAAATAGTTGGCTCCAAAATGATTCATAAAAGTCTTGGATTATAGGTATTCAACAGGGGATTGAGCTTTTTGGACCAATTTCTTTTGGTTACCTCAAATGAAGACCACAGGTTTACTGATACGCTTTCCTGAGTAAACTTGGTTGGATTTGACCCCTTTTAAGCATCAGTGCTCCCTGAAATAGAATAAATCTTACAAATCTATAACTTAATTCTAGTGTTCAGCTATATAATTAGGGCTTCTGGTTTTCGTTTTAAACCAATATTTACCACTAAAAGCCTGCTGAAGAAAAGCAGACTTTCTGTACTGGTAAATATTTGTTTATACTGAAAAACCTCAAACATTTTTCTTGCCACTTGTGGCCTTAACACCTCTGGGCAGCTGCTGGTGCCACACCTTGTCAGTGTCACTCTGCAAGCGGGAGGCAGCCTGAATACTTGGAAATAAAAAACTTAATTAAAAGTACATGCAGGTTGCTGTAATACCCGGTGTGCTGGAGCACTCACCTGGCTGCCAGGTGGCATGGCTGGCCTCCTTCCAGTCCTCTGTGCCTATGGGGTAAAGCTTACATGGAGGATGAGGAACTTTTAGTCCAGCACACCCTAGTGAGAAAACTGAAGTCTTTGGCAACTACACACAGCATTAATATTCTGCACCTCTCTGAATGTATTTGCCAATGGTTGTGGTACTGTTCTTTTGTTATTACATGGTACTTGGAAATCTAGTTCTGGAGGGAAATAAGCTCGTAGATATTGGCACTGTGCCTCATGTATGTGTCCCCTCTCTTTTGGTGTGATATGATTTGATGTAGGTGTGACTTCGTGGAGATGAAGAAAAACAGTAAAAAGTAAATAATCTTCAGGGCTTTGTAGTCCTTGTAGTCTCCATTTAGATACCCAAATTGTGTCACTTGGACACCATCTCTCTAGAAGGCACAGCCTTAATCAGAATTCTGGTTTATCCGTTTTGGGGATAGACTTCTAGGCCTTTGTAGTTTATAGGGCAGAATTAGGACTTCATTCATTTTGGCCATGCCAGTGAAACCTGTGGTTAAAACTCTTGGTGAGTACTGCTGTGGTCTCCCTTTCACTGGGGAGGCTCTGAGGCTCCTGTGATTCTGTTACCAACAGCTTATCCAGTCTTCCTCTCTGTGATCCTTTCTCATATTATATTGTAGTGGGACACAAACGGGTTTGAAGCACCATGTGCCTCTCCTAAAATACATTAGATGAATTCTTTCTCGCCATTTGATGGTAGTAGGTCATAAATAGAACAAACAGAGGAAAAAGACTGCAATAAACAGTGTAGCACCATTCATGATGTACTGTATGAAACAAGATTGTTCTGGAAATGTTGTAAAAGTGGCCTGGGAGACTAAGCTGAAGCAGATTTCCTGTGACCCAGCACCACTGTGCCAAGGTGGCATGTTGAAGATCAGGAATGCGAGACTGGATGTAATTATTTTCCTTTCTTCCCCTCATTTATCTATTTATTCATTTGTGTCTGCATAGCTCTTGGCTGTATCAGGCTGGCCTGATACACTGCCCCAGATGAGAGAAAACCAGTCACAGCTGGCCTGTGGTGGCTTTTGTGTATTTCACATCAGCATTGTCACTTTGTGCCCCATCACAGGAAGGTACCTTGCTGTCCTACATCCTGAGGGGTCCTTTAAGGCTGATTGTTGCTGTGACTTCATTGCTTGGCAGGTTACAAACAGATTAACCCCATAGTCCTTACTCATAACACAAGAGATGTTGTGGATTGTACTTCATCTCTTTCTTTGTGCTCCAGGTAATAATTTTCTTTTGTGGATTTGTTATGCAATTTTCTAATCTTATGTATGGTGATGTCTTTCTGGAGATTTTCTGATCTTTTTCCTAGTGTTTAATTGAACTTTTATTGACAGGGGTGTACTGTCTTCAGAAACTGGAGGGTTGGAAACATAAAGAGTTGGGGGAAGAACAGCACCTGCAGAAAGTGTGTCTTGTTGGAGCAGGGTGCAGTAATTTGCAGTTTGCAGTGCAGGTTTCCTGACAGAATTGCTTTAAGGAGACAGAAGAAAGTCTGGCTACGCATAGCTGCACTTTCCTCAATCAAGAGCGTAGTTAAGATTTATAGAAGTAGACTTCTCTCCTGTTGTTAGCCAGCACAGGATACATTTTTTGTTCGGTGGTAGTTTCACAAGTTGTTCTCCAGATTCGATGTCACCTGGGAGTGTTTGCCTTGGTCACTGGATAAGCTTCTGCTCTATGTGCAGCTTCACACCGGTGTCAGAACATTTGGGGCTGTGCTGGGCTTGAGGATGCAGACTTGAAGTAAGCAGAGGGCTGCTCTCAGTTGATGTGGGAGCAAAGGGAGGATCTCTGGGTTGGAGCTTGGCAGGAACAGTCCATCTGTCAGCTTCACTTACAGTCATCCTTATCAAATAAGACTGCAGCTTCTGTTTGCCTGTATGCTTATTTTCCTTTCCCGTGGTGTGTTGCTCAGCACTGCTGCTCACTTAGGACAGTCTTTGTCATTCATCTTCCATCCTGCACACTTGAAAGTTTAGTGTATGAACTTCAACACAGTTTTAGACAAGGGTGACTTTCAATATGTTCATGGACTGAGCAACTATTCTAACCTGTGATTATTAGAATAGTGTCACCCAAAATGAAAGACCCCAAATATTTAGCTGTATAGATCACTAGGAGAACTTCCTCTTGGTAGAAATGTGGTAGATACTGGGTAATAGGAGGCCATCTCTACTTAAACAAGACTTTAGGACCTTGATATCTTTGAACGTGCACATATGAAAATAGTAAGAAATGAATCATTAACTTTTTTTGTTTTGCAATGAGATTGACTGCCATCTCATCCTTCTTCATCTCCGTAATGAACCCTAAACATGAAGACGATATAGAGGCATGTTTGTCACTTTGGTCTTGCTCCCCAGACTCAGTAAATATTTTTGCAGAATGGAGCAATTGTGGCCTGGAGTGTTTCTGATTAACCATTGCACTGTGCTGGGAAATATATGCGTAGATTTTCGATCTTGCATTTCTCTTTTGGTTGTTTTCTCATCCATTCTGATTTTCCCAGCTAGTTTTATTTATTTAATATTTTAAAAAGGATTTCAGACCTACTGAACAGCCTCATTCATGCTGAGGCTGGTGTGCAGATAGAGGCATGAGGACAACCATTTGGTTTTTTGTGACACTTCAGGAAAGCTGGTCTCTTGTTTGGAAGGTACCTTGGGATATAAAATGTAGCCTGTTAAATTAAAACCTCTGCCTTCTGGTTTTGCTTATAGATCTTCACTGAAGTATGAAGGAGGTCTAGCTTTTATCTGGAAAAATATTTTCAGTGTTGACTTACTGGAGAATCTGTTGTTTTCCTTTCTACTTCTCATTTTATGAAATGATTCATGACCATTATAGCCTCAGAATACCAAATGGAAGCCGCAGTTCTTTTGTCTAGAGTCTTAATCATTTTCATCCTCTTTTTCAAGCTTCTCTCTCTCTCATGTTTTGCTGGAGGACATCAGAATATCCAGTGATGTTCAGCTGAGGTTTCAAACTAAAATTTGTTTCCTTTCAGGAACATTATTTTCCTGTTTCCTTTCTTCTTTGTTTTTCCCACTAATATTCCATCTTTTTCTCTTCCCTGCCTACAGAGTAAATTAGTTTCTGCAAGGGACAAGTTGAACTAAAACAGTGGGATCTGTATCAACAGGGTTTTCCTGTTTCCTTATGATAGATATGCAGGTAACTGGCCTTTTGAAACTGTGGAGTCACTGTCGCAGCAAGGAGAGAGACTAAGGGTAGAATAGTGTGTAGTGAAGGGAGGAGGAGAAATACTGCTAACTTACCTAGAATAAATCTTCAGTAGCCTAAGGGAGAGCAAATTAATAGCATTGCTGAACACCTAGGGGTGTTCTCTGACAGTATTGATGCAAGTGTCAGGTATAGGAGACTCCCTGAAGTACTGGGTGTCCTCCAGAGTGGGGATGGTGGGTGGCACCAGCACAACCTGCAGCCTCCAGGGAAGCCTCAACAAGGGGCTGGCTGGCCTTGGGCTTGTCTGGCCAGTGTGCCCCCCACACCAGCCCTTGTGCTGCTGCTCAGCTCGGGCATGGGCTGGCAGAAATCCTGAGTTCCCTGTGTGCTTTCCCTTGGGAAATTGTTAGAGGTTTGCCTCCTCAATAACCATTACTGGGTACACGGTGAATGTGGGAAGTGGACCTGGAGGTGTGAAAAGATCTCTCCCTGCTCCCCTGTTGGAAGTGACATCTGGACAGCTAAGTATTGCCTTAGCCCACAGTTACATCCATTTCCCCTGGGATGTTGTTTAGTGCTACCAGATAGAAAAGACTTCTTGTACTCTGAATATGTCTTTATAGTTTGGGGTTTTTTGGGTGTGTTTGTGTTAAGAAAGTACCTGATGGATCCTTCCTGTTTGCCCGCTGCACTTGGCCTGGCAGATAGTTTCTTGTGGTGACATAGTTTTACTTTACATGTCTTATACAGCCATGTATCTGGGTTTTGAACTGGACCCGTTGACATTCTCAAGTGGAACAATGAAGGAATACATGCCAGAAACGCGTCTGTCCCTGGCTCTGAATGAGAACAATGCCTGGATGTCAGGTTAGATGAGTGTCCCTGCAAAAGACAGGGTTGGATTTTCAGAGCAAGTGTGGAGGAATTCTCTTAATGTCAAATGCTGTTGTTGGATTGCTGTATTTAGCTGTCACAGTGTGATGGAGGTTAGGGTTAGAAAAGTGTTCAGTGTTGCTGCAGGGAACTTGCGTGTCATTTTGAACTCTTGACTTGCACATAGGCCAGAGCCAGAGATACCCGTAGAGCTGCTCAGCGTGTTATTTTCTTAGTTGAACTGAGCCAGGATTCTGGGACAGCGGTATCCTTATTGTCAGAGTGAGAAATAGTTATCATATTAGGCTCTCTGCATGGCACAGGCTTGCTTATTGCAGTGAAAAAATGAGTACATCAGATGCAATCCTTTCTATGTAAAAATATATATTTTGCTTAAAAGTGCATGCTTATTCTTTATAGTATAATAGAAGCTAAATTTTGTATTTGTTCCAGAGTTCTAGTTTCGTAGGTTTTTCCTTTTATACAATTGAAATAAATAGTTTCAAGGGTTCTCTTAATCATCTTCACTGAATGGTTAAAAGGGTCACAGTGATAAAAACATCCCATTTTTATAATATTTAGCTAAACAACAGAAAAGGAATCCCTGTTCAAACTATTTGAGGTACCTGGAAATGAGTGCATGCTAAATGCAGACCCGTGTCTGTGTTTTTGGCTCTGTCCAATGCACAGTTAAGTTTTTCAGTTTGCGGGTGTGCTCGCTGACAGTGGTGAGTTCAAAGCACAGCCAGGCTTCTTCCTGGGGGCTTGATGCTCAGTGCTGTGTCAGGGCTGCTGCCGGTCCTGTGCTGGAGCTGGAACTGCTGCATGCCACCAGGAACCACATCTTTCCCTCCCAGGTCTGCTTTGCTCGCTGCTCCTTGGAGGAGGGGTAGGTGCCAGCACAGCTGAAGGAGGTGCTTTAGATACTGACCTCTAATTTATGCATACTTGGCTTCTGTCATTTAAGTGAGGAGGGATCTTGGAAGGCCATGTGGTCCAACCCCTACTCAGAGCATGGTGAACTTAAATCAGGCTGCTCATGGCCGTGTCCACTAAAGTTTGGATTATCTCTAGCGATGGAAGTTCTTGATTCTGTGGGAAAGCTGAGTAAAACTCCAGTGGAGTCAGCAGAGCTGAGCCACTCTATGCATTTAGTATTTACTCTGAGACACTGAGAGGTTTAGGTAGGTACATAAAGCTGGTTTACAGCAAAAGGTATAAATCTGATTTTGTGTCTCTTGAAATCTACTAGTAAAAGCTATTCATCTTCACATTCTGAAGCCTTAACTACTATTTTTATTACGTTGGTTGGACTCAGACAAGCACATTTTTAAGACCAGCCTCCCATTTTTTCAGGTCCAGTTTGTCATTCTTCTTAACTCCCCAGTGCAAGCATGGAAGTATCACTCCCATTTTACATAGAAGTGATCAGTAAATAGTTCTGGGTACAGTTTTAGCAGCTACCAGAGTTACCCGCATAAGAAGAAAAATAGGCAAAGGCTTCTCTAAAAAGAACCATTGGCTGATGATATTGCTTTAAATTGTATTTTTCTGCCAGAAAACTGGGTCCCTACATTATGTTAAACATATGCTAACCACTGCAGCCAAATACTTAACAGAAGTTGTTCATGAAACATTCTCTTGCAAGGAGGAATCCCTGTGTATTTTCCTAGGGAGAGGAAAATTGAGTTGAGGGAGCGATGAGAACCCCTTCCCAGTATCCCTGCATCTCAGCTCAGCTCTAAGTGGTGATCAGCTGTTTCTCTTGCTCTCTCAGCTGCTCTCTGCCCACTCCGTCTGGTCTCTGTCTAATTTATTTGAGACCCGTGCTTTGGGTTTGATTCAGCGCGGATTACGCCAGCGTTGGCCGGTGCATGGCAGTGCTGCTGACAAAATTTCTGCCTGAAGCCTCGCTCACAGCAGTGCCAGAAACTCTTCCTCCCATGGGAGTTGCAGATGGGCAATGCTTTCTTCCGGAGAGGGCTGTAATTTCCTCGAGGGGTCACGGGCAGGGCAGAGTGGGGATGTGCAGAACTGGCCCTCCCCCCGGCAGGCTGCAGCACGGGGCTCCGAGCGTGCCTCTGCCGGGACCCCGGAGAGGACAGTCCCGGTGCCGGAGGTGTCCCTGCCACTCCCGGGCTGCCTGCTCGCCGCTGCCGGCTTCACTCAGGGCTTCTGAACGCCCCCCTCCCTCACTTCCCTGGCTGTCACCTACCTCGCTGCCTGGTTATCGCTGGTAAGAAGACTCTGCCAAGCTTAGCATGATTTGCTTCTCATTATTTTACCTGTGTGCCCGCTCCGCAGTGCCTGGGTAATGGCTGCGGGACAGGGAGCCGGGCAGCCGCCCATCCCTGCTGGGACAGGGCTCTGGCAGCACGGGAGAGGCCCGGTCGGTCCCTTCCGTGGGTGACATCGGTAGTGCCCCGCGGGGAAGGCAGACCTTTGGTCGGAGGCCGTGCGGCAGCGGAGGCCGGGCAGCACCCCGCGCCGGCCGGGCGGGGCACGCGTGCCCGTGCGGGAGCCGGCGCTGCGGCTCTGCCCCGCTCCTTCCCCGCACGCCGGGAAGGACGGACAAGGCTGTATCGTCATGGGCTGCAGGGCCCTGTGGCTGTTTCTGCAGAACAACATCTTCTGGTTCGGGGCGTGCAGGTGCTGTCAGTATCTGTGCAAGCCTATGACTCTCAAGTGGTAGTTACCAGAATTCCAGATGAACCTTTTTCTCTCTGCTGTTCCAAGATTTTTCTAGCTGATGACTCATGTCTAATGTCTTTTGATAATTTAATTCCCTTTGCTACTGAATTTCTACTTGCCTATCATTAATCAAAGACATAATCTCTTGTTTGCTTTGGACATCTTTGATGAAACTCTGGGCATCAGCCATCCTGTCTCTCAGCACCATACCACTACAGAAATCCTTTTATACTTTACAAGTTCATTAAATGACTCTAAAATAAAATTAAAGACTTGTCTTTTTTTTTTTTTTTTTAATTGCAATGGTAACAGCTTTATTCTGAGATTTTTTTCTTCCTTCTCTGGGCTTTGGAGTGAAAAGAAGGTGCTGTAGGTAGTTTGAAGGTGTATAGATATGTTTTTGCTTATTTTATCATTACAAATCAGATTTCATAACTGAATTCTGTTTGTAGTGCTGTTCAGGAAAACAGTTTTATAAGAATATAAAACACTTCTTTAGTATTCATAGCTTATATTATCAGTAGGAAAATATGCTCTATTTAACACAGAGTGGGTAACTGTTTAAAGTACCATGACAGAGCCTTTACAATTTGATTGATAGTTTCCATGATTTTACATGAGGTAAATTATTTATTATTGCCTTGAATACTTTATTTATTTATGGCGATTTATTGCTATAGTGTCTGATCACCTCATAAATATCAATGAATTTAAAATTAATTATTTTCAAAGCCATTTTTCAAATATGCACGTTTTAAGAACACTCCCTCTGTCTCAAAGAAGTAGCATTCAGACTTTAATATAGGTTTCTTTTATAAGCTAGACAGCAGCTTTCTGACGAAAAAGTGTTCCACTGGAAAATGCACTTGTCAGGCTCAAACTGTTCCATGGAAGTACAGTTTGATGACTTTTTATTTTTCTTTTTTTTCAAAGCTAAGCACACTGCATCAGAGTTGGAGCCTCCTGGGTGTATGGCTTAGCCTGCCCTGTGGACAGCTTCAAGGCTCTCAGGGTCTCTGACTTCATGGTTGCTGGCACATCTAGGTTTTCCGGAGTCCCAGTTTGGAAAAAGATTTTTAAAACCAGGTTTCTCTGTGACACAGAAATCTGCTCCTGACTCTTAACATGGACCAGATGGTCCCCAAAGCCACGTACTTGCTGAGACTGAAGTTTGACAGAGTATATAAACACTGCTTTATGGTCAGCCTCCTATAGATCCTCACCAACTGGAATGGGAAATGGGTGGTTTATGCCTGTAGGTTGTAACAGGTAGCAACAAACCCATTCTATCTGTCGTAATAAGTTTCATTATTTCTTCTGACTGGAGAAGGTGAAAAACAATCTCACTTGTCTGCTTGCCAGTCTTACTTGGCAGATGATTGTGGAGCAACATTTGGCATTGATGAACAGGGAACTCTAGGAAAGTTACATGGTTATAGCCCTGCAGGGAAGTAGCTGACATTACTAAAACTGAATACACTGGAATTAAATGAATAAGGCTTTGAGTCTGTAACATCAGCTGCAGGAAGGGAAAAGGACCCTGTAACAAGTCCAGTTGTGTTGCTCACATTCACCTCAGTTACTACTTTGTAGTTATCCAGAACCAGTTGGTAATGGTAGTGCTTGCTTTGGTTTAAGTAGTTTCTGACCATGGTTGGAAAGAATAGGTGTCATTGAAATTGCTGGAATCAGAATACTTGAAATTGCATTAGTAACGCATATGCCTAAATAAATACAGTATATAACTTTTGTTAGTTAGAAAATGTTTGTGTGTATTGAGATTGTTTGTCTTAAGTTGCCTTACCATATGAAGTGACTACTGTTTACTTAGACATTGCAATACTATGAATGAAGAATGTTCTGAAAGACCAAGGACAAAATAATAATATGAAACCTTTCCTAAAACAGTCAACATTTGAATCTGTCTCTAATCTGTATACAATATTTTAATAAAGCAGTTCCTAGGAAGTTTCTAGTCAGTTCTAGCTGGATTACTCTATTGAGTAATTGCTCACAATATTAATAGAGGTTGTAAAATTTTCCTCTGCTAAGATTATCAAGCATAAAACAAAAGAAGGAATGTGTTCTCATTTTTGAAGCTATTCTTACTAGCTTTATTTGCATGGATAGATGCATTAAATAAATAGGACAAGACAGATTAAAAAAAATCTATTATCTAGAAGGGACATAGAATCATTTCAACTTTTTTGAATGAAATCATGATAGGACTAGTGTCATGTCCTGTCAGCTGTCATTGTAAACTCTAGTAATAAAGTTATTTGACAGGGTAAATGTGGATGAGAGGAATGGGTTGGAAAGAAAAATTCCTGTGGATACATAATTTAAGGAGGGCATTAGGTCCCTCATTTCATAGGACTGTATCGCTACCTACACCCACATCCTTGATAATTTTTGGTAGTAAGTAATTTTTCCTAATAAAGAATTAACATATTTTGACTCATTTATTTGGCTAATGTTCTTGTTGGCACGTTTCACTCATAAATATATAGTTTTGTTCATGGATAAAACAGGGAAGAGTAATAGTGCTTTAGAGTAAAGAAGAGAAAGCAGCCACTCAAAGAGCACTAGAATTAACTTGTGTTTATTAATGATGCTGGATGGTATCCCTCATTTTGTATTTAAGTGTGAGTTTTGCTCAAAAAACCTGTATGGTTACTTCTTCAGATATGGAGTGATGTGAGACAAGATTTGCCCATTCTATTCCTGTAGGTAAGATGCTACTGATTCGATTTTGTGCTTGCTTTGTAACCTTTAATTTGTATAAGTATATGTTACCTAAAAGCCCCAACAACTATAGGCTAGAAACATACAACACTTCTAAGTGTAATTTTTGAAATGTATATGCCAGTGATTTACTTTTTCCATTTTATGCCTCTACTTTTAAAACATATTTCTGAGTAAAAATAAGAATTCATTCTTTTTTTTTTTTCCAGACCAAATGTGTGTGGATCACGTTACAATGCCTACTGCTGCCCTGGATGGAAAACTTTACCTGGTGGAAACCAATGCATAGTCCGTAAGTTAATCTAGTCATGTGTTTATCTTTGTCCTTCTATGTTTCAGGGTGTTTTTAATTGTATACCAGAACTGAAATGTGTTTCTATATGTTTTCAATAGCAGCTGTACATGATTGCTTTACCATTTAAAATATATTAAGCTAATATACAAAGTTTCATGGGCTACAACACAGCGATGTGATACCAGTATTTAACAAAAGATTAATCTCATCCACATGTTCTGTTTAAGGCTGTGGTAGAGGGTTCCAAGGGGTGTGTGAACTCTCGGGAATGAGTGGAATATATTAATCTGTTTAAGTTAATGGAAGGAGGCAACAGCATCAGGCCAGCAAGTACATTTTATCCACTTCTTTGGACCATATCCCTGAAATATATATGTAGGGATATAAATACATGCATACATCATAGTGCTATATTTGCATATTCATGTGTAGTACAGCAGCGTACCAGAAATTACTCCTAAAGGCACTTGGCCCAAGGCTGATAAGACTCTTCCCAGAGATCCTGCAGCAACGTGCTGTCAGATGGGAGTTACTGCTCTTGTGTGTGTGTGGTGCAGAAATAAAGGCAGCATTGTAATGCTGCCTCAGTGCCATCCTTCCTCCAAGAGTAGTCTGGTAAAATGGGCAACAGTTTCACTTTTCCAAGGAAATCTCCCCATATCTAGTGTGGCCTGTGGCATGTTCCCAGACCTTTTCATAGCAGATGGTGAAGGTCTAGGTCTTAGCTGCCCCCTATAAAGATGCAGATGAACAGGAGGAACTGTTTTGGGATCTGTTGTATGCAGTTCAATGAGTTTGTGGGTGTTTGTGTTATAGTACTGAATTTTCTATCAGGTGTTTTTTTATGCGTTTGAGGTTTTTGAGACATATTTTAAAGGCATTTATGTTTTCTTAATAGCAATCTGCAGACATTCCTGTGGGGATGGATTTTGCTCTAGACCAAACATGTGCACATGCCCAAATGGTCAGATAGCCCCCTCCTGTGGTTCAAAATCAAGTAAGTATTTCTTCTGTGTGTCTGATATTGCTCTTTTGAGTCTGTGAAGGTACTAAGGTATGTAAATGATTCCGTGGTCAGTATTTAAGACAAATAACCTCTGAGTCACCAGACGTACTTTTACCACAGGAAGGGAAGTGTAGCTTCCTATGATGAAACCAAAGAATGACTCAGAGACTGGCTATTGGAGACACTTTTGGTTTGGTTTTTTTTGCCAAATCAAACCCAAATTAGTCTTATTGGAAGCTATTTCCATTTGCTGCTTTGTAACACTAATTCCAGTCTTCCTTGCGTTCTGGAAAATGCCTTATCTCTGTTCACTGGTAGACATGCACACGTATACAGCACAGAAGTTGTAATGATAGAGAGATGACTCTTGACAACTGGCTGACCTTGACATGCTTTGTCATTTTCTTCAGCTTTCAAGGGTTATAAACCAGACACTGTGTGTGCTGTATGTTAATACTTAGACCTACAAGCATTACAGCATTTCCTTGCTAGGCTCAGTACATAATCTAATACTGCTGACTTTCTTCAGGTGACACTTCCGTAGATACTAGAGGTACAGAGTTGCACAAGGTTTTTAAGTGGAACAGCTTTTCATCAGAAAAACAAAGGTGCTTTGAAAATGAAACTTTTCAGAGAGATGACTTTTCCTAAAAATGTTTGTATTTCAGGTTTTCAAGGAAGGCTCTCCAGAGCCAGGGAAAAATAAGTAAAATTAAATTCATTCAATGAAAAGAGAACTCAATGGCTAAACATGAGTTGAGTGTTTGATATAAAGAAAGATTTTGCTCAATTCATATCTGAGATGCCAACTGTAAAGTACTCTGTATTCTCATTTGAACTTGGGTCTTGTCTCTTAGAATGTAGAAGATTAAGATTTTTTTATGAAATGTGAAGTTTCTGGAAAGACTTTTGAGGGAGACTGGTTCCCACAAATGCCTATAACTATCTGAACAACATATTAACACAAGTCAGTGGGGGATGCACTCCGCTGAGGTCTGTAATGTTATGCACAGTGCTCATCCTTTTAGTTCTGAATATCTTTTGAGACTCAGTGTGTGGTCTGCTTTGCTCCTGTATTTTTTACCTTGCCATTTTTTTTGCTTTCCTGGTTGATAAGAGTTTTCCCACATAACTGACCATTTCAGTCTGTGGTTTTAGCATCATTTTATGCAATAACAGTGGAAAAACATGAACAACTGCAGAATGTAATGGAATGGCATGTACTAAAATGGTAAATACTGTTCTTTGTAGTTCAACCCATCTCATGCTCCTGTGATGTCTGTTAGGGAGAGGATAGCATGAGGAAGATGTAGAGCTGTGGGGTTCCCAGGGAGCACTGGAGGGAGGGAAGGGTGCAAAATGCTGCACAAATGTGTGTGGTGATGTGTTCCTGCCTGGGTTTGCAGCTACTGTTTTACCAGGTGCTTATGCCTTAGTCTTGTGAGCCAGTAAATGAAGGTATTACCTTCTGCCAAGTACCCTTTGGGGAACAGAAGAAGAGGTATATCTCTGTATTTGTTACATGTTTTGGCACCTTTTTAAAAGGCAGGAACAAGTGGGCCTTAGTATTACCTCATTTTTTTTCTTTGGCCACACTGAAGTCTTTTATGAGTCAAGACTTAAAAGAAAAATAGAGTATGAGTAAAGTTCCAGTTCTTCTTGTGGTTCTTTTTCTGAAATATTCTACCACCAATCTCCATAGTTTTAGCCTTCATTGGAGTAGCACAGATAAATGGGTGCAGGACTTTACTACAGTGTTTAATCAAGCAGCTTCTAAAGCCTATATAACATAGCTAATTTGGTTGTTTACCATACTTCTCCTAAGTATGAATTTTCTACTAATCATAAGCTTTAATCTGTGCTGACATTATTTTCCTTACATTGCTGCATAGGTTTGCCTGCTTTTAAGTGTTGATTCTCTGTATATAGTATAAGTTTTAACACTTCACAAATAGACTTAGCAGTTGGCTTTAAATATATATGGTTTATATCTTGTTCAATTTCTGCAGTAATGTAAGATACATTTTGTGTATGTGGTTACATCCCCTTTATTTATTAAGACATATTAATTCCAAAAGCAAAAGTGTCTTGTAAGTTGTAGGGAGAAGAGACTCCACTGCTTCTGTGCACTCTTGTGTAATCTTTTTTGTGATTTAGCACATCATTAGTATTTACAGAACATACTTTATGTAAGTCATTTGCTCTGTTGGCACTGTAGACAAAACCCATGATTATGTATTTACACAATAGACCACAATGACTTAGTTCTGCAATTAGAAAACAAAATACTGTTTGACATCAAATGGTTACTGTCAACTACCTTTGGTAACAGCTAATATTTTGTCAGAATATGCATTAATGAAACCCTATTTTAATTATGTTTTAAAAAATAATAAAAAATCTGATTAAAATAATTTAAAAATTGAACTTAAATGATACGTGTTTGTCACATGCAAAATAAAAATAACAAATATGAGTGAAAATGCCGTCTCAAAATGAAGTGTATAGCTTCTGATTTATGAGATGTGTCTGAGATGTCCTTTGGATATTTTAAGCTATGTGTATCTTTAGTACTTAAAGAATCAGTAGCAGGCACGGGTTTTATAGCAGGTACACCCACAGAGAAAAACTGAATTGACAGTGACTCGTATATTCTGGTTGTCTGCTGAAATAAAATATTTAATGCAGATTGGAAAGCATGTGGATTCCAGAGCAAAACAAAGCCTCCAATTTTTGATTCTTATGCAGGTCAGTTGCTGGGATTTTTCTGGTTAGGAGTCAGCTTTAGGAATTTGATTCGTGGTTGAAAAGATCAACCGGTGGTTTTCTCAGCAGGGATTTTAGTGACATCAGTAAACTTGCTGGCTGAGTAGTGGTTATGTCTGTGTAATTAGTGAATTTTTGGGTGTGCTTAGAGCAGGCTTGGAGATAAGACTGCCAAGTGTGGAGGCCTCCGTGCCGCTGTCTGTGATGCCTGGGTGCTCTGACGCTGCAGGTGCAGCTCTGTGGAGACGTGCAACACTCCCTGCCGTGGGGGATGTCCTGCGCTCCGTGCTCTGTGCTGGCAGCGGCTTCACCCCGGGCTGTGCCTGCTGTGCCCGTGCCTGTTGGTGCTGCAGCCTGGCCCTTCTTTGTGCTCCATTGATGCTCTGTGATCTTGCCATGTGTTACAGCTGCTGCTCTGCTCCTGTGGGAGGGGGTGCAAACAAGGAGGAGGGTGTCAGGCTGCCCGCAGGGTTGTGGGTCAGGTCTGTCTCTGAGCTGCGCCCCTGGTTTTGCTTCAGTAGTCAGAATGGTTTGGGCCGGCTGAAACAGGGAAGGCATTTGCTGATGGGGCTGTCCTGAAGGAAGGGAGCTGTGACAGAGGCAGCAGGAGTTGTGGTGGGTTCTAGGGGTGACAGCTGTGGAGACAAGTGTCCGTGTCCAGAGCGGGGCCTGCTCTGGCAGCAGCGTCAGAGGCACGGGCGGGGACTGAGCTCGCCCTCAGAGCCTTCCCGCCCAGAGCCTCCCTCAGAGGCTGCCGGTGCTCTGGGGCTGAGGCTGGGCCGTGGCTCCGCGCCCCGGGACCCCACTCCTCGGGTGCTATGGGAGGTGTCTGCTCAATGGCAGTAAAACTTGCAACTCAGCCGCTTGCCTTAATTCTGCTACTGTCAGAGGTGGTGTAAGGTCTTGAATTTCGAACGTTCTCAGAGTTTTTGAGGGTACTGCGGGTTTTGTCTATGCCTTGTGCAGGGCTCAGGGCAGCAGGCCCATGTCCCGCCTCAGCGCTAGCTGCCATCTCTCTCCTGACTCAGTCACTCGACAGAGAAAGCACGCTGAGCATCTGGGATGCGATGAGGCCGTCATTCCTTGTTTACAGCTCCTGGCAGGCACAGCCCTGCGTCATGCACGGCCGGGGCTGGGAGCGTTTCCTCGGCAGTGGCACAGAGGCAGAGCCGGCCTCTCCTGCGGTGCCCGCTGGCTGCCCTGCCGCGCCCTCAGCCTGAGGTGCTGGGCCAGCGGCTCCGCCGCTTTTCCCACCTGAGGACTGCAGACCCCCACACCTCACGTTTCTTAGTTTGGGATCGCAGAGTAGACGGCACCTGTGCTACCTTTCATCTGCATGGTGAGCTCCTGCACGTTTTGTGTGCGGTTGTGGTTGTGGTAGTGCTCTGGGTGTGATGAAGTCTTTACTCAGTTTTGCTGGGTATTTATTTAAAGAGTCAGGAACTGTTATGCTTAAGAGGGCAGCACTTTGATAAAAAACACAACTGTCGCCCACACGCGAAGCCTGTGTGGCTATGTATGGTCTTGCTGGCTCTTTTGCAGGTTTATAAAGTTGTGTTCCTGCAGTTATTCCTGTTTTGACTTCAGACATTTCCAGTGCAGACAGTTTACAAATTGGCTGTGAAAAAGAACAATAATTGAATAGAAGCAACCATTTATTGATATTAACATTTCCTGTGCTTGCCAAGATAAGGCAAAGCTATATGCATTGATTTACCAGCCTTATGGTAATTCCTGTGCTTTTTCTTTGAATCTCTGTCAGTGTGATATCTTGGAACAAGTTGTTTCATTTACCGGAATATCTCCACTGACATTAATGGAATTGTTGTTATAGCTGAGAAAAGAGAACCTGGACCTGCATTAATATGCTAGTTTTCAAAAATGCATTTTTAAAATTGTCATCTGAGTTCCAGACAGTCTTTGAATGTGTTTCTGTAAACTTTTGGAAGGATAATATTACAGAATAGTCTGTATGATTTTGGAAGTACTCTTTTCAACATTCCCACAAAAGAGGGCAGAAAATAAGTAATTGGTTTACTGACTGTATGTTATTGATTCTCTTGCCTGGTAATAGGGGAGAAAGCTCACTGACCTAAATGGCTCATTTCAGTAAAGATGACTGGGTGTCCCAGCAGTCTCCCATAATGATTTTAGTTTAAAAAGGAAGAAGAAATTTTGCCTCGGAAAAGTTCTTTAAGAAGCAGTAAGACAAGTTATGGAAAGTTTGTGTGTGTATCCCAAAATGAGGAAATACACTTTATTTATACATGAACAAATAATAGGAAAATCATCATTTAAGCTACTGTTAACCTTTTTATCTCAAATGTAGTTCAAACTACTTAAATGGCTTTGGTCTTCATGTGGGAATGGAAATTAGCTCTTGGCATAGCTTGCTCTAATTGAAATCAGTTTGTGGTTTTTAAGTTCCTTCCCTGCTTGACAGATGATATCATTTCCTATGCTTTTTGTAATCCCCTCTGTTTTTCTAAGATTGTATAAAGCTGAGTTGAACTACACATTTTAAAGTAACTATACACCTTTTTCTGACCTACTTAGGACATTGTCCAAAAATCTTCACCAGATATTCACGCTGTATTTGCAGACAATTTTACTTTTTACTGAGGAATGTTAGTACATTTTTGTTGCTTGAAGTACTAAAGTACATCCAAAGCAGAACAAAGATGTAAAATAACTATTAGATACACAAGAAATATAATACACAGTTTTTGCTTTTATAATTGAAGAATTAAGATTACTAGTGTTTTAAATGCTAGATTGCTTTAAATTATTTTTCCAGTTGTATGTTTACTTCTGTTTTTTGGATTCATGTTGTTATAGAAGGCAGTACAGTTAACATTATTATTTCTACTTGAAAATAAAAAAAAAAATCCATTCACATACTTCTGAACTGTTAAAAGCCAAATGATGCCTAAGGGTTTTGTGTGAGATGAAAAATTCAGTGTTTGGCATGGTACCTGTTAGCTGCAGGCTCTGACAGGACATGCAATTTCCATTTTTCAGTCCTGAGCATTTCGGACAGCAGGGTGTAGGTATCCAGTGCTCCATCACAATCTACTGAACTGCTGATCAGACCGCAATCCTATCTGGGGAGGAGCCTTTCATGTGGTTCCTGTTAGGAGGAAAACCATTTCCCAGCTGCTTACTGGAGAGCAGGCCCCAGTTCACATCTGTGTTGGACAGCAGGACCTCTAAGAACTTCACTTTGCTGGGAGACCTGCCCATTTCTCTATGCCTGATGAAGAGCCTGACATACTTTTAGTTGCTCCCAACATCTAGTTAAGAAATCTATTTGCCCTTATTACTAGAAAAATGCAGCAGAGACATTATGCTTTACTGGCATGGGGCTTAAGCTGCCTGTTAACCATTAAAAGTGGTGGGGCTGCAGCTGAGGAGAGTGTGCTGCTGCTCCCCTGCCTCTGCCCTTGGCAGGGGAAGGTTGTTGGCTCTGGGGAGGTGCTGTCTGTGAGCTCTGCAGCTCCCAAGCACAGCAGCTCTACTGGTGGGGTGAGCCCACAGATGGCAAACAGAAAGAAATCGCTCTGTTATTTCTCCTTTTTTATGCAAGAAGTCCTGCCTGGCCAGGTCACCTTCTGGTGTTGCATGTGTTGGCAGAACAGGGCTATCTTCAGGAGCTTCCTTATAAGCTTCCCTTTAATACTTCCCTCCTCCACTTCCCAGATGATAAGACTCCCTTTCTAAGGTGCTGTCTGCCAGAAATTTAGTACTTTTCCCTTATTGAAGGCTTTTTCTCGTAACTGCAAACTAGGAAAAAAATGTTGAGGATTTATGCTCATATGAAATGCCTTTGACTTCATTTGAATGAGAGGGTGCATCATATCTCTGCAGCATGTCCTATATTCCTTAGGAACTGTATGTTGTGTTCTGTAGTGCCATTTTAAGTATCTGTCCTAAAATGTGCATTCTTGGCTCCTAATACTTTCTAGTTCACAGAATTAATCCCTTAAAAAAAAAGTCAAGTCCTTTAGCAAACAGCAAAGTGTTTCTGAGTGGTTTGATTTGACAGAGGAAAATCTCTTTTCCTTTCAAGTCCAACACTGTAACATCCGGTGCATGAACGGAGGCAGCTGCAGCGATGACCATTGCCTCTGTCAGAAGGGATACACAGGAACACACTGCGGACAGCGTAAGTACCCTCCTGGGAGTGCAGCTCCTGTGAAGTGATTCTGTGGTACCTGCATTGGACACCCTTTAGCACTAAATTTCAGCTGCTGTTGAGCTGGGTTTTGATCAGGTATAGTGGAATTTTACAGAAAAACATGTGATTTTGTAATGAATGCTGAGTGAATTCTTACTGATCAAGATTATTAAAATAAACGTCATGTGAGTTGATAACAATTGGATATAACTTGATCCTGTAGTTCTCACACTACCATAATTCCCACTGACCTCCAAGACTTTTCACCCACTAGATCAATGGGTCATACATGTAAATTTTACATGGGATTCAGTTTTCATTTTCTAGATAAAATTAAGATTTTTAATACAAAGTCTTGTTTTCATTTCAGGGTTTGCATCAGACTTAGCTAGTATGCTTTAGAAATTTTGATGTTGTCTTATTAGAGTTGATTGACAGATTTTTTAATTTGCTCAATGAGTCCTTAGCCAAAAGCATTCCTGGATCTGCTGCTTGAAATCTCTCCCAAACTGACTCTGGTGCTCTCATGTTCTTCTTGGCTGGAATGCTGTGAAGTAACTCAAATAAGGATGTAGACATCGCTTTTAAGCAAGGCTGTCATGTTGCTATCTAGTGAACTATTGGTCTGACACAGAAAATGTGTTTAGCTCATTTAATGAAAACCTTTTGTGCTCTGTCAAAATCAATGGCACACTTTACATGAACTTCAGTGGGACCAGGAATTTACCCTAATAATCTGGAGGAGGATCACATGGTGAAAGGATTAAGAATTGTATTTCTGCCTTCACTGTGAAATATCAAGTGGATAAAAGAGGATAAATGGAAATCTTCTTTCTACTAAAGTGAATGTGAAACGGAACAAAGAATAACATTACTCAATGAACATCAAATTGTATTTAAAATCTCCTTTCTCATGTGCACATTGTATTTTCTGATAATTTTTGAGAGGAACTGCTTTTGGAGTTTATTATTAAAAAATGAATTCTGAAGCCAGTGACATCATCATACAGGAGAAAAATATCTTGAATTAACATGGAATAGATATTGATTACATTTTGCTATCCTAATTAATAGCATTATTTATTTAACATCAGCAAACAGCCTTTTAATACTGGATTATTACGGGAGGAACAAATACATTTGAGGATTTAGAGACGAAATATTCTTCTGCATCTTCTATATGCAATCTCTATCAGTGTTTATCGGTTGCAAGTTTGAAAGAGATGTTATTTTAGGGTTATGGGATTGTCTAGCTATCCCAAAGGGAAAGGCTGTGAGAGGTCAGATAAGCTGTGGTTGTTTCTGTATTTGTGTTATGCTCCCTTGAAAAGACGAGTTCACGGTACTAATGAGGCCAGGAAGTAGTAAAAGGTCGTTAAGTAGATTCTAGGAAAAGAGTCTGGTATCCTGTTATGTTTACCATTTTTACCAGTTTACCTAGGCTGGTCAAGTACTACCTTCATGCCTTTCTGCAAATAGCTCACTAAAGATTCCTCTTGCCTTCCCTTTGACGCAGCTGTCTGTGAAAATGGATGTCTGAACGGAGGGAGATGCGTCGCTCCGAACCGATGTGCTTGCACGTATGGCTTCACTGGACCCCAGTGTGAGAGAGGTATGTGCCCTAAGTCAGTGGAATAATTGTGTTCCAACACCTCTAACAGTGGGGTTGTTGGGCCACTACCTATTGTGTTCTATGGATGAATTGGTTGTGTTTGTGTTTGTTGGTCTCAAGATGGAAAATAAATTTTAAGTAGCGTTTTTAGAAGTATGTGAACTTCATAAGGATAGAGGCCAGGATGAAACACAAATGGAACTGTTTACTTTTTTGTGATGAAAACACTCCAGTGGAAGAGGTGGCAAATGACAGTTTTTGTGTGCTTTTGCTCAAACTTCAGTTTCTAAGTCATTAGAAAAGGTCTTTGATATACATGATAAGTAGCATCTTGCCTCTGTCTTTATGTTTTCTTTTGCAGAGTTTATTCAATTCTTTTTTCCGTTTTGTACAGATTTATTGTTTTCAATTTTAGTTTTTTAGTTGCATATACATAGTGATAATCTTCAAATGAAAACACAACTGTACCATCTTATATAGAATGGATTTTTTTCAGGGCTATTAAACCAGTTTAATGTTTCATTTGGGAGCAGTATAGTGGACAATGTTTAGGTATAATCCTGTTGAGTTTTATAAAATATGAATAAAATACTTTCATTTGTCAGAGCAATTGGTGTGTGTAGTTGGAAATTCATCCATACCACTCATAAAATAGGTTGTGTTATGTATCTATGAAACTGGGACAGAATAGACATCAATAATCTGATTTTGGGCTTCCATGTAGAGGATGTACATTTTGTTAACACATGAAATTTCTGTCAGTGAGCATGTCAGATGATCTCTGCTGTCAGTGCTGCACCTGGAGTAATGGTTGGCTTTTTTTTATGTGGGCAGCATAGGTAGGTGATACAGAACAACTCTGAGGGGACCAAAGCTTTTTGTTCTGTGCTAAAACAGATGGTAGGATGAAGCAGGTATTTCCTGCACTCCCCACAGTAGATAAAATTGCTGTGTTGGCACTGTGTGAAGTCTTGCCAGTTGTCCAGTCAGATGTTATAAAAGTAGTTCAAACCAGTGGTGAATTTTTTCCAAAGATTGAAAAGTAGCTCTGTTCTGAATCATGGGATCTCACTGCTGGAGAGGAGTAAGAGGAATGGGCAATTAGGTTAAAATTCCTAAGTTTGAAGATAATAAATGCTTATAGGTGAGAATACACTGAATATTACTGCAAGGCCTTGGAATTTCTAGCAATTACTGCTTGTTCTTCATGGGTGAAGTTTTTGATCCTTCAGTCTGGTGAGGAGGTGTAAAGTGTAAGTTCAGAAGAAGATTGTTTAATTCTACTTCTGTGTTGCCTGATCTGAGACCAGTTTGACTCCACATCATTAGGGCAAGTTTCTAGGCTGAATCCTGGTAACAGCTTCAGTCCTGTCCCCAGGGCTCCTTCATGGTGGTGGGTGGAGTGAGAAACTGGTGGCACAGAGCCATTTGAGCCAAGTCAAGCTGTCCTGAAATTACATGCATTCTGTTGAGCACAATTGAGGTGGAAATCTGTAGCTTACATGCCTTGTCCATAGGCAGTTTTTTACTTGAAACACATGTTTGATTTTATAGTTATCAATAAAAGAGAAAATAGACATTAATGAGCTGTACTATTCCTGGTTAATTCTCGCTTGCTGTGTTGAGGCCAAGTGATTGTCATATCTTCCCAGAAAACCTCTGAAATTTGGCTGCTTTCACAGATTTCCTGCAGCCTCTCTACCTAGCTGAGCTAATATGTTCCCCTCCTCTAAAAAGGGTGTGGTGGTTTTTGGTCTCAGAATCGCATTATGCCATGAGAAAAACTTTTTCTGAAGATAACTTTTCAAGTATAAACTAATCTTGGTCTTAGAATAACTTGCCTTGTTCAGCACATGCACCTGTGTGGTCACTGGGGAGTTGTCTGGCTGCATATGATTTTACACAGCTGTCAGCTAAGTAAGAGGTCCATATTTTGAATCTAGCTTTGGAAAGTTCTGTGGATTTGACACTCCCTGGTGGGCTTCTGATGTGCATGTGAATGGATGTTAGCCAGTAAATTGACAAGATTCATGCCTTGCAGAGTAAAATCGTGTGTTTATTAGAAAGAAAAGAAAGAGGGGAGGAAACAAAACAACAAAACCAAAGCATCTCTGTGCATGGAAGTTGGTGGGGGAAAGGAAAATACTCAAGAGAAATAGTCTCTTAAACTATGGCATTTCTGGGGGAAGCAGGAGAAGCAGATTGTTTGAAAACACCATTTCTGGATATAAACGTAATGTGAAGTGATAGAGTTTTGTGGCATACACATTCTCCATCTGTTTGGCGGTGGTTTGACTTCTAGGTTATGCCATCCCACAAACCAACAGTTATGGAAGTGATTTACTGCTGTGTATCACCCAGTGCTTTTCTCTACAAACATCAACTAACAGTAACAATCAAAGAGTGTTTGTGGCACATATGTCACACACCAAAGAATATTCCAGCCTTTGCTGCATATGTCCTAATTTATAACTGACTTGAATAAAACAATCTTGAGGCAACCAAACACGTGGGGTTATTCTAATAATCCGATAGGGAAAACACTTAAAATGTTGCAGGTGGTTGGAACAAAATTAGATCCAGTTTCTTAGATATAGAGACAAGTTGTGTACTTCTGTGTCTACTGTTTTAAGTAGTTTTTCTGTACATTACCTCAATTAATGCTGACCATATGATTGTTAATGAAGATCTACAAGACTTCTGTGTAGGTCAGTAGCATCAAATGCATGCACAATGAAGGGCTTTATCGGGTGAAAGACTCACTGCTTTCACAGTGCACCAAACTCCATCAAATTTGTGGCATGAGTATTTCTATGGATTTATTTAGTCATTCTTTGAGAGGGTAGCAGCTGGCCTAGGACAGTTTTGGCACACAAAGTGCTTCTTTGTATGTCTTAGAAGTGTTAATCTTAGTGTAAAGCACTGTAAACATGAGCACAAGGAATACTGAGATTCACTTTTATCAGTGGAGTTCCTCTTCATGTTCTGGGAGTGTGTACCATGTCACTGGTGAGACAGGCTGCACCAGAGCTGCACTGACAACTTGTCATGCTGCAAGTGGTGCACACGTATCATTAACTCCTGAGCTGTTGTGTGTGGTGTTTGGCTCCTTTCCAGAGTGGGAGAAGCTGCCTGGACATACTGTCAAGTTATGCAGCTGTGTCATAAAATAACAGACCTGCCTCTTCTGTGGAATAGTATTCAAAAGGGTGGACTTGACATAAACTCAGCAGTAAAAGTGTAGTGGAGTTGGGAATGCTTCCTATAGCCATTTAAGACACGTTTAAAATACATACACAGGAAGGAAAATATTTCAGAGACATTGTCTCAGTTAAAAGTTGAACTTAGGGACTTCTTTCAGGAAGGTGCTGAGTTCTCTGGCGGTGGTCCAGTGATGGGCTTTGACATGCCTTTGCCTTCAAACCTGAGACGTCAATATGCCTAGAATTATGCAAGTGCTTAAGGGCCTTGCTGGATTTTGGCCCAAGCTTTCAGAGTTAGTTAAGATCTGAGAGATGCACTCAGCTTTTAGCTTATCAGTAGTGATATTATTAATGAAAAGAAATCACAGGTAGCAGAAAAAGAAGATGTGAGCAAAGCAAAATGTCTCCCACTGGTTAAAAACTGGGTGCCATCTTTATGCCATTTGAATGTTAATGCTGAATAACTTGAGTGAGTTACAGATTCTGCAGTTTCTTTTGGAGTTGCTGAAGAGACTGAGAGCAGAGACTTAGCTTATGTTCCCCTGAGGCTGATTCAGAACACTGACAGCTCTTTCTATTGTCTGTAAAGAGCCTAGGGGGTTTAGCTGGCTATGGGAGATGCCCACGTTTGGGTCATGTGAAAACATCCCTGTGTCCTGCACTTTATGAAAGTCCAGAGGAAAAATTGATGTTAGGAGCTCAGGGAGATCAAACGACCCTATCAGATTTAGTAGAGCTGTCTCCAGATTTGTGCGCAAAGGCTTTCTTTACTCTTTGAAACTGTTTCTCTTTGGATATTTGGTTGATAATACTTTAAGAGGATGAGTTCTATATAATAGAAGACTGTACATTGTTGTTATCCTTGTATTGCAGAAATGCAATGAAGTGTGCTTTTCTTTTTCTGTCTGGATTCATTTAGAGGAACACAGTGGAAGCTTAGAATGTGTTACAGCCCTGTTTGTTTATTTGAATGCTTGTGACAACATCAGGGGCTCAATCCTGCTGCATTCTGGAGTTTTGCCACTCGCTTTGCATAGGAGCAGAATTGGGCCTGATGTAGTTCAAATATTAAAAATGTACCACGTGTGTTTTGTTTTTTATGGACTCAGAATATGAGCAAACGATTGCTTTTTCTTCAAACAGAGTAGTTTCTGTACTGCTCTCTTCATGGCAGGAATTTTTGCATAATTTTTAATTATATTTGGCCATTATTAAAAGTTCCCAGAATTAATGCCATATGTAAAAATATCTTTCCCAGAGCCTCTCTATGAAAGTGCAGCCGCTGAAAGTGGTCAAGAGTAATGTAGGGCTCTGTATATCTTTTTTTTCTTTCTAAATACTACAACGGGTAGAATGTTTTTACAAAGAGGACACTGCACCCCTTAGTGTGCCCCGTCTCTGGTATTTAGTCTAAATGGAAAGTAAATAACAAAGTGTAGATAGCAGTAAAAGTATGTTCCCAAAGCCTTATGTTGCATTAAAAGTAGTATTGCAGCATATGGTAGCTGGCAAACATTTGAATAAACTTGATTTCTGCAGCTTTCTTCCAAGAAACACATCTGTTGACATAGACATGTAGTTTCTGCAGCCATGTAACACGAATGCATGTACAGTGTTATAGCAGCAAACTGAAAGATGGACAAACTTGAAGGCCTGCAATAAGGACTCTTGCACACATTTTTCCCCCTGAAAAGTTACAAAAAATGGCTTCAGGCTGAAGATCAATATATTCAGTCACAAAGTGATGTTTTATTGACTTTAAAATAATTTCAATATATGCTGCCACCCTTGATGTCTTGCAGTTTTAAAATAAAAATTCCTTTGGATTATCTTTTGTATAAAAAAAGTTGAGATAACTGGATGAGTTTTTCAATTTTTGAAATTGAAGTTGCATCTTTACAGTGGAGAAGTCATCCTCTGCAGAATGATTGTGTGATTTAAGGTGGTTTGTAATATTTAGCAATATAATCAATAGATCTCTGGATCAGAACTCAGGACTCAGCTCAGTCTGTTATTTGATGCCAAAAAGCATTTTTAGGGATCTTGTGTGTAGGAAGGCTTTTATCCATTGTTCTAGTCCTTGCAAATACACCCCATAAGTGGTCCTGTGTTGCTTGCTCTATGCTTTGTGTGTCTTAAAATATCATATAGCAAGTTTTAAAACGTTTCTTCAGATATATGCTTATAAGCTTAATCAAGATCCATAAATGATTAAGTACATATGGCTTAGGTCTCTTGTGAGATGTGAGAGCTCCAACTTTTGTACATGAAGCTGAACATTTACATTTTGTTCCAAATTGAGTTTTGATTTCAGTCAAACAAATCTAAAGTTTTCATTCAGCTATTTGGCAAACCTTTTTATATTTCCATGCCTTCTTGATTGGCTGCTAAGGACACTGACCTTTAGATGTGCAGTAAAGTATTGTTTGGACTTTACTTTGTTTTGATTTTAGTCGTAGCAGTGGAGATGCATACAAATTTAATCACAAATTTTGGAGCCTATATTATCATAAAAACATTTGAATGAAATAGCTGCATTGTTCTAGTCTGTAAGATTTGGTTCTTGCATGTAGGACATGGAAAGGACTCACAGGAAAGTCTCTAGATCATTCTCCTGGTACTGCAAACAGCTTTGTTGTTGAACCTGACTCCTACCCCCAGTTGTGCTGGCAGCCTCTGGCTCCTGTTTGCTGTGCAAGAAACTGGGTTCAGCTTTCACTGCAGCTGGGCTGGAGCAGCTGGGCAGAGCTTGCAGTCTGCCTTGTAGTGTCTTAAGAAATGAAGAGTGGAGGAGAGGCTTTGTAAAAGCTACCTACACAGAGAGATGTCTATGTTTGTTTGACTGTGGGATGTTACATGCAGATCATACAGATCTGACTTCTAGATACACAGTGCAGGCAGCTGAAAGCTGTAACTTCCCTGAATGGCCTACACTGCCAGATGTGTGCTCTGCAGTGTTCCAGGCCTTCAGAATGAGTGTCCTTCAGACTATTCTTCCCTTCTTAGTGCCATTGTACCAGGCTCTTTTTTCTAATATCAGCCAAAACTTGTAGAAAATAAAATAGCTGGGCACAACTGATTTCTCTTGGACTTTCCAAAGAAATGGTGCCTTTTGAAATGGTGACTCCCGGAGTTGGACATAATACAGGGAGTGAGTATATGCAGCAGAAAACCTACCTAACAATGCCTGCTTAGCTGTGTATGGAGAAAATGATTCCTTCTTCTCTTTAAAACATATTTTGATATAAGAAAGAACCACTACCTGAAATCCTCTCATTTGTTACAGTGAAAACAAATGTTTCCTTGTGAATCACCCATTTATAGCTTTTTTCTTGTTGGGTTGGTAAGCTTAGAATTTTTGTTAAAGTTGCCTCAGAGACAAATATCAGTATGCATGATGCCTCAGTCAAGTTTGTGACTTTTTTCCTTGTTTTAACAAGTGATCTAAAACTTTCTTGATGGTCAGTTCTAACAAAAAAGAGAAACCTCTTTTAAAACATAGATCAGCCTAATGAAAGGATAAACTGAAGAAGGCATTTCCAAGTAAAACAATTCTTTTATGTAGGTCAGCTGCAAAATGCTAATGAAAATGCATCTTAAACAGAGGTGCTCAAAGTGGCCAGTGCAACTGTTTTGACACGTGTAAGTTTATTTGCTACATATATCTAACAGAACTGTTGAAATCTCTGTAAAAGTTAAAACTTTTCTAAAGTAAACTTAGATTTAGAAAGAGATCTGTCCTATATGAGCATAAAAGCTGCAAAATATTGTGGGAAACAACTACCTAAGAGCAGCTGTAAGGACAGGCACATTTTCACTTCCACTTTCCCTTGAGAGGTTCACGAATAATGACCGAGTAGTTTTTATTTTTTTTTTTGGTGACAGCTTGTACAGTTTGGCACTTTAGAGAAATGCTGTAGGAAAAAAAAAAGAGGCCTAAATAAGGTCTGAAAAGAAAGGAGCCCTGAGAGAAATATCACTCTCCAAATTCTGCTATGCTGTAAAACAGGGCCTGGGTTTCCACTCTTTATCCAGAAGAAACTTCTTTTGGAAAAAGGTGGAATTTTGCTACATATAGAAACCAAGATTCAAAATTTCCCTTTGTAGGAAGGTGTGCAAAGGCTAGACATAAGTAATTTTAAAAAAGCATGAAAGTTATTAAAAGTGCATGTGTGTTTACACTTACAAATACATGTGGGTTTATAGTCTAAGAAAGAAATATGAAACCTTTTAAGCACCTGATTTTTGGTTGTGATCTTACACATTTACTTTGTATGTACTGCAGGCGTTACCCAAGCTAAACTAGCACAGGTAGGCTAATGGAACTGCAGTCTGCTGAGCCACAGCCTTCATTTCTTTCCTTGGTGGTGTAATTCAGGTTATAGGTCTCCCATTCTGAAGGAGTGGGCTCTGCACTCATATACTTGTCCCAGAATGTTTAACTTAGTGTGTGACTCAGTTTTTAAAAAGCATTTAATTAAGTAAGCCTGGCTTACCAAGTGATCTTGGTCGTGTTTTATAATGATCCTGTCCTCAATGTTTATGTTTTTTGCAAAGTTTACCCAATGATTGCCAGGTGTTCAGTACTGTCCCCATTTGCTCCTTACTCCTTGGAATGAATGGTCTTCTGTGACCCTGCAGTGCTTTTTCTTCTAACACGGAGGTGCTGACAGTTGTAGGGAAGCAGGAGCTGAGTAGAGACCTGTATGCTCACATACAGGCTGATGCTTTCATCTTGCACCACTGCACACACCATGGGACACAGCCAGAGGTGTCCTTGCTGGCATTGCAGCAGTGGTCATAAGTTCAGTGATATTTTACTAGACTTACCCTTTTCCTTTTTTCTGTACACACAGGGATCTCATAGTGCTCTTTGGTCTCAAGATTAAGCCATCAGTTTTTGCTCTAGGTCCTTTTATCTCTGTCTCATTGCTTACAATGGCTCCATTGAATCTATTGATAGCTCTATTTTCAGCAAGGCTTGGAAAATCAGTTTATCTCTAGCAAAAACAGACAGCATGCCAAAATGCATATCTGCTGTTTAGTGGGGTAACTCCTACCTATCAAGCAATGCATTTACGTTCTTTTAAAAATAGAACTGTAAGAATTACAGGGAGAGAGGGTAATTTCTAACTGTATTTCAGCTTACAGAATTGCTTAGGGTGGAAGGGACCTCTTGAGATCACCTAGTCCAACTCCCCTGCTCAAGGAGTATCAGCTAAAGCAGGTTGCCCAGGACTGTGTCCAGTCACTCTCTGGAAAATGTGTTAAAATATATGTTAGTCTGTGATTTGTAATACCCACAGGTGTACCATTCAGACCTATTAGCTATTTAATGAAGATCCAGTGCTAACATTGTCAAAGTGTTCATCATTTTGGATCTTCTCCGTTTTTTTCTTATTTGTGTGTTCTGTTATCCAGAGAGTGTTTGTCCTGTGGCAGCAATTGATTGAGAAATGAAAGCACATGTTATGCTGATAATTTCTAATGTACTTGCCTAATAAAATTCTAAAAACGGAACAGTTAGTTTAAAAATAAAAAAAAAGATGACAAAATTACAGTGGTTCGTGGGGTGTGGAATAGGGAATGGTTTTAAATCTGAGTAATACTAAAAACTACAGACAGGCTTTGCTGTTTGCACTTGACACTAATTGTAGTTACCTCCTTGTCACTTAATACAAAAAGATGGGGAGACTTATTAGGTACTGGATAATTTCACCTGATTTAGGAGGCAGCTGGGTCCCTCAGTGATGGGAGATTTTAGGACCTCAAAAGCTCCTGTTTGCTTCTGTTTCTGAGAACTACAGCAAGAAAAAAGTGGTAAATATACAGTGGAAAGAGCATTCTGTGCACTTTCTTCAAAGTGCCATTAAGGTGGATATTTAAGTGAGACACACCTTGAACTGTTTCTTCAAGGGACGTTGGGCTGCTGTCTGGGCTGGATTGTCCAGATGTCTTAGCTCAGATGAGCAGTACAGTGACAGAACACTACTTGGACTTGAAGTGTTTACAAGAGGTAATAGTAAAACCAGCAAGTGATGAAGTATAATTGTCCTGCTGGGATATGATGAAAGTCTTTATGAGAATCTCCCTGTCCCAGTGTGACAGTATGGGTGGTAACTTGGAGCAGTTTGTGAAATGCAAGTATGACAGCTTTACAGTTGGATTAATAGGGGCTTCAGAAGAAGCCACAGGGTCAAAAATTACTTCCAAGCTGCAAGCTTCAAAGGCCAAAAGCTCTGCCATTGAAATGGGCAGTGAAAACAGAGGTGAGTGATGCATCTCTGTGAGAGGATCCTGTGAAAGGAGAGTTGATGTTGGGTTACTTCAGCTCCAATAATCTTTAAGATAAGATACAGCGTAGTGATGCTGATATTATGTCTGGAATTGAATTACACCACGTGGTGTTGAACTAATTACAGTTACTTGATTCTTGAGTTTAGGAATAAAAGAGTAATAAGAGGATGATTTGTGAACTTCTTGAGGGATTGAAGTAAGGAGAGAGTAATGTTTTAATACAATGTCAGTACATTTGGTAGAGTTATAGGGGCCCATAAAGCAAAAACAAGAGAAACAGGTGAGAAGGGAAGATAGGCAAGAAGATGATGACTGAGAGGATCTAGCCAAACAGTTTTCACACCTCTTGGAAAAGAGCATTGGAGGCAGGTTGAGAAGTTTAGACTGCTGCTTGGGCAGAGGAGGCTTAGTGGAGATGTGCATTCCATTCATCTGAATGGCTCTTCTAGTAAAAACATTTCTAGACACAAGCACAGGCCAGGAATGGCAAATGATGAATGACTTAGCAAGCTATCTTGCTGGGTATTTAATCTGTGTGGTTATCTAAATAATTTGAAATGCTTCTCTTGGCCTGAGCCAGGCTGGACAAAATGAAGTGCCATGCATTAAACCTCGTGCTATTTCAGTTCTCAGGTCCCAGCAGGAACCCAACAAGATATGGCTCCATGAAAGGTGATACTATATTAAACTAACAGTACAAGTTGTATCAAACTTGGTTCCAAATTCAATACAAAAAGTCGTGGTTTTAGAAGGCATTTTAAATCTAGCACTAGCACTTCAGTCGCTTGCTGATGTCAGTACAAAAGAAGTGCTTTGTACAGCTGCTGAGTGCAAGGAAGATGCGAGGTTAAACTGGGTTAGCGGAAATGAAAGACGTGCAGTGGAAGAAGTTTTGGTATCAGAATGTTTATGGAATTTGTCATTAAATAACAGAAGTGTTTAAATTGGAGGCCAAATTTAAAGCATTCCTTTTTATAAATTTTTCCCTATTTATGTGCAATTGAAATTATTTACAAAGGTGTACAAGGAAACATTATTTTTTTTCCCTCTTAAAAAGGAAAGATGATGGCAAATCCATCTTAGTCTCTTACTGCTCAAGCTTTCTTGAGCTCAGGCCTGAGCCACCGGTGTATATTAAAATAATTCTGCTATTCTTACTACAGTTGATTACAGTGCTCTGTTATAAAGGGTGGAGGCACTTGGTGGTTCTCCAAAGAAAGTGAGTAATAATTGACCTAATGTACAGAGCACATGAATAACATATTCTTTTGGTAAGAAATTTATGTTTTACAGGGTGTGCTAGAGTTCACATCCCTTTTCCACATCTTCCAAAAGATTTTAAAATACTCAGCTGCTCTATTAAATTTCTAATTCAACAAATACTCAAATACAAAGTATGCATTAGATAAAGCTCTTGAGTTGAATCCAAACATTGAAAAATCTTTTAATCTGCCTTGAAAACAGCTGTTTAGAATTTTGAGTAGAAATAACAACTTCCTTCAGCCTACGTTGTTGGTGTCCGTTTCACTTCAAGCTGGGAGGAATTTCTCTTTGTCACTCTGCAACAGCAGCAAGCCTTTGCATCTATGATTCGACTGTCCCCCAAATATAGTAGGACTGGTATCCTGGTCCTCTTTGAAAGAAATGGTAACACTTCCTTTGAATTCAGAATAATGGGGCAGAGACTTACTGGGAAGACTTAAGATAGTTTTGGCACTTCAGTGGTGGTTGTCTGGAGTGCATCTTACAGGAGCTCCTTTTAACATCTCCCACTACTGAGAGACTGCTTCATGTTTGTCTGCTGAAGGAATTCTTGATATGAGAATTGAGTTTTTTAGTGTCTGAAATGATTTAAACAAATTAGATGGGATTTGTGCATATGTACATATAACTTTTATTCTTTGTTCATAAATATTTGGGTAATCTTTAACAAAGTTACGCAGTGACTCGGCATCAAATACCACATACAAAATTTCTAGGCAACTGCCCATTTCATCCAAGGAAATACCAAAAGAGAGCAAGATGACTGGCATTTCAATGAACGTCTAAAGCAGTAATGATTTGCCACTTAGTGTAAACTATTGCCAAAACCCTGCAGAGAATGGTTTATGTTTATTCCACAGCCTGTTTCACTGTGTCCCGAGGGTAGATTACACATGCATTTCACACACATTTGTGCCTGGATCAGTTTTATATTCAGACATTTGGGCAGTACTTTAAACTCAAAGGTAGAAGTCCTGATGTTGTTCAGAGAAGTGAAGCCTGGAGGAAACTTTGTGTTCACTATTGAAGTGATCCAAAATTTACTCACATGAAATGAAGGGATGCCCAAAGACCTAAGTAGGCTTTGAATCAGGAGTCAGAGAGACCTGATCAGGTCTTGTCAGCCAGATTTTAGTAAGGTTATTGAGAAAGCAATTAGATCTGTGCTGTGCTACCACACAGTACTATCAATCAGTAATTCAGGATAAAAGTTAAAAGTGCTTAAATGCATAAGCCACAAATATGAACATGTTTTAGCAAAGATTGTGGTTATATTGTATAGAAAATACCATTATATGGAATGGTATTTATTTAACTGCAAGTAGGGATTTCAAGATGATGAGTAAGAAACATTCTAGGAGAGTAAATAGCAAAGAAAATCCATACAGCTTCTTTCAGTTTTATAATATACTGTTCTTTTCCTTTTGGGTTTACCTGCCACATACAGTCTTTCATGTGATATTCTCATTTCCAAAGTGTTTTTAGAATGCAAGTGTGCTAATGTACATTGATTAACACCTAGACAAGTTTGTATATGTGTCCTGCAATAGCCTCTGATGAGGTGTAAGTAGCCCTTTTAAATCTAAAGAAGATGTTTGCATTTTAGTAGGATTTAGGTTATGCTCAAATTTGAGCAGATGTGGAAGAGTTTTGGGCCTTCCTTTTTGATGACATGATGTCCTTTTGTCTTTTTTTAAAATGTTCGTTGGTTTTATTCAAGTAGTCAGCATTGTGTGTTTGCAGGGGTGGGATGTTGATGCAGAGGTGCAGATGCCAGTGATTCTCCACACCTCTTCCGAAGAGGAATGGGATCACAGTCTGGCAGCAGAACTGCTGCCATGCAGAGGGGCAGCCTGGTGCTCACGTGAGAAATAACCAACATCACTTTTGTGAACAGGGCTTTTAATCAGCTGTTTAAAAGTTGCTGATCCAATTTCGAGTTTGTAATTAAATGAAATAGGAGAAAGGAAGAGATCAGCATGCTGCTAGGCAAGAGTGCCAATCCAGTGGTTATCTCATTTTGAACGTGTAGGCTAAATATCTTTATAACTTAAGCTTATAGTATATTCACACACTAATAAAATGTTCTTATGTAAGGGTAGTTTAACCACCACAGGCTTATTTTAGTTTATAAGACTAAACTATTTGATGCTCTAAAAACATTTTTCTCCTGTGAATGTTATTTATCACAAGTGTAGTTGAAACCTGAAACCTAATTATTAAAACAGATTTTCAGACCTTTCATGACAAGAACGATGTAGATAAAAGACATTATTTATGGGGAAAATCCTACTTACCTTTTGGAGATAGTGCAAAATATTTCTGATAATCAGGAGGAAGTTTTCTCTTCCACTGAAGTGTCTTAAATTATGAGATTTCTACTGTTCTACGAGAATTTTTTTAAAGCCACCTAAAAGTTTTCCCACAGTGCTGGTTTACAAGCAGCTGAAACTTTAGACACCACACAGAACAGTCTGTTGTTCCACTAACATTGCTGGAAGTGAATCACAAATGCATTGATGACCACCTAGATTGCTGAATGTACCCATTCTACTGAAAATTGAAAGAAAATATTTCCTATATTTTTAGGTACAAGTTTGAATTGGCACTGCAGTTGCTAAACCTTGCAGCTTAGACAGATGCCAGAGCTCCTGCAGAGGAACTTGAAACTTCATTATGCTGCACCCTGTGTGCTTCCCCCTCTTAACTCTTCACTGCTCCCCAGCAGTAGAAGGGTGCTCCCTCTTCCCTCCTGCTTCCCTTCCCCTCTCTTCTCTTACCACTTGTGGGGACCCCAGGGTGCTGCCTGGCTTGTACTGTTCTCTTGCACTTGGTCCCAAGAATTATTTGACTTTTAATACCTAAGTATCGTCTGTCTCAGCTGTGAATCTCTTTTGGTTTGAGGATAAGGGAGTTTAATGGATTATTGGCTTCCTGGTGGCTTAATACTTCATTCAAAGCCTAGTGAAGTTAAAAGGAAAAACATACTCCGGAGTTTTGGCGGTGTGGAGCAGGTCCTATATCCAGAAAGGTAAGGCAAACATTGAGACACTGCCTACACCTGGATTACCTCACTTCTGTTCTTTCTCTGAGTCCTGATTCCTTGACAGGACCACCAGTTAATTGAAGTACCTGCTTTGTATGGTGTGGAGTTACACCAGGAAGACTTCTTGGGGAGAAAAAAGTGAACAGGATGCACTTAAGAGTCTGTTTTGACTGTGAAATTAAGCTTGTTCTTCTCAGAAATAATTTATATATACATATATATACACACCTTACTGCTCTTTTTAAAAAAAAAAAAAATAGCTCTGGTGATAGGAACACAGACCTTGTCACAGTTTATTCTGAGCCACTCAATTGTTCAATTATTGTTCTTTTACTGTAAAAAACATTTCAGAAGATAGCACAATTATTTACTATCTAAATCCTTTAGCAACAGATTCAAATGTTTTTCTTATTCAATATAGTTCATTTTATTTCTTTGAGATGGATAGATATGAGCTGCCTAATTGAACAGATAAGCAGTATGTTGTCACTGCTAGATTAGGCCATTCTTCGTGTGGTTTGTAACCCCTTTTTTATCTCATGTTCTCATTTATCACTGGCCTGGTGTTTGTTTTCCTGATTTAGGATTATGACATTGAACTATGTAAATAATATTGGGGTACATAATTTGTACTTTGTCAGCTTGAAAGTGTCAAAGCAGAAAACAAATACGGATATCAGCTCTACAAATGTGAGGAAAATGCCTTTTGGGAAAATGGATGGTTAATATCTGCAATTTGTGTAGTCATTGTTTATTCATATTTGGCCACCCAATGATTCTAGTGGATAGTATTTCAGAGTGCATAGCCAGATGTGTCGGTGAGATGCACATCCTTTTGCTGGGATGTGTTCAGGTGTCTTTTTGCTCCTTGCTCGCTGCTGTTTTTGAGCATGGGGCTGAGCCCTGCGCCTCCCGTTCTCCCCGCAAGGCGTGGCGCTCGCTGCAGCTGCCCCGGCTCCTGGGTGCCGCTGGGACTGCGCCCGCCCTGCTCCGCACGCGGATTCCTCTCCTGGACGCCTCTGGCTGCCTGGCTGCTCTCTGCTAGCTGGCTCTCCGGCCCTCATTTTTACCTAGTTAGTTGGCCGGCCTGTCCTGGCAAACTTCCCTCTCCTGGTCGGCGGGTGCAGCTCTGGGGCTGGCCAGCCTTTTCCTTCCCTTCCCTTCCCTTTCCTCCCCTTCTCACACATGGTGTCTGCTGGCTCCCACTGTTTATCTCTCCTTGTCTCTGTGCCTCCCACTCATTTCTTGCATTTGCTTTGATCCGTCCCGTCTTTGCTGCCTTCCTGTTTTTCGTCCCTCTGCTCTTTTGCTGTTTTGCTTCTTTGTATCCTTGTTTCCTTTACACTTGTTCCCTGAAGGCTTTTTGCTCTGGCTTTCCCCTACCTACAAGCAGTATGTATCTTTTCCAGAGCTTGCTGTCTCTCTGCTGTCTGTTCATCTGATGTAGCAGCCACACTGTTTGAAACAGTTACTAAAAGAACACTGATTCGTGTTACAGGTTAGAGAAACAGCTATATTTATCACTTTTTATTTACTATGGATATTTTTGTAAGTTTATAAATTTAGTCTATGCTTCCATAGAAACACCCATAGTAAAACCCCAACTGAAGCACTTTGTTGTGCTTCTGTGCCTGGTTTTCCCATAACTGTGGATTATCTGTGTATTCTCTATAATTCACTGTCATCTCCCTTAGGACTCTTAGAAATGTCACAACTCACTGTTTTAATCCAGACATCACAATTATAACTCTAGTCCCACAAACACTTCATTATGTTAGTGTGGAATAAGGGCTTTTGGGTGATTGCAATGATGGGAAAGGAAGTGCAGAGAAAATTCATGGCAGTTGAAAATTTGCTGCTGAAGACCCTGTGAGAGAAGGCAGAGAATTCTCTGGCCATTCTTCTCCTGCTTGTTTCAATCTTTGTTCCAGAGTCCTTATTCAGACACAGTTCCGGATGATGCTAATTGAAGTTTTGTCTGAGTTAGGACGAGAGAAACAGATATCTGTTGTTACATGCTGTAGCATACCTGATGTAATATGTGGTTAAACCCCCTGTAAATGTCTATATTTTTTGTCCCTATTTGATTCAAACCTGTTTTTTAAATGTCTTTTACTCTTTCTCTCCACATGTTTTCATTCTCCCTAATTATGGGGTAGCCTAATATCAAAAATTATTTTAAATACTGATTAACAAGTCAGTCCCTAATGGTAGCTAGACAACCTTGTCAATGGGAAAATACTCTTGTGCCCCCCCCGTTTGTGTTTTCTCCCTTCGTGACAGAAATATGAATCCCATGTGAGAGGGCATTTCTCCCATGTAGCAGCACATTCCCTTCAAGTGAATATCATCAGTCCTTTTCCTCTAAGATTTTAAAAGTTTTTGGCTTGCTTTTACACATGTGTATAGATATATTTCTGAAAAAAAAAAGTTCATAGCATCTATTGAGTTGGAAAATTAATTAGACGACCTAATTGATTGTGCATGAGTTCCTCTGTGGAATGTGTTCTGCTGCTGTTACACTCGCCCAGCACAGAAAATCTCAGGAACAAGTTCCTCTCGTCTTTTACGAGAAACTGACAATTAATTGAACATTAAAAAATCCCCATGAAACACCACAACAGTCACCCCTCCAAAAAAGAAAAAAACCCAAACCCAACCAACCATAAAACCTTGAAGAATCATAACACAAAAAAAACTTCACATGAAAGATTTTTTCTCATTTTATTAGAGTAACGCCAAGAGGCCTGAACTCAGCTTGAGGCTCCCTTTATCATTCAGAAAACATACAAGTCTGCGTCCCAAAGGCTGTGTAGTCTGAAGAGGAAAAAGCCCCACCAGCATCCAGAAGTATTGGCAGCCCCACGTTCCATGTGGGGAGCTAATATACAGGGAGATTAAGTCACTTGTGTGAGGACGTACTGGGAGTCTGTAGCAGAGTCTGAAACTGAACCCAGGTCATCTCAGTCCCAGCCAAGTGTCTCAACCACAAGACTCTCCCTCCTTTTCAGTATGTCAGTGTAGAAAGTAGGCCAAAAAGCAGTTTCCAACCTTTAATACACAGCATTTTGCAAGGCTGTGAAGTATTATGTATTAGACAGGCATCTGGATCAGCAGCAGTTTCTGCGGATACTTTTATCTGTAAACAGAAGCAAAGCCCGTAAGGGCTTTGTAAAATTTACATAAATTATTATTTTATCGATAAATAATATAGTTAAATTTTTAAAAACTGTACTTAAATTCAAGGCAATGTAATGATTTTTAAGAATGGAGAATGTGTTTAAAGGACTGCTGTTGTCTGTGGCTCTCTAATTTCCATGTGTTTGAGATTCTGGTGCAGCTCGTCCATCACGATGCGTTAGCAGCGATGCGTGGCTGTGCCCGGCCGAGCAGGGTGTTGCACCATGCAGTGTAAGCTCAGGAGGGGAGGCTCGGCTCGCATGACAGGCTAACGCTCCAGTGTTATGCAAAGGTTAAGTACTCCTGTGTTGGGAGTTAGTGAGGCTTGCAGTTTGCTGACCTAAATCTGAGTGATTCCTATTATGTTGAGTATTTGCTTATCTTTTGGAGCATCTCTGGGTAGCCAGGGTGTAACAAAACTTCAGCTTGAAGCTGTTGTACCCAGAATGGAAGAGGCTAAAAGAAGTGCAAGTATGGGTGAATATATGTACATGTATAACCATCTCCCTTCTTCAACTGGGCTGTCCCATTTTGGTATGAAATCAGCATTATTTTGTGGTAGTATAAAAAGAATAGGCCAGAGCTTGTTTGTTCCCCTCAGTACACTACTTAGTTATTCACAGTCACCTGGGGGCTTGTTTGCTGGACTCCTGATTCCTTTCTCCCCATCCCCCAAATAAAAATTACTTATCTAGTTCTCACTGGCTCTCATGTATGTTCTGGAGCACCACTTTATGAGCTGCATTATTTGAAACCATTAGTCCCAGGTGTTGTGTGAATTTACACAGATAAATTTCAGTGATTGTCACGAAAAAAAAAAAGATCAGCTTTGATTGGATTTATGCAGCATGAAGGTGAGAGGAACCTTGTTTTCTAAAATAAGTGATGAGAAATGATTCAGAATGGTGATCAGTGTACTGGACCATTCAGTACACTTGACAGTTTCCAGGCTTCTGCTGCTGTTTCTCATAAGCACATAGTTAGTAAAATTCAATTGGAGTGTGTCAGTTTTGGTTGAACCACTATGGCCCAGCTTTTGACAAGAGGCCTGAGTCTGGGTGGGTCTCTCTCTGCCCCAACACCCCCCAACACTGTCTATGTGACAGAGAGTTCGTGCAGTCACAGGCAATGGGATTCCCCCTCTGAATGATCATTCTCTCATCAAAGTCCGTGAGTCAAACGCTTCCCTTGTAACTGGGACCTGGGCTTCATGCTGGGTGTCAGATCTGGGTTCCAATAAAACCAAGCAGTTCTATCTAACAGGAAGGAAACAAAAACCTGTTAGGATTGCAGTCTTAGATCTTGAATGCTTCTGTTAAAGACACTCAGGCTGGTGACTGTTTCCAAGTTTTAATGATTTGTCCCACATGTGAAGGCAAATGAAATCTTAGGACCTGACATTCCCTTCAACAAGTAGAAGAGATACCAGTTTCCAGTGCTGAGGTAAAAATAGATTTGCAATATCTGTTAGACTAAAATAATGTATACAGAGCAAGTGTGATGAGTAAGGAAAGGCCAAAGGCATCAGCCCAGATGCTATTAAAAACTTAAGAAATGTTAAACAATATGCTAAGAATGTGGAGTTGCTTACACTTTCAGTAAAGGCACGAAACCTTTCCCATATTTATCTAGAGTATTCATGGTAATTCAAAGTCTTTTAGAAAGAGTTGCAGTTGTTCTCGACAAATACCTTAAGAACCAAAAAGTGCTCTTCATTACATCACTAACAGGAGTCAATAATTACTGCATGCACGTAAGAAGAGAACTCAACCCCAAGTTTGAGAATTGTGTGTGGATTAATATCCCTTCCCCTCCCTCTCCTTCCTGTTTCAAGATACTTATTATTCTGTACTCTCTCACTGCTTGGGAAAATCAGACTTTTGATGTGGTTTTACAAAAAGTTTAATTGACAGTTGTCATAAATAGTTTCTATAATCTTAGATTAAAGATGTGATGGTCCTCAGTCACTTGAGGCCAGTCATTAACTGACTCTGGGGGACATCCATTACATTAGCACATTAACACTACATTAGTAGTGCTAAGCAAAGAGAAGACTCCTTCAACCACTTGTCAATGAAGACAGGAATGACAGAAGGCCTTAAAGAAATAATGTGAGTAATGACACACATGTATTAGCATCTCATGTATTTCATATTGGTGGGTATAATGTGTATTTATTAAAATTATACTTGCTTAGTTGAAAACTTGTGAATCCAGATTGGATCATTTACCTTCTTGGTTTTTACTTCTAGTAATAGAAATTGAATACATGTGATAATTCCAGAGTTACAACATGTATTCTGTAACATTTCAACAGAGATACCTCAGACTTATTCAGAGTTAAATAGTGTACATTACTGCTGTGTTTATTTTTGGACCACAGTCTTAATGCAAATCCCATATATGTGGTTATGCAAAATGATCCAGATTCTGGTCATGATTACACTGGTGTACACAGAGAGTGATGCCACAGTTTCATTGAGGAAGGAATCTGATCCTGTAACACAGACAGTTGCATGGTATTTCAATTAAGTAGTTGATGTGTTTCACCACAGAGTTAGAGGTGAGGTATTAGTGTCTGAAGCAATTTTTGTACATTATTGACTTACATTTTTAACACTTCCTGAGATTTTTTGGTGGGTTATTGTGCAACCGTGAAATGAAATAATTGTTAAAATATTTCTTTAAAAATCAAATACTTTGTGTTGTCACTGTTTTTCAAATATTTTTCATGTCTCTTTAGCTGGCTGTAAAAGATATAAAACTCTGTGTAACAACCTTACTCAAGAAGAACCGTATTAGTTATTCTAAAGGCTTTAGGCTAGTAAAAAAAATCATTATTTACATCATACCAAGTCTGTCATCACTAAAATCATATCACAAAAATACATGTATATGAAAATACAAAAACCTGAGTGAGTGTCTGGTTGAAGAAATTTGGCCAGGGAGCTGTCTGCCATATGGAGAAGTGTCTTTACAGGGATACAATCTGTTTGCCCCTTCCTTTCGTTCAGTGGAAGTTTTCCACCGTTGTAATTTCTCAGGAGTGCTGGTCTTTTTGGATTATGGAAAAGAGGGAGCTTGCTTCAGACAAGCTTGATGATTCCTGTTATAAAGGAGTAAGGATATTGATTGTTCTAATTACCTTGTTAAAGAGCTGCCAGGACTTCAGAAGTTCAGAGTTCTGTTAGGACCACAAAATCTATTTATGTAGCTATCATTAAGTTAACATATCATTACAACACCTGAACCATCATTATTACATTTACTACCTTCCCACAGTGAAAGCAAGTTGACTTCTCCCCATCTCTGCTGTATGTTTACTCCTGCTGTGTTTCACTGAGCTTGAGCACTGAAAATTGGTTCCCTCTCTCCCTTTCATCTCCCCTTTTTATTTATAACCCATTCTCAGTTCTGGACTGAGTTTTCACTCCAGCACTCTGCAATTGCAGAGTTTGTGCTGTTTCATAGCACTGCAGAGGAGCATTTATATTTTAGAAAAGAAAAGGTTATTTCTTGTGTATTGCACCACTCCATCTCTGTAAATGTGAGCTGTATCTCTTTAAATTGTACGCATTGCGTTGTCTGAAAGCATTTTCCTTCTCTTTGGATGTCACTCTGTAATATTCTGTAAGTAATTAGGATCTATTTTTCTTACACAGTTTGCACTACTTTTGGATAGTCTAAGTTACTTTAGTCAGTGTATTTTGGAGCCAAAGAGAAAAAAAATATCCAGAGGTCGTCTACTAGGTTTGTCTTTACCTTGCTAGTTAATAGTTAATACTTAGTGGTATGTAAAGAGAGTTTCTATAACGTGGCACTCCTAAGAACACTTTTTAAAAAATACTAATAAATTTAAGCCAACTTGTTCTTTTTAAGTGAAACTTGCAAAGTTCTGTAGTAGAATCCATTCTCCTTAATAATCATCTGGTCTTGACAATAAATATGTCACCAAAGCTTGTTACTTTTTAGCAAAATGGGAGATGAAAATCAAGTCAGAATTTTGTTTAATTGTTGCTAGCCTGTGAAAGGAATTGGAAAAATTAAAATCTGCAAAGACAGGGTCCTTTCCAGCTTATACAGCAAAGTAGGGTAGGCTAGAGTTTGTCAGGTAACTGACTATTCAGAAATGAGAAGTTATTCTACATTTAGCTGCATTGCTTACTGTTTTCTTCATCATGGAAAAGAATAAAATGTGGTAACAATTTTCTGTATTTGGATTGCTGCCGCACATAATTGGGAACAACAGAGCTAAGGCTTTGATTTTGGTGAAATGCTTAGTCTGCGTGTTGGATTAAAATGTGTGCAACAAATCACTCCAATTCTGTAATAATAATTTCTGAACACTATTTTTTTATTTTATTACTGTAATGTTATTACTTTTCAGTTACAGACTTTGAGAACTGGGTCAGTTGCAAGAACAAAATTGGCATGAAAATAGTTGTATATTTGTTCTGGAAAACAGATTGCCAACATACTTTATAAAATAGTCAGCCTGAATTGTTCTGTGCATCAAATGTAAGTGATAATGTTAGTCTCATATTATTAGTAAGCTATTAATTCCAAGTCCTGTTCTTTAACCAGTATCCTAGGAAGTCCTAGATAATATTTGCTAGATAGACGTGTTAAACAGATCATCTGTGCAGAAATGGATTTGTGAAGCAGCTTACGGAATGGAAAATAAATTTAGGCTGAAGTGTGCCAGCAAGTCAATATATGAGAACAATTTGCAACAAGCAAAGGTGAGGAAGACATGAAAAAATGGGGTCATCAGATTCATGCATTAAAGGGTAATATTCTTGGGGCTGGATTATATGAGGCAGTAACTAACTTTTTGGCTGCCTAATACAGAATAAAGGGTTATGGTACCAGTGTTAGATATGCTTCCATGGATGTTTTTTACTCTTGTGAAAATAATGAGAAGCAACTTGGAGCTGCGGTCTGTCCGCAGCACAGCTGTAGTATTTTGAGACATTTCTGCTGCCAGGTTTATATCCCTGCCAGAAACAGTGCCTGAATGGTTGCACTCCGAGTCCCTAGTTCCAGTGACATCTTAGCACTAGCCAGTGTTAAATCTCAGCTATTTGAGCTCAGTGCTGAGCTGTGCACTGAAGCAGCTGGGAAATGGTCTTGCTTATATGTGAAACCATCTCTGGCACTGGAAGGGAGCAGACAGAAGTGGCATGGTGATAATTTCTTCACATACCACATCCAAACCTACCAAACCTCATTGGTAAGAAGTGTCAGACATCATAGGAAATAAGTTTTTAAATATTTACAGAGTTTTGTTTTCTTTCCTTCTGAACACCCTCTGATATCTTTGCCATGTACTTTCCAATGATGACACATTGGGGTCTGACTGGGGTGAGTAATGGTGTCTGGCTGGGGGGAGGAGAGGACAGGGAGTGCTTAACAGTGAGTAATTATTTAAGGAAATGGCCTGTGCGGAAAGAAAAGTGTGTTGTGATTGGATGCATTTATCAACTGGCCTTTCAGTGTCACCTGTGGACAGAGCATTATTGTGTCTGAGTTTTTAAATAGTTGGAAGTCAGTTTATTGAGCTAACTTCAGAATGCGTCGGGGTCTGGTCTTGATTTGGTTTGTGAATTGAAATGTGAGATGTGTCCCCTATTAGGAAAGATGGAAGGAAATGATAGTTATCCCATGGTCATCCCTGAGCATGGTCATTCACTTTTCTGACCAGCAGTTAAAAGTCGTAAGGTCTTGTATGCAAAATATCATTTAATTATCAATATAATTTCAAGTCTACAAGCAACTGACAGGGCCATTTTTCAAGTGAAAATGGAGTTACAAGCTCATTGCTCTTCCTTATTTCCTTTGCACAGTGACACACAGAGGTTTGCATTAATTTTTTATGAGGTGTATGTATGTAGAACCTTCTGTTTGTTCTCTCTGTCCTTATCAAGAAATTTTAGTATGTCTGAAAATACCTAGAGTCACTTTGATTTTGAAATGAAGCCTGAAGTGCTGAACCTTTGTGTTCTGCAGCTCTCTGTGCTATGGTGATGCTCACTGCTACAGTCAGCTTGGTCATGCTATTCTCTTCTGTCAGTGCCAAGACTGAGCAATTCTTCAAATTTTACTGCAAAAATTCTCATTTCAGGCACAGCACATTCTGCCTTCTGAAATGAGGCACATTGTGGTTTTCTCCATCATCTCCAAATGTATTGCTGCCTTCTCTGAAGAGAGTGAAATGGCTGAAGTACAGTGATGGATGCTGTGTTTTTCCATTGACAGTACAGTTGTTTGTGTATTCTTTGGCTGTGTGAGATCAGGTTCCAAAGGAGCATTCTCAGGTACAAACGACTGTGACTCCCTTTCCTGACGTGTGGCTGAGCAGTGGCACAGGCTGCCAAGTGAGCGGCTGTGCAGAGATGAGATGATGTTTCTGCCCTGTGCAGTCTCTCTTCCAATGTCCCTCTTTTATTCCCAGCTGGTGAAAAAACCCAAGCAACCCTCCAAACAGCAGAAACAAAAGTGCTGCTAGGCAGGAAAATAGTTGTACTAATGATCAGCTTTAAGGTACTTCACTTGCCTTAGAGCCCTTTCTGACCTTTCTTTCATTATTTGTATGATAATGGAATATTCCTTTCTTTCCCTTTCCCTTTCCCTTGTACTCAAGAAAGGGGAAGTTGCTGGTTTGTGTTGCCAAGGGGGGTTTCAGTTGCACAGCAGTTTTGGCTGGATTTGGGGGTTCATGCCAGATTTTCCCCCTGTGAGGTGCTAACAGCTCGGAGGAACTGGGTTTGCTGCTCAGACAGTGCTGCAGCCCGAGCTGTGTGAGCTGTGCATGCTGTGTGTAGAGAGCTGGAAAAACACTGCTCATTTTATCATTATCCTTTTTTCTGTCATGGCAAGAGATGGCATTTTCCTGCTTCCTGTAATGAGATCTTGATCGTGATCAGATAAATGCTGGCTTGCTGCAGTCTCATCCTTTGACCTTTGCACTCATTCAATTTTTATTTATTTTAAGAGAGGTGAAGGAGTCTGTCAACCTCCCTTAACAGATGGTTATTAGTTTGCAAAATCAGGCTGTTAATTTGAAACATCAAGAACTCTTTATAGGAGATTTATAGTGAATCCTAGAGGGAAGAGGGACCAAATTTCACCCAGCATCCTTGCACTAGCATAATTGTTTTATCCAGGTTCCATTAGTTCACAATGTTTTTAAACTTTATTTTTACATTAAAAACTATATTGTGCTTGAAAGAAGAAAGCAGAAGCAGAAGTTATTGTGAACAGGGGGCTTAAGATGTGTCTCTGGTGTCAGAAGTCTTGCACTATCCTGGTGCTTGAAGTCTCTTCAGTGCTGTCCAGAATTACTTGAAACAGTTATCATTATTTATTGCTGTGCTTGGTTCTGATCAAAGCCTGACAGGACTACATATTTCAGCAGCCTCTCTTCTGCTTTTAGGAATATAAAGGATCTTTTGAGAAGATGACTAAAATTATTTGATGGTTCTGACTGAAACAGGAATGAGCTCTAGATCAAAATGTAACTTGATTCTTTCCTGTGGAATTAATAAACTGGATTGTTGCATGGTGTAAACCAGTGTCATTCTATTGCCCTCTTGCTCTTTTTGACAGTATATGAATTTAGTGTGGTTTTACAGTTTCTACCATCTTCTGAATTGTCTGAAGCTCCCTGATCACAAATGACATGAATGTGTAAGGAAGCTTTGTTGCTACAAAATGAGGATTGGGGACTTAAGCTCATATCCTCTTTTCCTTTTGCAGTGTGTTAGTAGAATCACACTTCTCATAGGCCTTCATCTTGTAATAACTAAAAAAATCTTAAACTCACTATTTAAAACACTTCAATTTTGAAGTTATTTTTATTTGGCCTCTGTATAAAAAAATGGATTGATGTATGGGTTTCTCTGTGGCCTTAGGCTGGTAGTTACATTCAAACGATCTTTTTCATAAGCATTTTCTCACTTTTAGAATTTTCCATTAAGAACAGAAAAGAAAAATCCTACTTGTGAAAATGTGGAAGGCTATATTTGAGAAAATAGAAATAAAGCTGTATTTGGAAGAAAACTGAATATTAAGAATAAAATTCATCAAGGCAAAATATTAGGTGAAAATAGAGGCGTAATTCTTCATACTAAAGTGTTATGAACTTGAATAATAACAAATAGGAGCCAGATTTGCTTGGTTTTGAGTGCAGATTTGACCCATGTCTTGTTACTGAGACCTTGTGGAAAGATTTGCATGATCGTGAAGTTAATTTGGTTGGGTTCACCATGTTTCTAAGACATACTAGCCACTGCTAACTCATTTATAGCTTGAAAGCAAACAATTGTAAATGCTGATGCATTCATATCCTACCATAAAACACAAGATGGGTTATTCACTGCTGTGTGACGCGTGCTCCCCCTGCGCCGGAGAACAAAACGGCTCCTTTTTAACCCATCTATATATAAACGGCTGAGGGACAGTCCACAATGAGGGGTTTCATTCTGGGGAGCTGCTCGGAAGATTTCCTGTTGCCAACACAAAACTATGGCATTTCTGAAGAAATTGTTGTCTCTTGTTTTAATATTTGGAGTTACAACATTGGGAGTTTTGCACAGAGTAAAACACATCTTCTTATTTTGATCATGGATGAAAAATCAATCTGGGAAATAATTTTTTTTTAATTGATAGGTATGATTGATCATGACTTACTTGTTTTAATTTCTGTGTTGAAGGAGTAAGATAAAGCTGGTAAGATTTGGGTTTGTACTGCATGCTTCCAAAGCTGCCTTTCTAGAATGAGAAATGAGAAAGAAGGCAATGTAGGTTTTGACAAAAGCAAAACAAGCCTGTCGAACTGGGAAAATTCAAGCAGTTACAGAAAAGCTTTAAAATAGGGAAAAACTTGATAGAAGCTGTAGTGTAGAAAATTATTATGGGAAATGAAGGGACACAATAAGAAATACCAAGCCAAAGAAAGTTAAGATGATGATAAGGAATTAAGTAATCAAGGGCAAGAAAGATGTTATCAGAGATTCTGGCTAGTTTCATGATGAGGCTGATGGAAAACAGCTAATGGGTTCTCACAGGTTAATTCTCCATAGATCTGGAAATACAAAACAGATTTCTAGGGGCTGTTGTTGATCCAGTATTTTAAAAGAAAAAGAGATTATCAGAGTGATTATAGGTGTGTTAAACAGGCAAAAGATAGAATGGCAATTATCAGAGTGATACACAGTTAATGAAGAATAAATGGTGTTTAGTGTCATTTAGTGCAAGATCGTCAGAAAAAGGTCCTTTGATCTGACTCGATACCTGTTCTGGTATCATGTTAATTGATGAAGATAACAGTAGCAATGTAACATTATTGTTTGCCTTGCAGAATTTCTGTAAGCCATTTTATTAACTATATTAGAATGCCTTGATTAATTATCAGAATTACAGCATATGGACACAGCATCTCTGAGTTGGCATGAAGATTAATTAAATGATAGACTTTGGGGTGTATCTGGTGTGGGGAGATAGAGCAGATGGGAAGGATGTCCATTCTCACTTCTGCCCTATTTAACGCTTTTTAACAATGACTTAGTGAAAACCTGTTATTGTTAACTAAGTTCGGATGTGGTGTGAAAATTGGAGGAATTTATAACGTCATGACTCTAAGGCAGTGTGGATTGCTTAGTGACCTTGGCTGAGGTATCTGGTAACTACTTCAGTACAAACAAACAACAGGTTCCTAATTTGCTGGCTGTGCTTCCAGGATGCTGGACTCTGTCCTGGTGCACCGTAACAAAAAAAGCATTTCAGAGTGAAGAACTAACTGGAGTGGGCACCCTGGATGTACAGGAGACAGCAGGAGCTGGCAGTGCCCCTGTTTGGTTTTTGCCCTTGGAGGATGGAACAAAACGAAGCCTACTGGTGTTATTATTAACATCTTAGTTTGAGTCTGTCTGTTGGCTAAGTGGCCCGTCCTACCATAAACAGATCAAAGCAGATGTGTTCCACATGCCCTCCATTCAGCTGTAGGCAAAGCTTGCCCACATATCTGCTACAGCATGTGCCTGGATAGCAGTGAAAACTGTCCTCAAAAAACTTCCTGCAGTCTGTATTTGCTTCCCTTGAGCCTCATTTGAGAACAACCATCCAACTTGTGGAAATAAACATATCCTAACTCTTTTATCAGTATTCTTTTAAATAATGCACTGCATATTTAAAAGAAACTGATGAGAAGACCCTGGAAATAGTATTATGAGTGATTAAACGAAGCAGCAAAGGGCACCTACAGATATAGTATTCCTGGTAAAATAGTCCCATTGTATTTTCAGTGGATTTGAATTAAAGAGAGAGAGAAAAAATGTTCTCTGTAGAACACTTGTAACATAAATTGTTGGGTTGGTGGGCAATTTGTGTGAAAAACAATTGCCTAAATGCGCTGTTGTTTTGCTTTACTGTGAATTTTGCTGTGTATTTTTATTGTGATCCTGATCAGGTTTCCTGGTTTTGGTTCAGATTACAGGACCGGCCCTTGCTTCACTTTGGTAACCAACCAGATGTGCCAGGGCCAGCTCAGTGGAATTGTCTGCACAAAAACCCTGTGCTGTGCAACTGTTGGGAGAGCGTGGGGCCACCCCTGTGAAATGTGTCCTGCCCAGCCCCATCCCTGCCGCCGCGGCTTCATCCCCAACATTCGAACGGGGGCCTGTCAAGGTGAGTTAGCAGCAACGCTTCCCCAAAAGCTGCTGAAATTGTTACTGGATTAATCTTAATTGAGTTACACTGCCGTGAATAACCTGTCCTAAGCCATTCTCAGCTGTATGTGTGAAGAATGGAAAAACACTGTCAGATGCATTACTTCATGATTCAGTGAGTGCCTGATGTTCAAGTGAGTACATTAGTAACTCAGGTCATGTGAGAGCAGCCAACATCTTAATGAATTTCTCACTGCCAGCAGCCCGTTCCCTTGGTTCTATAATGGTGTTTTTCTGAGTATGCCACTCGATCATTCTGTGGAAGAATTTGTTTTGTTTCTGAGAGCACTCAAAACATGCGAAAATCAATCTGTGGCAATACTGCTCCATTTACCCCGTGTGGGATTTTTCGGCTAAAAGTTCTTTAATTTGGATTCATCTTGGATGTCTTATCTCTTGAGCTACACTGCTTTGAGCTGGAGAAAAGTGCCTGTCGTGCCATTTGTAATGCCCCATTATATATTTTATACAATTTTGGAAATGCATTTGCATTTGTTTCAAATCATAAAATCCACCCAGATGTTGCTTACTTCTTTCAGAGCATGCCTTACCATAGAAAGTCCTTACACTGCTTTTGGCTTTTAGTCTAATACTTCCAGCTGTATAAATTCTTTTATTGTCTGGATGTCTGGCAGGAAACAGGAGAAAGTTAACAGGGGCAACTATGTATTAAACTGATGTGGATTATACATTCCCAGCACCATATCTTTGGGGCCAGTTTATTTCAATCTGTCTAACATTTTCTAATAATTTACAATATTTTTGAAAATAGGGAAGATAAAGATTATAAATCAATGAGTGATTTTATATAATCATGAAATGCCTATGATGGGACTTCAAGGCATTCCATTACATTACAAATGTAGATACCCTCTGTCACAGGCCAAGTCGTGGTTGGTGCCTGCAGACAGACATGATGAACTTCAAGATGGACATGGTTGTGTGCACTGCATGACGTGCCCATATTTTGACCTCAGTGATTTTGTTCCCCCTCTCACTGTAAAGGTCAAGACTAAATTGTGCAGGAATCTGTGAACTGAGGTTCTGGACACTTTTGAAAGCCTATGTACATAAATATGTGGCCCACACCACACCCCTGAACTTATGCCCCACCTAGTTATATCCCTCTTGTTTGTGTCAGGGGAAAGCTGAAGTGAACTCTCCGATGGGTTTGTGCAGTTTGGAATAGGGATACTCCTGCTTACTGCACATTTCTTAGCAAGCAGCTACATTGATGCTCATCTGTATGTGGTGCCAACACAATTTTGGCCCTGCATGTTTGACTTGTATTTTCGAGTTTTCCCTTCTTAAGTATTGTGTTTGTAATTTCAACAGATCTTTTATGGAATCACATATTAGCTTTATTTTTCATGCAATTGTACTAAATCCTTTTGAAATCAGATAACATCCATTCAGACTGAGGATATTTCAGGGATTTCACTCCATATTCAATCTAAATAAAGGAAAACAGGTTCTCTGAAGAGAAAAAAGAATCATTATTATTGTGTGGAGAAGAAAGAAAGAATAAAGCAGAAGTGAAGGCAAGGTTATTTTCAAAAGTAAAAAGAATATCGCTGCCCAAAGTTTGACTTTGGCTGAAAGTTGAATTAATATCACAGCCGAGATTTTTAAAGATACAAAGAAGAAAAATTAAACCAAAAGGTGGGATTTTGAAACAGCCATCATGACTCAGAAGCATGACTTTTGTTTTTTTAGTTATTGAGGTTTTTTTAAGTCAGTACAGTGCCATGAAGTCTGGCTGATTCCTGTTACTAAAGCACAGCCCACTGCTGTAGCTCGAGTCCCAGCAAAAGTGTGGCTGAGTCAAGGCTGCTGAAGCTGTGCTGGTTCTTTGACCACCCAGCACAGTGGTTCCCTCAGGGACAGCTCTGCTCAGCCTCTGCTGCTGCACCCCCGACCTGGATTGGTTCACCCAGGGATCTTTACATGATGCTTTGCCATGTGCTGCAGATACGCCCCGTGGCAGTCCTGAAACTTCTTACTTGTGGCTCCCAGGAAAATTGCCTCTTTGCCTTTTGTACAGACATAATACTCCACTTTTCAGACTTCCAGACACATTACAGCTGTCTCTCTGGGATTTATAAAGGGAGGTTTGAAGGCATCATCTCCTTCAGCTTGTGTCCCTGCACTGAAACCTATGCCAGTGTGAAGCCCAAGAACTCGAGCACCCAGATTTTATCAGCAGCAGCAGGTTCTGCTGAGGAGATGGGGCAAGCATGAGCATTTGGAGTGCTCTGTGCTCCTGAAGGAGCTCCTGAGCAGCAGAGACAGGGCAGCCCCTGGGGACTGTGAGCCAGACTTCCCAGTGTGCTATTGCAATGCCACTCCTCCGCCTCCTTTAGCCTCTTTTCTGTAACTGTTATTAAGCCGTAGCAACACTTCTGCAGCTAAGTGACAACACACGTTGTTGTGCTAAAATAATTGTGAGGCCAGAAACCGGGGCCCCTTGAAAATGTTTGTCTTGAGCTTGCTACCTAGCCTGTGATATCATCTCTGTTGTTTCATTTTCCTCAGTGAAAAAATGAAAAGCCAAGAAAGAAAAATAAAAGGGAGAAAACTCTCCAAATTTATATATATCTAAGTAGGTCATTAATAATTCCTCCTGAGACATTAATTATGGCAATGAAACTTTTTGAGTCAAATCCTAACCAGAGTCTAATGTCATTGGTGCTGATCTTGCTGGAGTGTCAAGTTAATAATTTCCATCAGTAATGACTCTGCAGTTGCTGTGCCTCTCCATGAGGCCCCCTCCATGCAGGCTGCAACTCTGTGCTGGTGGCCTAAGCTCTGGATGGAGTTGCCAAGGTTTTCAAGAGGGCAAGTGATTTTGGGTGACCAGCTTTAGACACTTCAAAGAAACTTGAGTTCTGGCAGGCTGTGTTCTCTGCACACCATTCCCCAGATGTTTTGGAAAAACAAAGCAATAGCAGTTAGATATTTAATGTCTGTAATAATAATAGCCATGTGATTTCTTGCAGAAAATATTTAGAGTACTGTACTTAATCATACTTTGCATAGAGTAATTACAAAATTAGTGTCTGTCTTCTCAAGCAAGTATCATAATATTATGAAGGGTGAAGAATGGATTTAGGCATATTTAATTTCTGTGTAGACAAATTATTATGGCTGTTCTTGAGAAATGAAATCAGAGTGGGTGTTTTTTCCTTTTTTATATCATAGATGTGGATGAATGCCAAGCCATCCCTGGGATCTGTCAAGGGGGAAATTGTATTAATACTGTTGGATCTTTTGAGTGCAAATGCCCAGCTGGACACAAGTTTAATGAAGTAACACAAAAATGTGACGGTAAGAACTTCTAGAACTTTCTTCTGAAAGTAGGAGAGTCTTCATTTGTGGGAGCAACTTTGTTTAACAGTTTGTAACAAACTTTCTGTCTCTTTTGTCTTGAATATGCAAATAGTATTATTCACAACAAATACAATAGGGGTACTTTCTCCCGAACCAGAGAATGTTAAAAATTAACTTAATTTGAGCAGACAAGTTTCATAAGGGGTTAGTGATTTTGGAATGCCAACTTTCAGTATCATAAAAGTATTTTTGAGAGGAAGGTGTGCATTTACCATCCTTTCTTGCATCAAGTACCTTTTAAGAAGCACACAAAATTTTTTAGTAATTTTAGAAGAATTATGACTTCCTCTTTCAAAAGAAAAATCCTTATTTTAGGCAAAACTTCATAATTTATTTGCAGGTTATGGAGAGCAATTTCAGAAGAGCTTGTACACAGCATGGTTTACATATCGTCTGCCAATGATTTTGGCAGAATGCAGCCTACATTTAGGATAGAACAACATTGCAAGTGTTTCCTTCTGTGGATGAAGTACCAAGAATGTGGTGAATAGGAGAGACTGAATATGTGCCTTGTTAAGTATTAGTACATGAAAAGCTGAGAGTTGTAGGCTGCATCTTATAAATATTTTGATGATATTTTTCAAGTGCTGAATCATTAAAAAAAAACCACAACCAACAACCAAAGAACAAAAAACCCCTGAACAACCACCACCCTCAGAGCCTGCACTTGCTAACAGTTAAGGAAATGGACTCAAGAACCTGGTATAGGTTGCTGTGTCCCCAGATTCTGCCCGAGATTTCCTGCCCCATTTGTGAAATCCCTTTGCAGTGATCACCTGGATGCAAACATCAGATGATTTTTTCCTTCTTCAGTTTCATACCTATTGATTTTTGAACCTCTACAGACAGAGTTACTTTCAGTACATTTTCATATTGTATGTACCAAGCAATTTTAGTAAAGGTTGAGTAGGTATTAATACAATTCAAATAATGAAAAGTACCACCTTTATACCAGTGGCATAAAACAAGATAGAGACTCAACATTTAAGAGCACGATCATGCAACAACAGCATGTCCATTCTGTTCTTTCTAAATTATCTTTTGAATTTGATAAGACAATATAAGACAAGTTGGTTTTTTTATTATAGTTAATTCTGATACATAAAAAATGACATCTGATTGTTTGCTTGGTTTAGCTTCCTATTTAGTGAGTAGGACTTCTGGCAATTGTAACATGTCCTTGGTTACGGATTTAGTTCAACTGGGAGCTACCTGCTGTCTTACCAGTACTGGTTTTTCAAGGGGTCTCCATTAAAGTAAGATCATAATAGCAATTGTCAAGTACAGGGAGACAATCAGCAAGATGGGAAATGAGGTGGGTTGGCCGAGGTTCTCTTAATTAGCATAGCTGGTGGAAGTCTTTATTTTAAGTGCTACATTATTTCACTGCTTGATATAACCATTTATTTTCTGTTGGCACTAATGCCAAAGTAAATTCAATTTTTTGTGGTGACTGAGGGAGTAACTTTTCCTGGAGTGACATTTAAGTCTGCGAGTACCTCAAGTATACTTACCTTTGTAAAACTCACGTTCTCAGCAATGACAATGTTGCTTATATGAATGTCAACACTTATATAAATAGCGAAATACTGTTTGGGTTAGGCTCAACCCTAAAATAAAGAGTGATGATTTTGCTTTTAAAAAGGTCGGATTCTATATAAACAGTGGCAACACTGACTTTAAGATAAACATTGGTGAATTTGAGTCAGAAAATGCTTGAATCTGATCCATTTACGATTGCATTTTTCTCTGTTAATTAAGGGCTTTATTCAGACCAAAATTCAATTTCCACATTTTTTGTCACTGAGACTTACGGGACCCCTGTGGTGTATAATCTTGGAGCAGAAGCCAGAAGTCTCTTAGCAGTGCTCCCAGGGCACTCGGACTTGAGGCTTTGGCAACATCCTCGAAGTAGCACTGAACAAAAAGTCACACCCCTCTCACACACCCAAGTGAGGAATGTGACCCACATCAGGACAACTGGCAAGATGCTGGGGAAGAATGTGTGCACAGGGGACCCAGGGCCCTGCTCCACTTGGGATGGCTGAGTCTGCAAACTTGGGTTAGCTGTCTGCCACCCCAGTCCCTCCACTACTTTCCTGCAAAGGCAAGGGACACAAAAATGTTAGAGCATCCCGTACTTTACCTAGGAGAGCAGGAGCTGTTAGTTTTTATATTCTTGAGTTTTTATATTACTGTCTTCACAGAAGAAGTAGAACTGAGATCCTCTCTACTTGCTAAAATTCTCATTAATGGTCCTGTGGGACTTTGGGTGTTCCCCCATCTGTTGGGGCCAAATTCCAATTCAGGCGTTACATTTAAATTCTTCCAGTCCTTTTTAATGACTACGGTATTATTCACTCCTTGCCTTGGTGTATTGGGTGGTGTTGCAGTATTTCATCTCAGAAATTTTTGTGGTTGGTGAAATCATTATTACAGTCATGTGTCTGTCTTTTTGTAGATCTCTGGAGGAGAGGTTGGGTAGAGTCCTGTGATGCCATTATTTCTAGCTGGATGCTCCCTGTCAGGAGAGCATCTGGGTGATTGTAGATGGCTGTGACAAGCAGATGTCATTGATCAGTCTAGAGAATAACCTCCCTTTCTGCTCTGTTTGGCTGATTACTCTTGTAGGTACCATGGAAAAGATTGAGCTGTTTTTAACCTCAGCAGAACTCAGGTTCCTAGGAGATGAGGGCAGTGCTAATTAGATACAGCTGCATTGTTAAGACAGTCACTGGAAACCAAGGGCAGAGTAACTACACATCACAGGCGGGCTACTGGTGGTAATTAAGGAGCACTTGGGACTGACATAGGTTATTTACATAGCTGTAGATAATATAAACTAGCTGTGGAAGAAACCCTTCAAGTTCCCTCTGTGCAGCTATGATGAGTTATAAGAATTTGTTAGGTCTTTTTCCTGCAGACTTTGAAAATTCTTCTGCGTTTTATCCATGGTGATGATTTAGTATATGGATTGAGATTGGTTAGTGAAGACAATCATGATGTGGAAATTTTATTTTAAAATCACTGACAAAATGTAGGGGGAATTTCAGACGCTGCCTAATTTCTGCAGTAGATATTTTGGTTACACTCTAGAAACCTGTTGAAATTTCAGAACATTGATTTAGTGGAGAAAGTCAGGGAATATAATTTTTGTTGCCTGCAGTCATCCTGGTCTGAGCTGTAATCCTGTCAGATTGCATTAGATGAACAATACCGAGCTGCTCAGTGCTTTTGTGTGGGGATTTCCAAGACAAAACCCGAGTGCAGTAAGAAGGACAGGCAGTTCAGTAGGTGGTACATCTCCCTTTGAGTCTGTATTGAAGCACTGCCTCAGTGTGGTACCAGGAGATGCTGTGCTGCTGGAGATAATAGTGAAGCTCCTGATCACTGTGGTCATTACACAATTTGCACTCTGGACTCAACACAGCTTTCTTAATTCCAGTGTGCAGAATTCAAACTGGATGGGTTACAGTTTTCTTAGAGTTAGTAAATCTCCTCTGCAGTTTTAAGGTTTTCATCCATCATTATTAAGCAGTAAAACTTTGGCAACTTACAGATACAATATTTTCAATTTGCAGATACAGTATTTTTTAGGTTCTGTTTATAAGATGCCTAACAAAAGATGCTAATTCAAAACTGCTGATTATGCCCTGAATTTGATTATTACTACTAATTACAAAATACCTCTTCTTGTGCCAAAACTAATTTAGCTAACCTGCCCCTGCATCTCTTTTTTTCTTGAAGATATTGATGAATGTAGCACCATTCCTGGAATTTGTGATGGAGGAGAGTGTTCAAACACAGTCAGCAGTTACTTCTGCAAGTGTCCTCCAGGGTTTTATACAGCTCCTGATGGCTTAAAATGCATAGGTGAGTAGAATCCTGTGAACAATAGGACAGTAGGTGTCATAAACATTCATGTATATCTAAAATGGGTAACAGTATGTCAGAAACACATTCAACTTGTGAACTTGAAATCCTTCTTTTATATAGAAGTACATCACATGCCTGCATATGTATTCTGAAATGAGTTTTCCATTTGTGGGATGTTTCTCTTTGCCTCTTCCTTGTGACCTTCTCTTTCATATTTCTACTGCAGTTTTTCTATTATGTCCTATTTGTTGCCTTAGAACTTGTTTAACCATCTCCTTGGTATTGTTGCTCTCATGTTTGTCTTTAATTTAGCCCGTGTTATATTCAGCACTCATTTAGAAAAGTAAATTTGCATTCCAACTGTTATGACCGTAATGCAGGTATTTGTCATTAAAGGAAATAGTGTGATAAACTGAGTATGGGACATTTTTGTGTGCTTTTCTGATGTTGGTGATCTGGCAGGGCTGTTCTCTCAGGCTTTCACTGTGGCAGAGCAGAACCCATCTTCCAAAGGCCAGACCAGGAACCAAAGAAGTTTGTGAATTAAATGACTGCCACTGCAGTGCCAAAGCCCCGAAAGAACAGTGTTAGCAGTTAATGCTTCTGGGAAGCATACAGCCTGCTCTGAGGCAGGTCTATTAATTTATTTTTTTCTCATTTTTGTGCAGTAATCTCTTTTCAGTGCCAGTGCTGAATTTTGGGCAAAAATCAAATGAAAGGTTTATTTCCTCAGTTTTAGCTTGTTTGTTTAAAGGCTCTTACCCAGTGCCAGCACTAGGAATCAAGACAGCATCCTGTGTTTAGTACCTTTGGTAGAAAATAATTTCGGAAAAAATTGGAAAGAATCCCAAACTTCACAGAGATCCGTACCAAATAAAATTAACTTCCCCAAGAGATCTGGAAGTAGTCTGGGTTATGATTTATTTTGAATGGTGCCATTCAATTTCTGCAGGTTGTAAGAAATACGCTGTTTTTCTTCCATCATCAAGAATAGCTTTTCTGTAATTTTTATCCTTAATCTACACTTAAAACGCCAATGGGAATTGCTTTGATTGCTTCTTATTTGTTAGGTTTTTTTCCTGCAGAATTTGAAAATTTTTCTGCATTGTATCCATGATGATGATTTAGTGTATGGATTGAGATTTGTTAGTGAAGACAATCATGAACCCTGAAGCCGTGTTCAGGGTTTCAGCTAGTAAAAGGCAGAACTACCACAGACTCTTACAACATATCACTATATGTCAATTTCCTCAAAATAATAAGAAACTTCTCTGCTTTTTTTTATATCCACTTGAGTAGCTAGTAAATTCTGGAAAGCACTGGTGGTAGATAGATGAGTCCACCATATCCTGGATAATTGAGTACTGTTTCTTTAGGGAATGATGTCTGCTGTTGTAAGACTATATCTGCAACTTTTTCCACTACATTTTGACAGCAAGTATTTGTATATTTTAGAAACAAACTTGGTCTGGTTTATCATGCAGCATCAAATCACATCACAGCTTATACTGAGTTTGACATGAAGTGACATATTGTGAAACAATTCCTCAAAGCTTCAGATCGTATCACAAGATTATTTTTTATTAATTATTTTTTAATCCCATCCACATTTTCTTGTCCTTCTCTAAGCTGAGCTATCTCTGTGCAATGTTGATAGAGCTGAGTATATAAAATCTGGGTACAGGACATTCTTTGTACAAACACATGCTTACCCTTTTGAGACAGGAAGCCAACACATCTCCATAAACAGTGTGATTGCACCAGTTAAAACTGTGTTGCTCTTTCTTGCCTGCAAGCCTATATCTTGTCAAATCACTACATGCTTCAGCTGGGGAAGCCATGACTAATGAAAAATGAACTAATCCTTTGAGAGCTGCAATGCTGTGAATTTATTGCTGTGCATCTCTGCTTTCAAATCAAGGCTTAATTGATCTGGCTATTATGAATAGAGATGACACTGCAATTTTTCTTTTGTGTGTCTCTGCTTTCAAATCAAGGCTTAATTGATCTGGCTATTATGAATAGAGATGACACTGCAATTTTTCTTTAGGGGCACTGTTGGTATATACGGTTGGTGTATATACATATATATTGGTATATACTGAATATATGTTTTTACTGCATTTTTGCCTCCATTAACTCATTGCAGTTCCATATTTCGCTACAGCTTTCTCACAGGTTACACTTGAGTCCAAAGCAGCCCAAACATTACCTAGATTTTTCTGTTTCTCTCATTCTTGTAATGTGGCAAGGGCTGTGTCATCGACAATGCAAATCCCTGCAGAAAAATGGGAGCTTTCCCTTTTGTGAAAGCGTGTTCCTGATTGCACTGATGGTCACCATCCCTTTCTCTCTCTCGGCAGACGTGCGCCCTGGGTTCTGCTTCTCCACGCTGAGCAACGGGCGCTGTGGCAGCCAGCTGCCGCAGCCCCTGTCCAAGATGCAGTGCTGCTGCGACAGCGGCCGCTGCTGGGCCCCCGCTCCCGCCGCCGCCCCGGAGATGTGTCCCATCAGATCCACCGGTACGCCCCCAGGCTCCCAGCACCATGGCTCAACGCTGGATTAGCAGGGATTGGGGTTTTGTTAGCAGTAATGTTTCCATTAAAGAGCTACACAGAATGGTTGAGGCTGAAGGGCACCTTGGCAGATTGTTTAGTCTGACTCCCCTGCTCAAGCACAGCCTCCTATGGCAGGGTGCTCAGGACCCCCAGGAGGGCAAGCAGATGGAAATAATTAATTGTTGCTAATTAGTGTTTTGTAGCCAAGTTATTCTGACCTTACCTAGTTCAGATTTGTTTTCAGCACCCTCTTCAAGATAAGTTACTTCCTCTAGACCCTTCTAATAATATCCCTATTCCCTCTGCATTTTCATTCTCTTTGGGAAATTGGGATTTCCTTCCTCATGACAAGCTTTCTAAGGTCCCATATATTTCCTGAAATTTGACACAGAAGATGGTTTCTCTCTGCTACCAAAATGTGCTGTTCTTTATTGCCTCCGTGTGTATTGAGATCCTCAGATAATGTATCACTTGAATTGAGAGAAGATGGTGAGCAGATTGTGAAACTGAGTATGAGGGAGTGGAGGGAAGATAATTTTGAGATTGTTTGGGACTGGAGACCTAATAAAATGCTTTAGAAAAGGAGAATACAAGAAATTTAAGAATTTATGGGAGGAGGTTAAGGGAGGTGCAGAGTTTATGGAGGAATGGGATTGTAAAACTGAAGAAATTGTGAGAGCTCATATATGGGGGTTTTTATTATTTTTGGTTTTAATCCTTTGAGTGAAATTGCATAGTACTGGATGAGAAATCTACAATGAGAACTCTTGGAAGACTTTCTGTTTCTGTCACTGTCTTATTAATCGTATTTAAACATGTTAAAAGTTCAAAACTGACTAGAATAATACTAAAAACATAGTGCACTCTGTTGATAACCATCTGCAATTGGAAGACAAGGAGAAAATTTTCAGTCTTAACACAGTTCTTGTTTTCTTTAAATACTTTCTAATTATTCATATCTAACTGGTGAATAAACTGGGTGGAAAAGTAAAGTAATTTGGCCAAAACTGCAGACTGAGACGTCATGGAGAAGGAGCTAGAACCCAGGACTTCCTGACTCATAAATCCATGCAAGGTCTTCCAGATCATGGTTACATGCCACTTCTTTGGTTTTGCTTCTGACCTGGGATATAAATTGAGACTATAAATTACTCTTTTGAAAAGTGCTTTGAAATTCTTTGAAAAGCTTTACATGCATTTAAGGTATTGCTGTCATTATTTAATCAAGTTCAGTTATTCCTTACTTAGTGTATCCTGAGAAAGCAAGACAAGGAATTTGGAGCTGTCAGTGGCCCAAAGATTCTTTAACTCTGAAATGGAAATTTACTGCAATGTAAAGGGGAGCACTAGCTGCATAATGTAACTGAGTAGCTGCATTTTAAATGTGGGCAGCAGACCCAGCTGCTACTACAAACCAGGTTGTTTATTACTAGAAATTACACATGGAGATTCAAGTTGCAATAAAAAAGGCTTGCACTTTATTTTTTTATTACATGACAGGAATTGTTTATGTGGAATAACAGGGTTTACCATTGATACTATTTTAAGACTAAAATAAAGGAACAATAGAGAGAAATGCAGTGACACATGAAACAAACTGATCACCCAATGGCAATAAATAAATAAATGCAAACATCATAATCAGGAAAAGCAGAACTTTAGGCTATGATGTTTGTTTAACAAATCCTCTGTGATTCAGAAAGAACTTCTAATGTGTTTTACAGGTGGAAGTAGACATGAGATGAAAGTGTTGAAGGCTGAAGTATCCAGCTTAGTTCTCCCAACATTTACTTTATTTTTCTGTTCTCATTTTTTAGGTTGTTTCAGAAATTCATTCATCTCTAGATTTTTTTTTCCATTATATAATTCCTCTCCCCTGTTGTGTCACAGGCTTTAAATTTTGAAGTTCAAAGATGCTGGCTGCACAAACAGTTGCTTGTGTGCACACAAATTGTGAACATGAATTAGGTCAGCTGGAATGTGGTCTTTAATTGTCATACTCTGTGTGCATTTTTTGGATGGCAAGTTCCAAACCCACACTTCCCAAAGACAATAGTCGTGGGCAAGAGGAAAAGTGGGGCAGTAGGGCAGATGCCACTAATAGAGATAAACAATAGGAGAATGCATCACACTCAGCATAGACTGTGCTTACAGCAAAATAGATAATTTTCCCATCATCTGGAAAAGGATGAATTTGTGTTTCTCTTTCTGACTTGGTTTCTCTTTGGCTACACTGCTTAGACTGCACCTTATTTGGTTTCTGCTTTTATTGGCAAACTTAATTTTCACAGGGAAATAGTGTTAGTGTATTCATTCTCTAATTGTTTTTGCCTCATTGCTTATATTTATATTTCTTTGTTTTAGGAGGTTAAGTTTTAAGAAATCCAGTTGAAACTGGGCTTTTTTCCCTGTTCAGTATTTTTCTAACTCTGTGGCAAGCTTTCTATTAAATTAACTTGGGATCAAATCCAGAAGTCCTTCTTTAGGTAAACTTCACACTGAGTTCACCAAAGTTTTTTGCTTGAAAGAAGACTAAGTGGATTAGGATCAGGTCCCTGCCTCACTGTTCGATTTCATGTCCAGAATGTCAGTTCTGTTACCTTTTTACTGGCAGTCTTCTGACAAGTAGTGTTGTTGAGATTGTGTGGATTAATGACTCAATTCAGAGAACAAAGCTTGTTACTATGAAGAAAACATATAGGCTCACATTTTCCAGATTATTTAAGGTTTTTTATTGCTAATCTGAAACGCTGCAAAAAGGGGGAGAGTTGGATTAAATGAAACAGGCTGCAAGAGTCTAAACCAGCACTGCTGTTTCCATGTTTCAGACGAGTACCGTAAATTGTGCACAGTAGCTGCTATGCTGCCAGCAAGACCTGACCTTCCTCCGGCCCGTCCTGAAGTCATCCCTCCGCCAGTGGTTCCTGGTGTTTACCCTCCTCCACATCCAGAAATCATCTATCCATCTCGGGCTCCACTACCTCCTCGTAAGAGAGAAAGAAATAACCTCTCCTTGCACCGTGTGCATTTAGCTGCTTTAAAAACATGCATTTCTCCGGAGCAGTGTGCTCCCTACAGTTGTTGGTATCTTTTACTTAGTTTATGTGGATGTGGAGTCTCTGGATATCCTTTTAATCAGAGCCTGCTTACCATGTACCTTATGGCAAGATACCTATCTCATTAGTAGTGTTTTCCCTGTTAAGACAGGTTTAAAAAATTACATTCTCATTGTCTATACTGTGGCTTATGTATTGTAGTAGTCACATTGCTGTTATTTTAAGGCTGTTGTGAGCTTTGCTGCATGTCAGCACTGTGCAGTATGAATAGCTCTTTGACTAGGTTGTGAAAGGTATACATTAAAGAGCTTGTCCAAGAGAAAGCAACTTCTTTCAGGTTGTTTTCCTCACTTGCACTTGGCCAGGTAGGAAATGTACTGATAAAAATACTACTCTGCTGGACACTGACCCAGTGCACAGAAAGAACTGTTCTGGTGATACACATGGATGGGTTAGTTTTCTCTAGAGTAAGAAGGAAGCCAGAGCAGACTATCAATATAGAGCAGCATACCAATAAAATATAGTCCTTTTTCTGTCCCTTGCTCAGAGAATTTAATACATGCCCATGTAGTCTGGAGCAGGCATGTGCCACCTGAAATTGTTTGGCATAGCCACATACTATTTTGCAAGTAAACAGAAGCTGATTTGCCCATGCTCTGTGCAGATGCAAGCAGTCTCTGCTTGCACTGGCACCAGCTGAAACTATTTAGTCTTGGTTCAGCACCAAGCTGAGCTAATAAGCCTGAGAGGCAAAGTATTTGAGCTCAGGCTGACACTGCACTGACGTAGCTGCACAGCTTCTGGTCAGCTGGGAGCAGGGACAGAGCCAGCTCATGCCTGCCTGCCAAAGACAGTATAGGCATATTCCCAGGGTTATCCCTGCCCTCCTCACTGCTATCTGGGAAAGCTAAAATAATGAACCAGTCTGCCTGCTCTTTGCTACTCCAGGCTTTTAGTGGAGTCCCTGCAGTGCCACACACCCACTTTACCCCTAGTTATTAACAGACATGGTCCTCTTTGGCAGGACAAAAGATGAAAACAGAATCAGCCATGCCACAAGGAAAATTTTTGTGGTTGTTAGCTGTTTTCAAACAAATCTCTAAGAGTCAAAGTGCTGTTTTCTCTCTCCCATTTTACTGTGTAATTCACATTAAAATGGAAGGTAAATGTTGACTTTTAATGGAAAATCCTGCTTATGTTGTAGATTATCAGAAGCTATTATGATGAACTATTAAAATATTTTTCCAACTGTTGTTATTTCAGAGATCTTGCCGGTGAACTTAACTGACTATTGCCAAACATTCCCGCATCTCTGCCGTAATGGACGTTGTATTCCCACCCCTGGGAGCTACCGCTGCGAGTGCAACAAAGGATTCCAGCTGTATGGTAGAGAGGACTGCATTGGTATGTGGGTTTCTGCTGTAAATCACAGAGGGGAATTTCATTTTAGAGAAAAAAACATTCTTCTCCACGTAATATAACAACTGAGTTCTTAAATAGAGGAGCCCCGCCTCCAAAAAAAGCCCAGAAAAGAGACTTCAAAGAGCTAATTGATTTCAATGGCAAACTTATTTTTAAAACAGTTTTGCCTTTAAAACAGTATTTAATGAATCTTGTAACAAAATTAAACAGAAGCAAGGATTTCTTATTTTATGAACTCCTGACTATAATGTGTTTATTAGTGATGGGAAATTATCTCTTTAAAATGCTACCAGCTGTTTGAGTATGCAATGACCTATTGTTAAAAAAAATCATAAACTTAGGCTTAGTAAGATTTACAAGTCGTCTTTCAGCTCATGAGTAGTATCTTGTTGGACTCTTGAGACCTTTAAGTTTGGAAGTCAGCAAGAGCTCAATGATAGAAGCAAGGATAGCTGTCTCTTACACACAAGATTTTGGTTCTGTCAAAATCTTCAGTGGAGCTGGGAATGTGGAGATGTGGGATTAAGGTCCCTGCCTCTCACACATGCACTATCTTAATGAAAATTAATTTTTCCCAGCTCTTGCTTATCTTAGAATATGGGATCTTTTTTTCTGGGCTCTCATTGGTGTCCCCTTTCAGATTAAAGGCCACTATTTCTCCAGGTACAAAATGGTAAAATACCCCTGCAGGTAAAAAATAACTTTTAGCCAGTGTCGTAATAAAATTATATTGTCTGTGTTCCACAGATATTGATGAATGTGAAAGGAATCCGTGCGTTGGTGGAGACTGTGTGAACACCCAGGGATCCTACATCTGCCAGTGTCGTATTGGATATCAGAGCACAGCGACCAGAACAGAGTGCCGAGGTAATGGTCGTACAGCCACATCTGCTATTGTGTACATATCAGGAGGGAAAACAGTTTTCCAGCAAATTTTAACAGATGGGTCAAATATGAGAGCTTAAAAAAAAAATCAGATATATCAGTAAACATGACTAACCTGCTGGAGCTGGCTGTTCACAGACTGGGTTACGAGAAAAGGCATTTTGTCTTGTGCTAAAAGGATCTTGGCTCTGTTTATGGCTTTAAAGTGGAAGAAACATATTTTCTTTTTTTTTTTTTTTTTAATATTAAGACATTGTTTTCTTTTGCTACTTGAAGATCTCAAGGACAGTTAAAACATCCCCTTTTTTGGAGAAATCTTATGTGTATAAAAGACTAAGGAAGTTGGGGGGAAAGATAAGTCTTCCAGTGAGTAAATACAAGATCACTGCCCATATGTTTCGTCTGCTCACTGCCAGAGAAAGAACTAAGCATAAATTACATCAATGAAAATCTAGATATAGAAAAGTAGTGAGTGGAGCACTGGGAAATTCTAGATGGGGAAGCTGTAGAATCCTCATTATAGTTATTTTGAAGATCAGACTCAACTGTAGTCCTGATGGTCTTCATCCTGTCTTCCTGTGGGAGTGGGGCCACATAACTCCTCACCGGTCAACCAATCCTCTGTCAGGGTTTGTCACTCCCAAATTGTTCTGGGGCAGGAATTCAACTGTAAAGGTGGACGGATGCAGTCCTTTACAATTAAGTCATAGTGGGAGATTTCTGGCAGAAGAATGAATGACTGCTTTGGTATTCCATAAGAAATGAAGCATCTAAATGAAGCAGGATGTTTAAATGCTCAGAGTCACAGCTGTCTTCTTATTTTGCTTCCTGCACTGAGTGCAGGGTGCAGAGCATGCACTCAGTCTGAAGCAGAGAGTTTCTAATAAAGCCAGAAGAAAGTTATCTGTATTAGTGTGCGTTTCTTTTCTTCCTTTTATAAATCAGAAGGGTGTTTGTGGGACAGCAGCTTGCTCTCCAGTGCAGGAGGGCGTGCAGAGCCAGCACCACTGCTCATGTTGCTGGGGAGTATTTGACCTAATTGCTGCCAAGCAGCCGCGTTGCGGAAGCATCTTCATAGTTCAGCTGACTGGTGGTGAGGGAGTGCTGAAGGGGAGTCTCAGCCGTGATGAATTTACTCATGAGTCATTTTTGTCACACGCTTTTAATTTGACTGATTCATTACACAAACACATGGTTGTCAGAAGCCCAGTAGCTTAATGGCATTTAAGTGTGGTCACTTAGCAGTTCCTTTGCAGTCTATGGGAACTGTGCTTGCTTGACAGCCAGAGCAGAAAATGCTGCGATGTGCAGAATCTCGGTTTTCTAAAGGAATTTTTAGGACCAGTGTAGGGAAAAGAAAAAGGCTAGTGGGGTACATTTGGCAAAATGTACATATAGCACTGGTGCCTGCCAAAATCAGCATTTGCTGTAGAATTATTTCTCATGACTACTTTGGATGTTGAGATTTTAATTTTTTGCATGCACAAATGTGTCTGTGCTGATGTGCTTTTGGAAATGTATTCCTTATATCTGCTCTTGAAAAACAAAGTCTCCATAATGACCAGATGATTATCTATTCCTTGCTCTGAGGTTCCAGGGGAGGGTTTTTTCTGCATGATGACTGTGATTGGTGACTGATTAAGCATTGCAGTCTGTATTGGAAACTACTGAGCCATCCATTATTAGGATCCCTTATAATTCTAGTAGGAGTTTTGCTGACTGAATATCTTAATTGGAGACATAGGTGAATAAAGTCATGTTGTGATAAATGATCTGAACAAAAAATGCTTCTCAATTGCAGAAGAGAGGATATGAAATGGACCTCAAAAAAAGGTGAAATTTTATGATGATTAGCTATGAATGTGTGGGAGTCAACGCTTTAATAGCTAAGTGCTTCCTATAATCTACCCAACGTTTCTGACAAGAGAAGGTCAGGTCTTACTGGGAGGTGACAGAAATTTTGGATATATCAGTGAGAGAGGGGCTTTGATTTTGTTTGCAAGTTTCTCTGAGGAGAAAAAAAATGGTGATGTTATTTCATTTGAAAATTAGAAATGTGTCAGATTAGTGCTGGGACTCTGATCACCTGTATGTAAAGAACAATGAAATTCAGTATTAATTTTCAACACATTAGGATGGCATCAGCTGTATAAAAATACAAAACCTAATGAGCTCTAAAAATGAAAAGGCCAGAAAAATCTTGAGATGCTGTGGCATTTCTGCCTGTCCTAAGGAAGAAAGCTGGTGGAGTAGCTGAAGCCAGACACGGGTGCAACCAAGGGCCAGAAAAGTGGGGGGAAAGGAGGTGAGCAGAGAGGAGAGTCAAGTTTGTGCATTGCTGATGGATGATGCTTGTTTATCAAATGAGGTTTATCAAGCCTGTACACTTGTGCTGGAAGTGGAGGGCTACAAGCTGCCACTGCAGTGCGTGGTCACTGAGCAGCTCGTGCCTCTGCTGGCCTGGTTGCTTGCTTGCAAAACAGTGATTTTCAGGGATTTCTTAGACTCTTCACAGAACTGCCATGCTGCTAAGAATGCAGGTATAGGTTCACAAATTTGAGAGGCATCATTTGGGAGGACACCCTGTGCTCCACTCCTTCCTGAAGTGCAGCAATGCATTTCCATGAGAGAGCTTGGGGAAGGGCACCCCAGGGTATTTGGGAAGTGTGGGTGCATGATCGATAGGTCTGCATGGGCTGCTTGTGATCTCTGTGAGCAGAGTCCCCTGTGTGCAGGAATCTCTGGGAGATGGTCCAGGCCTTGATGGAGAATACTGAGCAATCTGAAAAATGTCTAGACAGTCTGTCTCAGCATCTCCTTTCCCTCCTTTGGAGGAGAGGGAGAGCTGCCAGCCTCGTGTGATATCACTATTCAGGTCCTCCAAAGCAATTGCCAAGCACCTCCTGCAGAGAGAAGGAAATGAGGATCTGATGTTTGAAATACAAAGTAAGCAGGAGAATGTGTTCTGAGGTGGGAAAGTCTTGAACTTTCCTGTTATCTTACAAAGCAGCAGCAAAAGACAAGCTTTTCCTCATCTTTCCTTAAGTAGTTAGGTACTATTAAGTTTTAAAGTTCAGTAAAAATATTTTAATGAGGAGCAAAACTGAAAAGAAAAATCCAAAATTTGTGATTCTTGTTTGAGAAAGCCGCAGGGTAATGTTCACTGAAATTCTTTCACAGCAACTTGAAATTTCAAGCTGACGAACATTTTCCACCCCCATAACGTTCAGTTATGGAAATCAAAATAAATCCTTTTTCAGGTGAATACAGTTTCCATGTAGGTTTAAAAACCTAGAGGAAGGGAAAATGGGAAAAATTCCTCTTGAGTATAAAAAAGAATCCCCCAAAATGTTATTTTTCTTTCTGGTTGGCTTTCAGACATCGATGAATGTTTACAGAATGGTCGTATCTGCAATAATGGACGATGCATAAATACAGATGGCAGTTTTCACTGTGTGTGTAATGCTGGCTTTCAAGTGGCAGTTGATGGGAAAAACTGTGAAGGTAAGACTTTTCTGAAGTTATTCCATATCAGTAATTACAGTTGCAAGAGGTTATTCACGTCAATGAAAAAGAAAAGGACCCCTGGTGGGGGGAAGGGAAGGAACAAGGAGTCAGATTTCCAAATACCTTTTGCTGTATCTGGGAGGGCAAGTAAAATGTCTTTTGCAGCCAGTTCTGGAGCCTTGGCTTGGCAATCCTCAACGGGATGTCTGTCCAGCAGGAGAAATAGCACATACCACTATCACAAAATGCAGTTTCTTTGATGGGAGTGGTACATTTTAAAACATAGCACAAGTCACATGCTGCCTGATTTTACTGTGTGTTTAACAGCATGCTTTATGGGATCTTACTGGGTGACTAGCAATGTGGTTTACGTAGATGCAGGCTGGTCTGACCTATAAAAACTGTTTTAACGAAAATTTGTAAACATAATTGATGTGTTCCTACCTCCCAGACCTTTAGTAAAGGGGAAAAAAGAAGAATGTTCTTTATCATGCTTCCCAAGGTCCTTGGGAGGGTTCCCAATGATCTATTCATACATTAAAAGAATTTCAAGCACTGTTCTTAGAAACATTTTTGGCAGAATATTATCTCAGTGATTCAGCTCAACGACTTAATGCCAAAATTCCTGGTTGGGATAGATACACGATTTTTTTTAAAAGCATAAATTATTTTTGTCTGACTTAGCCTGTAAGTAAAAAGAAAACACAACATGTCTAGAAGTGTAATTTCTGTCCAAGACAGCTGCAATATTAAGGAAAATAGCACGATTCTGAATATATTGTAATGTCATTATGATCCAGTGATTTTATGTGCTAGTAGTGATTCTGTTAATCCTTGGTAGAGACAGACATTTTAAGACTCTGTTTTTCCTGACTCTTTTTTAGATACAGTTTAGTACCATAAGCTGCTTTTTAAATACCTTATTATGGAAGTACATTGACTAAATATATTTGGAAATTAGACTATTCAGGAAAAAACCCTCTATTCTGATTTCTTCCTTTCCCACCAAATACCATGTGCTAATAGTAATAAAAACCAGGACATCGGCAGTCTGGTAAAACATTTTTAATTCCATTGCATGTGCTGCCAGAATGTCTGTTGCATCCACTTATGAAACAGTTTCATCTCTGGCTTTGTAATGCATTGAGCTGTGTGCACACACACTAATCAGTAAAGACCATGGCATTGTGCCATACCTTAATGTAACTGTGTGTAGTTCTTTAGATGAAACTGGTAAATACTACTGATTTTTTTTGGATGTAACATCCGAAACTGATTTCATCTGCGCCAGGACAAAGTAAAGACTGAGAGGATATAAAAGCTTACTCAAATCAAGTGCAGAATTCTCTGTACTTGCCTTTTTTTTTTTTTCTTTTTTTCTTTCCCATTGTGAGAGTAACTGTGCAGGGTTCAGAATAACAGTGTCTGAGATCTCCACCTTTTCCTATTTGAATCCTTCGTGCTAACCCATTAGGTCAGATGATGAATAATGCTTTTATGTAGCTATTATTAGGAAGTACCCTGGTGTATGGCTTGTCATGCTGAATGCAGGGAAGGGGCAGGTTTTATTTCAAATGGAAGTTGAGGATGGCAGTGCCCACAGAATTAAAGCGTGAGCACAGTGCTGGGAATTCTCCCATACCATAAATCTTAGACTTGTCCAGTGGAGGTTACAAAAGTTTTTACTCCAAACCCAAATGTACACTGCTCCCCTTTCAGGTCTTCTTAGTAACATAAAATTGTATTTACATTCCAAACAGGAGGCTGCTTCTAACCTAGCTTCTATTTAGATTAAGACTGCAAATCCTCTTTAATTACATCCTTTCTCACTTTTTGATGGCTTTTACCAACTGGAAGTTTTAAGCTATCCAGTTTCTCATCTGTTTTTTATTCTCTTTGCTTTTTTTGGATTCATTACTTTTTATGTTAATGATTCATTTTGAAAAATAGACTCACTGCTTTGACACATCCTCTAGGACAGTGCAGTATGTCCCATCATATGTTTCTGATTATCATTATACCTCTGACAACTAAGAAAAAATTAAGGTTTATCTTTTGGATATAACTAGCAAGAGTTCTTATGCTTAAACATTATGAGCATTATGTGTATTGTGTACATTTTCAGATATGGATGAATGCAGCATCAGGAACATTTGCCTCAATGGGATGTGCATCAATGAAGATGGCAGTTTTAAATGCATTTGTAAACCAGGCTTCCAGTTAGCATCTGATGGACGCTATTGCACAGGTGAGCACAATAAGTTATGGGTTCCCAAAACTTGTGAGTCCTGTTCCTCTGTGTAGCTTCAAGAATAACCTTATTTCCTTACAGTGATCCTTGGGAACAAGAGGTACTGAGCAGAGTTCTCAGCAGATATGCTTTTTTAATCAGCTGGAATTACTTGTCATTGTGCAAGTCAGTACTCAGTCTTCTCCACATTGTTGGGCAACCATCCTAGCCAGCCAGTGGGAAATGCTGTTTGAACAAGGACTGAGTGATCTAACCTAGTTAAACTCCTTTTTTTTTTTTTTTTTTTGGGCATATGTTGTCTTCTGCAGATTGGTTCCGGTATATCTCACATTTTCTGTTTGGCCTTTGAAAGTGTTCTGCCTTTGACCACCCAAATACGTTGGCTCATTGCCTTCTTTGGGCTTTTCTCCCATTCCTGTCTGGGTGCTCCCTGTCAATACAGCATCTCTGAGGTGTGCCCAGCACTCCGTGGGACCAAGATGCAGACATGAGCACCACAGCAAGATTGTCTTTTCCATTTTCTGCACTAGCTCAGCAATACCTCCTGTGGCAAACACTGCAGCCTCCTGGTTTCTATTTATGTCATTAAAGTTTTCTTCAGTCCCATCAGGAACTGGAAACCTTGTGTGTATATATCTTCATGTTTCCCCAGATTTTACAGGTACAAAGCAGAAGTTCAAAATAAAGAATAAACAAGTTATTTACAGTTTTTCTTTTGAAAAATTCAAAATCTTATAACTCTTTGAATCAAGGCAGAAAAAGTGCTTCATTACACTTTGGCAAATTTTGAAAAATGTCACATTGCAGCATCTTGTGGACTAATAGCAAAAGTAAATGTCTGAATAATTTGTTTTTGAGATTTAGTGACATGAAAGCTCTGTTTATGGCTTTGAAGTGGAAGAAACGTTAATTAATTTGGATCCTTTTGCTGTTTGAACACTGTACCTGTCTAAAAAAGACTTTAGATCAAAATCAGGACAATAAATTGTGTGAAACATCTGAAACATCTCTTGAATGTGATAACTCTTGCACTAGGTATGCAGGACAGTGCTACCCAGCCTTCAGGTGAGGGAATCAGGTAACTCTAATGAGATGATCCCATTCTGGCTTTGTAAGAGGGTTGCTGTATTTGGGATGTGCTTTATTTTCTGAATTGAGCCATTGTGCATTTCCATACAAGTGTCTCCTTAGCCTAACAGCTGCCAGCTGTGTTGGCTGCAGCCTTCACACACTTAGAGCAATCACATTTATTTCCATTCTTACCTGTTTTCCATGTGGGATGTGTGTGCTTTGCCAAAGCTTATTTTCCAGCTGGTCTGTGTGTGGGATGTCAGTGAGACTTCAATGCCCATCAGGCCATGGCACATCAGCCAGTTGTGTTCCCACAGATCCCTGGCTGCTCTCTGTGTCATTAGCAGGGATGTGACTCATGGATGCAAGCTCAGCCCAGCCCAAATGCTTGGCTTGATTTTTGCCTTGAGTATCCATTTTTTTCTTTTTTTTTTAAATTTTTTTCTTTTCCTTACATCAGCCTGTGCCCTGAAGTGCCGTCCAAGAGGATGGCAACTCTACCTGACTACTTAAAACACAATGATGTTCAGTCTTACAGCCTCTGTTATGTGCCTTCTGGCTAAACAGGAGTATGGATGTAGTCAAAAAGGGGTTTCTGGCCCTAGAGAAATATTACTTCTCTGCATCAAAGGAGGAATATTTGAAAATTATCCAAAGTTGCAGAGAACTCAACTGATTCCTACTGAAAGTTGGAACAAATCTTATACTAAAAAGAAGAATTTCTCCCACTGCTTTTCAGCACTTACTGTAAGCCTTGTTCTTTATGAATGAGCATGCAAACATTTATTACATGTTAAAATTGTTATTGGGTCAAAATCAATCCAGATTTTGAAACCTGGACACCCAAATTACACCTTTTATCCTCTTCATATTTGTCTCCTTTCTTCCATTTGCCCAAAGTATCATGAAACAATTCCCAGGTCTTCGGTGGCTGGAGGAGCACAGGTCTCTCCAGTCATGTTACTAAAATTTAAAAGTTTGATCTTTAATAATGTCTTTTCCGTGTTTGTCCATATTGAGTCCTTTCTGTACATTCCAGATGTGCAAAGTAAATAACTTGTGTCTTACAGAACTGCAAGTCTTTGAAACACCCATTGCTGACACTGCATATCCCAAATTTGTTTGTCAAGTGTATGCATTATAATCTTACAGAGCTAAAACTCCAAGGTCACGCTTGGATGTGTAGGGAGTTCTGGTGCACATTGGGAATACGTGTATGCACAGACTGACGTTTCTGCAGAAATTGGCTTCCTGCCTGAGAAGTTTTGATAGAGGATTGAACGTGTGTTTTTGCCAAACTAGGGGATCAACAAAGGAATGGAAGAGTGCAACTCATTGCTTCTATAACCGTCTCATTTGATGCACTCTAAGCTGAGTTTTCAGCTAGTAAGAAGGGCTAACCCAAAGATGGGGATAATGTAATTAACACTTAGTTCCATAAAATTGGAATTTAAGTGTAAGTACAGGGCATATGCTTGGCTGTCTGGTAAAAAATTCCACTTAGACTTTCTGAAATAACATGCCAAAAAAGAATGTTACACCATAGCCTTGTATATTCCCTGAAATACAAGACACGCTGAATTTATTCACCATTAGCTGCTTTTGATGATGATTTGCTTGATTTTTCAGAAATACTTATATCAGGCAAGCAGAAGTTTGAAGCACTTTTTCTGTTCTATACATTGTTTCATCTTTAGATCCAACAGGAATTCCCTGAACCGAAAGCCATTTCAAGGCAATTGAAAATGGTGGTTTAGTAATCTGAGCAAATTTTTCCTGGTTAAAACTGGAGGACTTTGTATACCCAGCTTGCACTACTAAGCAAGCTAAGCAGAAAAGGCAAAACTGATTGAATATGGAGAATGAATCCGTTAGTTGGTTTTCCAGAACCAGGTTGGGTATATTTTAATTTGTCCAAATGGTGACTTTTACCACAGAAGACAGCGGAGCATTCTCAAGGTTAGAAATTTTGCCGGTGTGTGAAGTTGATGTACTCTGTGGAATCTCAGTTCTGGTAAAAGCAGAGAGGCTTTTTATCTGTCTTTACAGGAACCAGCTTTTCAGCTGATTTGCACCATTTTAAGTGACTCGTTTACCTTTCAAAAAAACATCTATAGCAGTATTTCCAGCACATTCGTAAATTGGTGCAAAAGAAAATAGATGGCACATTTCACCCTTTACTAGCTTACAAAATCTTTTTTTGAGAATGAACTACAGGAAATGGAAAAGAAGTAATTTTTCCTTTCTATTTCTATAAATAACCTTAAATTTCACTTGTAGGAGAATCTGTCATAGGAGTTCAGTGTTGTCTACCAAAATAACTGTCTACACCATTAAATAGTATGGGCTCATTTTGAATCCCAACTCCATTTTTATCCGCACTGAGTAAGGACTACACTTAAAGGGGGAAAAGCATTTATGATTTGTCTGAAAAAGAACAAAAGATTGCAGGATGAAGTAGAAATGAATTGAGCCCATGTACTTAAATATAGCTTTTATTTTAAAATGCAGTTTGAAAAAGGAATCTTGGATCATGCAAGCTGTATTTTATGCCAAACAACACAAACTAAGTAAAACACAGAGGTGTTTCACTCTCAATTTGCCCTTTTAAGGTCAGAAAAAAGGAAATTGTCACACACACTGTTTCTTGTATATAGTATGGAGAATTGTTATGAAGTGATTATTTTATAAAGGTTATACATACTTCCAAACAATATTTTAAACACTCCTCTTCTTTATCATTTCTAAAATGATTATATGCTCTTTGCATCTAGAGAATGATCTTACCATTAGCAGGATACACAGTCTATATAGTTTTTTTTACTGATTTAACATCCCTTTGTGATAGTCTAATATTATAAGGCTTCATTCTTGTATTTCATTGCTGTGGACCTTATTGTTCATCATGCCATTGTTGGGCAAAGATGGTGGCTTGTGCTGAGCAATTGCTCAGGGCTCAAATCATTAACAAATTCCTTTCAAGGCTGGAGTGCAGTCTGTTCATTTAAAGTTTATAAAATGGGCTGTAATGAGCATCCGATTGGAAAACCCAATTGTCATGCAGATCACCAGAGAGACAGGGACTGTGGGCAGGGACTGACTGGGGAGATTCAGATGTGCTTCCAGAAACTGAGCCCACAGCAGGAGGAAAAGAAATTCTTTGGTGGCCCTGTGAAGGCACCTTGTGGGGGGATGAAAGATTCAATTTGCTATTTGGACTGATTTCTTACAGCATGAGCTGTTAATACGGAAAGGGAATGCCCTGTTGTATACCACACAATTCCTTTGTCTTAGCAGCCACAGTTTCCTCCTTCCTCCAATTATGATTTTGCCTGAATGACCCTTAAATTGGAACATACACCTCTTGGGAACAAGTTAGGAAAATGCAGTCCCTTTTATTTGCTAAGGAGAGCAAAATTGTTTTGTTCTGTTTATTTCTCCTGAATTTGGCATTTTCTTATTCTATTTCAAAGAACGAATTCATCATTATTCCCAACAAAATCTTTACTTGAACTGCTTTCCATTTACCCTTGATATTTTTCTATAGGATACATTGAAAATAAGCTGCACAAATGCAAGTTTCAGCCAGGCATTGAACACTATGTAATTTAACTTCTAATAAAGCTCATTCTGTTCTCCAACAGACATCAATGAGTGTGAGACAGATGGAATATGCATGAATGGGCGCTGTGTGAACACTGATGGCTCTTTCAGATGTGAATGCTTCCCTGGCCTTGCAGTAGGACTGGATGGACGTGTCTGTGTTGGTAAGACAAACTTAATGGAGTCACAATTAACCAAGGTTTAGACATTACTAGACTGATGGACAGATCAAGTCTGAATGTAGAATTTACCATTTGTTCATGGAACGGTGGGTAGTAGTTATAGTGGATACTAATAGCTCTGGGGTGTTTACTGTAATAGCCCATTTTGCCCCGTTTTCATTTCCTTTTTATTTAAAGAGAAAAAAAGTGTGGGTCAAATTACAAGGTCAGGTAGACTATACAGAGTAGAGGTGACTAGTGCTGTATCAGTTCTGAATAGGTGAGGATTTGCCCTGTTTCTGTCAAAGTAAAACTTTTCATTTGTCACTAAGCTTGAAGATTTAATTATTCTGTCACCTCTTTTTAACGTGGGATGTACTCAAATTTCTGCCCATTTCTGTACAAGCTCAGTGTTTGATTATAAAATACTAATGTGCCTGACAGCCATTTATGGGCCAGTTCTTAAATAAAGAGAAAAATCACCCCTGGACCTGAAAGCATAAACGTATGAAGTCTTAGGTACTGGAATAGCATTAATGAGTTTTCCTTGGGTTTTTACAAGCAAAGAAAGAGCAAAGACTTTGTCCATTTTCCCCATAGCTTCTCACTAGTTCAAGGTTAAGAACTGATTGTTTGCTTATTAGTTCACTAATGCATGTCAAGTCATCAAATGCAGTAACTATTTGCATGCCTGAATTTTTGGGAGCATGAGGAAGAAGAATTTCCTGTCCCAAGTAGCGGGTGGGGGGGTGTATAGGTGGCTGAAAAACAGAGGGAAATAGTGACAGATGCTTTGTTTTGACAGCTATTTTATGGTGTTTATGACACCCGAGCTACATTTAATACTTGTCATAATTTGTGGCAGGATAGTTGGCTATGGCAGGATTAAGAGAGATTTCTTCCCTCAGATACACATATGCGAAGCACATGCTATGGTGGCTACAAGAGAGGACAGTGTGTGAGGCCATTAACGGGTGCAGTTACAAAGTCAGAATGCTGCTGTGCCAGCACTGACTATGCCTTTGGAGAGCCTTGCCAGCCCTGCCCAGCACCAAATTCAGGTATGGCACCTTCACTGGTAAATCTTCTAATGTACGGTTTCTGTTGATAAACTGTTCTTAGAAAGGTAGAAGAAAGTTTTATATTAACATTGCAACTTGAATCAGGAGACTAAATAGTTGTATAACATGTTGCATACTTTGAACAGTCTTCTATTTTGTATGTTGTAAGACTACAGGAGATAATTTTTTTAAAGCCAACAGTAAATTACAATGTCTGGGTCCAGATTTGTTACGCACATTAAAAACAAACGGGACATTTTTGGACAACAAACTGTATTTTGGTAGATGTAGATAAGAAAAAATATAATTTTTAACTCAAATTATTAATGGAAAAAACTTGATTAATTCACAGATTCAAATTCTTATGTACACTTGCCAGTCAGATGTTTCCTGCATGACTCCTATATCCTTCGAGTGATCTGAAGTAGTTTATTCAGTACCTTGCCTTTGGGTAGTCAATGCACAGACAAATGTCCAGTTCCATTTCTTGTGAATACTGGAGTCTGTCACTGAAATCCCCACCAAGTGAAGTTGTCTGGGACATAACTTCTCTCTGGCAAGAAAGCAATCCTAACCATTCCAGTGGGCAGAAGTGTTTTAGGAAAACACTTCTTCCAACAAGACTCTGCTGACACAGTCCTTGCCTGGAAGCCAGTAAATTAAAGAGACCTTGGTTTCATGGAGGTGACTGACTGCAGGGAGCTGGTTTGAAACCTCAATTTTTTAAGTGTTTCTTGTCACTCAGCAAATTTGTTGTTGCATATAAACAAAGCGTGCCATTTGATACGTAGTTCAAAAGCATGTCATGCTACCATGGTATTTGCTTTGTTGGCAAAAATAATTCTAGATTTATTTTTGAAATCTCTTTTAACTGATAGCTTTATGAAAGCATTAGGGACACAAAACCATTTGGAAAAAATTAAGCTGGTAGAGCTGATGGGAGCTCTTCATCAGGAACTTGCTGAATGACCATTTTATAACTTGGTGTGTTGTTTAGAATAGCAAAACACCAAGGACATGTTAGTGAGATAGAAAAGGGCTTTTACAGCAGCCTCTGGTGATGTTAGTGGACCCTTCTTATTGTACAGTAGAGTTGAAATCTTCTTCAAATACTGGAGTCTGTATCATTGACTTCTGTGTTATGTTTGATTTACTTTATTGGAACATTTACATTGTGTAAGCTCTTTTTCCTGTGTTGTTTTCCTCACCTCTTCAATTGTCAAAAAAAGGCTGTCTCATGTAGGGTGAAGTGTAGCATTTCTTTGGGCTTTCAGTGGGGGAGGGAAGGAGAAGATTTCTTAGAGAATCATTGTATCAGAGAGACTGAAAAATATTCCTGAAAGGAAGACCTCTGTGCTCCTCAGAAGCAAAATGCAGAAGTTCCTGCCATTCTAGACTAAATTTTGTTGATGCACGTTTAGAGCAGATCTGCTTTCACGTACAGTAACAGTGATTATTTGATCAGGCCAGGGTACATATATTTGCTGGTTATGTTAATAGTGGGAGATGTGTTGCATGGGATTTTCTTGAAGAGAACACAGCTAATTCCATAAATATTTTTAAAATTTATTAATTTTAGCAGTGTAAGTATTCTGGATGTTATTATAGTGAAAATATACTGAAAAATGTTGACCTATATGGCAACAATTAATGCTGAGCTGGCTCTTGGTTCGTGCTATTAATTGTCCTGAACTCAGAAGAAGAACTTGAACCCAGCAGTACGTGAGACATTTGAGAACCTATGACACATATTTTAATTTTATTTTTTTAAGGATAAGATACCCTTGGTCTACTGTGAACTCATGAAGACACTCCTGCTAAATGGAGTTAAATATGGGGCACATATATAGGAAAAAATGTTCAGTTTCCTGGTCTCTTTGAACATGCACCTTGAGCAAGGACTTGGACATATAATTTCTGGAGAATCTTGCTGTGATTATGTTATGGTTCATTTGTGTAGGAGGACCAGCATGAAGTTTATGTCTATTCTTAAATGCCACACTTTGTCATGTGAAGTTTTTACTCATCCGTCTTCATAAGCAGATTCAGACCCTGAATCTGCTAAAATGCTTCACAGGTTCAGAATACTGTGAGGTTATGAACATTTTCAGAAGAACTGGAAGGCATGTTACCTCTTTAAAATAATTAATTGCCATAGTGTAAATGGTGATGCTGAAAGCAATGAGCTAAGAAAGAATATTCCAGTAAGTACTTTAATATTTTTTCCAGCTGAATATCAGGCTCTGTGCAGCAGTGGAACTGGCATGACTGCAGGAGGAAATGGTAAGATCACCTAATGTAATTCAAACTATAGCACTTTTGTCTGAAAGTGTTACCTTGATATCCTTAATTTGTTAGCCATGCTGGTGGGGATGGGGACAGAAGAGGATGGGAGAAAGGCTTAGGGTGAAATGAATGGAGCATGGAGTTTCAGGATCGTGACATTTCACCTGTGGGGCCTCTGTTTTACATCATGGAGTGTATGTAAGTGCCATTATAAAATAATGACAAATTTATGAGAAGTGTCATTACCTACATGACTTTATAAGTAAATCGTATTTGCATATTTCAGGTGAAATGATCCTGAAAAATAAAGCCATTCTGAACATTGAGCTTACTCATGTTTTCATCTGTCAAAATAGGCCAGAGTTTGTTTAACTACAGAGAAGAAGGAAATTATTACAATAAAAGCTTTGTAGTCACAGAACTGTGAAACTTCAAACTCTTAAGTCAGCCAATGCTTACTAGTAGATTTGCTGGCAGTAGATAGGGAAAAGCACTCAGAAAGGAGGGATATTAATGCTTTGGCAAGTGATGCCATCTGGAAATGGTATGAATCAGGAGATATGGGGAGTATTAATACATGGGCCTCTCTAAATCTTATCTCTGATCCCCAGCTTAATATTCCAGTTTTTACCTACAATTGAAAGTTTCGTGAGTGACCGTGGACTAGAGATAAATCACTGTTAAAGAGATGCTTTTTTCTCTTGAGTGTGAATATTGAGGTGTGAATTTCCTGATCAGAAATACATAATTTTAAATATGGAGCAGCCAACATTAATTATATTGAAACTGTCTTTTTCTAGTTTGGGGAATTAACCCTCTACAAGAGGCTCTGATGTTTGGGTTTTTTACCTTTATGTAGATATTAATGAGTGCTTATTGGATCCCGATCTCTGTCCAAATGGAAGGTGCGAGAATCTGCATGGAACATACAAATGTTTTTGTGACCCTGGATATGAAGTAGACTCAACTGGGAAAAACTGCATTGGTATGAAATGTCTTATCCCCAAAGTATTTATAAAGAATCACCCTATCCTTTCTCAGACTGTTGGCTAAACTATCCAAATCTGTACTTACAGTCTTTTCATAAAAGCAGAGGCTGCAGCCTTCTCTTGAACATGACTGATCTGACCAGTGTACAGTATTCTGATGAAGTCTGACCAGGGCCTTGTATAGTCATGCCAGAAATTCTCCATTGCCCCATGGAATATCCTGCCTAAACTGATTCTAGAGTGCCTTAGTCTTTTCTCAAATACGTGTTGTACTATGGGATCAAAGTCAACCTCTAATTGGGAGTTACATCCAGAGTTTTGTCACTAGCCTTCAGCTGATGAGTTCTGGTTTCTAGCACGTTATTGTTACTGGTCCCTAATTGCAAAGTTTTGAATGTTGGTGATTATATTTCATCTTATTTTTCTTGTTCATGTTGTCAAGATTAATTTAGCCTTGCCTGATTCTCTGTATTGGTAATAACTTCCAGCTTAGTGTTGTCCATAGTTTTTGGTTCCATTCATTTTTTACTTCTGCATTACAGTGAATATTTTATAGGACCAGTCCCAAGACTGATCCCTGAAAGCATTTCTAATATCCTCACTTCATCATGATTATTCTATTTTTTAATATATCCTATTGTAATCTCTCCTTTGTCCAGCTCTGGAACCACCTTAAAATTCTTAAATTCCTTTCTATTATCTTCAGCTTACATAATAATTTTGTTTGGGTTCTGTATTCTCTACTTAAACCTAAATAGCTTAAGTCATCTGTGTTATCCAAGTCTAAACTATCCATTATCTTTAAAAAAAAAAAAAAAAAAAAAAAGTTGATCTTTCTTAGATAAAAATCACACTGTAATTCATCCCATTTTCCCATTTGCTTCTTTGGCTTCAATTATCCATGTCCCATTCCAGTGTTTGCTTGTAGCTGATGGCATCTCTTCTCCCAATCCATCTGTGAGTTTTCCAGATGCTCCCCAGCCCACCCTGTTGTAGCCCACATCCATGCTCCATCACAGCTGTTTCCCATTCTCCCATAATGTTCCACCTGGCCCTCTCTCAATTTTTCTGAACTCCGGTGACGCTTCCCACATGGTCTGTTTTATTCTGCAAGTCTCCCTTCTTTTCCTAGCACTTTTGCTGTTCCCAGCTGCTGCTCTGACCCTCTGAGTCTTCCCAACTTCTCTCAACACTTTCTGAGGCCTCTCTGCCTTAGCCAATTGTTCCCGTCTGCTCTTTGGGTCTCTCCTGGTCTTCACCTGCTATTCATGGCCCATTGCCACCTTCTTGCAACTTCTCTCTAATGACCACAGTTCTTCCAAAGATTTCCTCAGGGTTCTTGAAATTTAGCGCTAGCAATCCTATTTAAATTTTTCATCTCTGAAGCAAGTGTAGACTTACATTAGCCTTGTTAACTATAACATCTAAGACAGTTCAGAGCCAGCTTGGAAAAAATGGTGACTTAAAGACCAGGATGATCAGCAAACCTTTTCAAACCAATCCTCTCCTTGTTTCTTTCATGACTGTGGGGGCTGCTGTGCAGGGACTCAGAGACTGCATAGACCTAGTCCACAATAAAGGCAGGGTGAAACTGGGATTCCCAGGTTTATTTTGAACTGTGGTGTGGCTCTCACATAGTATGAACATGTGAGGAAAGGAAGTACAAGCTCTAATGCAAAATTGTTGTCTACAAAAAGAATCCAGTGTTCATATTCCACACATACCACATCCCCCTGCCCTATTTGTCTCCTCTGAAATGTGGCTCTTGGGAGGGAAATTTAGTCTTGACTTCTATTCCAGAAATGTTTTATTTCTTAAAAAGTTCTTTATTTTCATTGTAGATATTGATGAATGTGCACTTAACATGCTGCTTTGTGACAATGGGCAATGCAGAAATACCCCTGGAAGTTTCACCTGCACCTGTCCAAAAGGATTTGTATACACTCCTGATCTAAAGACATGTGAAGGTAATTGGTACCACACCATTTCATCCTAGTTTTATTCATTTGGATTGTTCTCAGATTGTGCCAGAAATACTTTGAACCTTGATGGGGATATGTGTAAAACTAAAAACATCACCATAAATAAATTCTGTGGGGAAGTAGGAGAATGAGGAGAGACAAGGCCAAAATGAAACCATTAGATAACCTCATGGAATAACTGTATTTACTCTCCCTATTTACTACTACCAGTGAGCCCACACTGTGCCAAGGGTGAGAAGAATCAAGCTTTGCAAATCTGTTTTGTGAGGAACAGAGCCAACAGGCTCCTAGTTTGAACCCTTTTTGAGCCACAGACAGTTCTAATGTGTTAGTGTGTCTTTGGGATACATGCATTGTTACTCTGTTGTGAAGAGTTTCATGACAGAAAAGGGGAATATCAGGAAGACTGGTTATGAGGAAAGCTTTGTCCCCTTTTTCCTAAACTGAAAAGAGCTGTATGTATTTTTGTTAATGTTTTCTGGCACTAATAGCAGTGTGTTTCTTTTCTAGATATTGATGAATGTGAATCTAACCCCTGTGTTAATGGAGTGTGCAAAAACACACCAGGCTCTTTTGTTTGTGAATGTTCTCCTGAAAGTACTTTGGATCCAACCAAAACCATCTGCATAGGTATTTATTCTTCTGAAGATTTTGTTTGCTGGTTAAAAATGTCCAGTGACATGTGAACATTGTACACCAGGTTTAGAAAATACTTTAAAATAACTCGTGTAGATAAATATAGTGGAAAACATAACAGAAACAATGTTAAGAAAGTGCTTGTTTTCACATTCCTATGGGTGCTTGAAGTGCACTTGGGAGCTTGGTGTGCTTCCCTGCCAAATTTGGAAGAGGTGAATTTTTTTTCTAACCAACACAGAAATGTTAAGACTAGTACTTCAGGCCTGTGCTCACCTCCTTAATTTCTCCTATAATAAGGTGAACATGTTCTAATTAGGATCTGCTCTCTGGAAAGAATTTTCTATTTGAGATGGAGCATGAACAAGCTATGCAGAGTCCAGACCAGTTCAAGAGCATCCACAGACAGTGCTGTGATTCAGATACTCTGTGGGCTCGTAATTTCCTTTCTTGCCTGTTCTGTTGGGACAGTAATTTATAGCTCTTGTCTAGTCAGTGAGGAAAACTGTAGGACTACAGCTGTCTGATCCTTAGCTATCTCCTGCCACTCCCTATATGGGAAAATATCCAGACTGAGGGATCTAGCAAAATCGTGGAAGATGTAGCAAGGGTTGTTACCTACTCTGTTCTTCTGCATGTGCCCCTAATCTGAGTAATAATAAATACAGGGGCTCAAATCTTGAATGGTATTGACATACTGCCTGTTAAGGACAATAACCATAAACTAGGATTTGCAAGAGCTCTGTGCTGGATGATTTCAGGCTATAGTCCAGCATAGAGAAGGTAAATTAAGAGATTTTAAAATAAATTTAGCTCTGATGTGGTAAATTATGATGAAAGGATGGTTCTTTTTCATGGTTAAATTCACATGTGTTTGTAAATACAGTAATGCATAATGCTAGAGAATCTGCATGAAAATACATTGGTTTTTTCCAAACAGAAACTGTCAAGGGTACCTGCTGGCAGAACATAGTGAATGGAAGGTGTGAAATAAACATCAACGGAGCAACTCTGAAGTCCCAGTGCTGTTCCTCACTAGGTGCTGCTTGGGGAAGCCCATGTACACCATGTGAACGAGGTAATGCTGTTCTTTTCCTCAGGAACCTGGGACTTTTCCTCCTCTGAGGTTGGTCCAGATTATTGACATAGAAGTAGGGCACAGGGTAGACAAATAACTGTTTTCAAGCCCTCATTTCTTATTGAGTCCCAAAAAAGAGAAGTCTTAACATTTGAGAGGTAACATGTAGCTATAGAAGGTTCTAACTGGATTTTACTGTAAATACTTTACAAGTTTAAGCACTGAATGGAAGGGGCCACACCTACAGTCTAACTTGCAGCTTTACTTTAGCATGGTTTGTCATAATTAGTGATCTGGAGTTCCTAATGATGTTGCAATAAATGCATGTTCCCCAGAGATCCCAAGGAAATGTTTACAACAAACGGATCTTTGGTGTGGTAGTGGAGGGAGGAGAGGGAGTAGCCCTTGTTATTGCACTCTGTAGATAACTGATGACCTGGAGACTCATACAGTTGATCAAGAAATGGGTTGAGGTCGCTGCACATTCATTTGATAATTTTACTGAACTGTGGGATGAGCTGGGAACCCAGGGATGAGCTGATGAATGCAGAAATGTGTGTGGGTTGTTATTTCTATATCCTGAAAGCTACTAGTTTGCTCAAATCTTTGGGTAATTTCATTCTGTGTATCTTAACAGAATTCATCCTCATTCATCCATGGTAAATAGGGTTGTAATGTGCTGTGATCAAGTGAAATGAATTAATTGGTTTGAATGAAGCAGGAATCATAGCCACTTTTGGGTTAGCTAGCTGAGACACATGGGAAGCAAAAGAGGATAAAGGCTGGCACTCTATATAGTTTATGTAGTTGCCCCATCTTATCTCTTTATTATTTCAGAAACTACTGGGATACTGTCTAAGCACTCAGACTTCTCATAGCAATAAACTAGATAATGTTTCACATGATCAGGTTTGCACAATAAATTAATGTTGAGTTTTGGACTCTAATGTTCTGAAACTTCACTTTTGTTTGTTTTACAGACCCAATATGTCAAAAGGGATATTCAAGAATAAGAGGAACATTGTGTGAAGGTATTTATTGTTGCCTTAAGATAAATCAGAGCTTGAATGAAAAAATGCCAGTGTTTTGATTTAAGTGGTTAATTTAGCATAGAAGAACACTATGCCAAGTTCTTACCTCGTGTTGTTCCATTGACTTCATTAGAGTTATGTCAGGGATGAATTTGGTTTCAGTTTGTTTAACATTCCTGAATACTCACAGTTTATCTCAAAGTACACACTTGCAGATACAATGTCCACCAGTATAAGGAGATGGTTTTTTCTCTTCAAATACTATTAACTGAGTAACCTGTTTTTACAAAGTATGTGTCTTATATATACTACAAAACATGGCATAGTACAGTGGTATGATAAGCCATTACCGTGCTTTAGAAAAAGAATGTTCAAAGACTGTAGTTCACATTACTTCTCTGGTTTTTTTCCCCCTAACTTTGGGTTTCTCCCATACAAGATTATATGAAATCTTGCACATTCCAAAACGTATTTTCACTCTTCTATTAAAAGAGAAAAAAAAAAAAAAAAGCATCAGGACACAGTTATACTTTGGGTAAAGAAAGGTTAAAGATATTTTAAATATGTAGTTTTTGCTTGGTATGAGATGACTCTATACTATTCTGTGAGAATTGAAGGTCCCACCCTATTTCATCTCTATTTGAATTGATTTGAATCCCTGGAAAAGTACTGCATATTTACATAATATGCAGAAGCTCAGGAGTCTCAAACTGCTGTGGGTCATCCTGACTGACAACATCTGACATGACACTGCAGTTAAAATATTTTTTTAAAATTACTCCCATATGTAGCTTCCATAAAGAAACATTGTTTTTTTTCCCTTAAAAAAAAAAAAAAAAAAGAAAAGAGGAACACCCTCACACATACTCTTTGCTTTCCAAATGATGACTGAATACCTTGGCATGTCTGTGCTGCAGACCCACTGTACATAACTTATCTGACCTCAGCAACACTTTGTGGAGTGTGTAAGTGAAAGAAAAGAAAAAAAAAGTGGGCCCACCTATCTCTCTTCACAAGGAAAGTCTTAGAACATTTTCAACACTGCAGGGATGGAAAGTTTATCCTTCCAAGATGCAGACATAACTGTTTTCAGCATTTCCTTTACCAGCACATCAGATTACATCTATTACATGCTTTAATCTTTCTTATTTCAATGGGACCTGGATAGCCCCAGGTTTTTCAGAGTAGTTTCCCTTCTTTGTAACATTATGAAGCCTTACTTGGTTTTCAACCAATGTAAGCATTTTTCAAGACAGGGAAAAGTCTCTAGAAAATTTACTGGCAAGTTAAAGACAGGAGTAACTTTAGTTCCCAAAAGGTGATAGTCAGTTCTCCCATACACAGCCCATGTAAAATGAGTAATAGATCTTGTGCAAGGAAATAAGCAAACTAAATTGGCAGCATTCCTCTCGTTTTCGGGTGAGCCCTGGAGTTGTCAGCTGCAATATTGCTCACAGGCCATGAACAGTGTTTCAGTGGTTTCTAATAATCCACTGGCTTTACTTCTTACCTTCCAGTCAATTTACAGTATCTGTTCAAGGGCAGAGGCCACTGATTTGCCCCCCAGCATTTATCCTCCATCATGCTGCGTGAGGTTTGAGAGATGCAGAGCCTCTTTGCACCAGGAGTTTTGTCTGGAGGCCTAACTAACCCAACCTTCCCACTTCTTGGTTACTCTGTACATGAGGATTCATCTACAGTTTGCCAGTCATTCTTTTTTCCATTTTTTGTTCTTATCTTCTTTTGTCTTAAAAATTGTCATGCTTCATCTTGGAGCCATGTTTAATGCTGGAGGCTTCTTCCCAAAGGCAGTTGTGAAGCATATGCTTTCCACAAAGGAAATGGGTGGGAGGACCTCACACTTAGATTACTAACATTTATTGAAGCTCAAGCCAAGCTAATGCATATAATCCAAATATCCTTACCCAAAAGTGCTAAATTTGCCTCTTAAGTATAGAAATAAACTTTTTACTTAATGAAGTTAAACCCTGTGTGTAGTTGTAAGGAGGTTATTTCATTATATATAAAGTTGCTAATTGCTGACAAGGCCATAGGGCCAAATTTCAAATGGTGGTGTAGTTTCCAGACATGCAGATAGAGAAGATTTACAAAAATCTTTTAAGAAGACTGAATCTAGTTGGAATGATGCATAATGTCATTTTGCACTTACCTTGGTCTTTCTTTGCCCATTTGCTTCAAATATCTGGCCCACAGTGAGTATGAAAATGGATATAGTTTTTAAACACCCCTGCCTTTTCTGTTACTTTTGAGTTGAATTTCAATATATGTAGAAATGGCAAATAGCAGCATGTATTATTTCTGATCATCATCAGTTTTCTGTAATTAATTGGTTCTGGCTGACTTGCTTAGGGAATTGTAAATATTTTGATTTTTTTCAGGCCATGTAAACTGCTGTGGTTTTTTATTTTATCCTAAAAGCATTAGAATGTCATTATTTTTTATATTTTTGCTGATTTGTTCATGGTTAGCATGTTAGTGATTACTCTTACTCACTTCTTGTTTTTTTTAAATAGATGTTAATGAATGTGAGGTGTTTCCTGGAGTCTGTACAAATGGGCAGTGTGTCAATACCTTGGGATCATTTGTTTGCCAGTGCCCCAATGGAATGACTTTAGATGCATCTGGACGGACTTGTCTTGGTAGGTATTAATTCCATGAACAGGTCTGCTGGGGAATCTATGCAGATCTATGCAGTGACCAATGGTTGCACTGCAGGTTTTCTAACGAGTAAGGAAAAGTATTTTTGCCCATTTTTCAAATGGAATTATTCAGGGATATGAACTTAGGTCAGCTGGCATAGGAACAGATTCCAGTGGTAGTATCTAAAGCCCATTAACAGCTGCTAGCTGGTGAATAGCAATGATTCTAGACTGTTCATCTGACAAATCCCTACAGATCATGTGTGCTCTTAGCACTCTTCATCTGCAGCCCCACTGAAACCACCTTCCACAAAGGCTGGAGTAGTGGAGGACACACCATTGTGGCCTGGGACTCGGCCACACCATGCACCTTGATGGAGGGTGCAACAGAATATCCAAGTTTTGTATGCTGCCCACACAGAGCACCACTGTCCATTTATGACAATAAATGCCCAAGATTTGTCTCTGAACAAGGTATAACTTAGTAATCAAAAGGCCTTATATAAGTATGGCAAGCTGGAACGTTTAAAATCCTTTCCTGATTCAAAGTTTACTTCAAGTGTTGAGCACCATTTTTCAGAGTAGTGCTTTAAACTAACCTCAACTGTTAATTTCTGAGTTTAGCGATAATATTTTGCCAATAGGAATTATTCAGTGAGTTTAGCTTCTCTAAGTCCACAAAAACATCGAGCAAAATGCCCTGTGAAGGGCTTTTGGAAAAAAAAAAATCCTCTGCATTGAAGTGAATTTTCTCTTTCTTTCTCCACATGCTGTTCCATTGCCCAACAGACATCCGCTTGGAGAGCTGCTACCTGCAGCACGAGGACGAGCAGTGCAGCGCCCAGATCCCGGGCCGGCACCGCATGGACGCCTGCTGCTGCTCCGTGGGGGCGGCCTGGGGCTACGAGTGCGAGGAGTGTCCCCTCAGGGGAACCCCCGAGTTTGAAGCTCTGTGCCCAAGGGGGCCTGGGTTCTCTACGAAGATAGAGATAAGTGGGAAGCCTTTCTCTAAAGGTATGTGTTGCATTTGTGGTTAAGTGCCAGCAAATCCTGATGGGTTTTGTTTTTACTCTTCCATCAGACAGCTCCTCTGGGTTTGAAGATTTTGGTGATGGGCATTTCACTCACCCTAAGACACGGTTGAAAATCCAATTAGAGTTTGTGACAACTAAAGCCCAAATAAAATACAGGAGAATTTAGTTTGTGTTACGGACCATTAAGTGCCATATAATACTGCAGCCTCAAAACACAGAGTTTGTGTCTCTCACTAGAGAGGTTAAATTGTGCCTGACTTTGCCTCCTGGCATCTCATAGTACAAGAACTGGAACAAACTGGGCAGTCAGCTTTGGGTGTATTGAAAGAGCAATCCTTACTTGTGAAGGGTGCAATAAGTTTAATTCTGCTGTGGAACAACCAAGAAATGATGAATAATTTTGGAAATTTCTTGTGAAGCTACTTGGAGAAGTAAAGGAAATAGCTTCCAGGAAAATGGCTCAAATCAGAGAATTTTATTTACTGTAAACTAAGTCATGTTGTGACTCTTGTTGGTAAACTTCCAGCATTAAATGGGAATCACACAGTGACACCCTAGCATCGTGTGCTGAAAGCTGTCTTTCCAGGGTTACCAGTGGGGTTAAGCTGGACAATGTCAGAAGTTACCCAAAAACTAAACATTATGAAGTCTGAAATGAGGGGAAAATATATATGAATGACAATTGCTGTTGTTAGTTTCAGCCTTGGTTTTATAAACAGTTACTAAGCCATTATTGTCCATAAAGAAAAGTGACATGTGCTTTTATTTATGCTCATTATGTTTTTTGTGACTCATGGAAGTCACATTTTTTTCTCAGAAATCAGAAGACAGAGTGATTCTTTTGGAAGCTCTCTTTGCCTCGATCCTCTGTCCACTGAAATCTTACTGAGCTGCAAATCAGATCCTGCAGGACAAAGGGGAGACTAATACTAATTTTGTGAAATAAAGTGTTCTTGGCAATACCAGCACAGAGTGCCTACACTGTTAGTTAGGGGGAAGTCAGTATCAGTTTATGTAGTGTGGACTAATTTTCCCAAAAGGAGGGGTCACTGTCATGAAAAAGGTTGAGCTCTGATGTCAGTATTGCTCTTTTGTGCACTGTTTTTGTATGAAATGGTAACATCATATATCCATATGATTTCATTTTCAGACATCAATGAATGCAAAATGTTCCCCAGCCTTTGTACCCATGGAAAATGCAGAAATACCATTGGCAGTTTTAAGTGTAGATGTGACAGTGGATTTGCCCTTGATTCTGAAGAGAGGAACTGCACAGGTAAGCTGCATGGGTGTCTCTCCCGTGGCTTTGAATTGAAAAGGACAAACTGAACTCGTTTGAAAATCCTGTGAATGGGTTTTGTGTTACAGATATCGATGAATGCCGCATCTCTCCCGATCTCTGTGGCCAAGGCATCTGTGTCAATACTCCTGGAGACTTTGAGTGTGAATGTTTTGAAGGCTATGAAAGTGGATTTATGATGATGAAAAACTGCATGGGTATGTTTTTTATGGACCTTAGTTGTGCAGTAGTATGCTATGTGCTAGTATGCTAGGCATGGTTTATTTGGGGGGGTTTCTGACGGTTTGATTGTGCCTGGCTTTAGTTCTCTCTCATTTTGTGAGCCTTATTAAAGCTAAAAGTAAACATGAATTTGCTGCTTCTGCAGGTTACCCAAGCATATATAAGCAAGGGACAGGACTTTAGGATGTTAAATTTATCCCCACAGTCCCCATTTTGCTGAGTGGGACACCGCCCTGAAATTTGAAGTTAAAGCAAATTAAAATTTAGAAGTAGCCTTTTTGAATTTATTTTCTTTTTCTAACTGCACTTCGGTGCAAGGGATGACTGGCTCTAGGACAAGCTGCAGGGTGGATCAAGGCAGATGGTGCTGTGATGGGCTGTGGTGAGGGACATGCTGGCCCTGCAGTGATGTGCCTCCCCTTCTCCCCACAGACATCGACGAGTGTCAGCGCAATCCCCTTCTCTGCCGAGGTGGCACCTGCATCAACACAGAGGGAAGTTTTCGGTGTGATTGTCCTCCAGGCCATCAGATATCACCAAATATCTCTGCATGTGTAGGTGAGACATGCAGGCAAAATCAAGATTGTGCACAGTGTTTTGTGCCACTCTGGTGCTGTGCATTTACAGCGTTTGCTTTAGTATAATTTTCAGGACTAAAATGTGTTCCTGTTTTACTTCTGCAACAGACATTAATGAATGTGAGCTGAGCACCAACCTGTGCCGGAATGGCCGTTGTGTCAACCTGATTGGAAAGTATCAGTGTGCTTGCAACCCTGGGTATCAGTCCACACAAGACAAGCTCTACTGTATCGGTAAGGACAAAGTCCACTCAGGAGCTCTAGCAAACAGGGAAGATAAAACACGCATAGTTGTTTCAGTTTAGTAGTTATAGAAAGTCATTTTTAACCATGACTCAAAAAATCTATTACCGTTTGTCAAAACAGTATGCAAAACCTCCAAAACATGCACATCCATTTTTGAGAGAAATGAATGAAGTTATAGTAGTGCTGCACTTAGCTGAGTAACAGAATATTTTCTCTGGTAAATCAATCATGATGCATAAAATCATGTACTATTTTAAATGCCCCAAGACTTCAGACTCTGATGATTAAGAGGGAGTAACTTGTTAGATTAGTTATGTATTTAATTAAAAATCACTATTCCTGCTGGACCGTGAAATAGAATCATGTGGTTCAGTTGCATACAATCCTTCTGCTGTGCCATGGAAATACATGAAAAATCCACTGGCTTTAATTTTGCCAAGTAGTTTTTTTACCTTGATCCTTGCAAAAACTTTGTTGCCCTAATGATACTGTGGTGACTCAACAGTGCGATTTCTATGTGTAGAAGCAGAAGCACAGAAGTATTCGTGGATGCAGTCAAGTATCATCTCTTTCCATCCCTGGTTTCTCTGACATCCATCCCAGTGCCTACCTTTGCAAACACTTGAATGTTAGTGTGCAAACACCAAGTGTAGATTCTGGATTGATGTTGTACTGGACAGCTGTCTCAAAGTATGTCTTTGAAATGTGCTTTAAAGTAAAAGGTATGGTGGGTTTTAACTGTAATTTTCTTCTTTTTAGATATCGATGAGTGCAGTATAATGAATGGTGGCTGTGAGAACTTCTGTACAAACTCAGAGGGCAGCTATGAATGTAGCTGTAAACAAGGCTTTGCACTCATGCCAGACCACAGGACATGCACTGGTAAGGGAGATTTTGGGAACTTTTCTGCTTGAAGGATTTATTTCAGTAGTTTAAAAATGGACCTTCTTTTTAAGATTAAAACTATTGTAACAAATACACTGTTAAAAAAAGAAAATAAATGGAAAGTGAAGTTCTTTTTCTGAAGTAAACATCTCCAAAGTATCAGAATTCGGCAACTGCAAAAATAAGTGCTTTGAAGGGAATTGATTCTTCATAATTTCAGAATGTGTACAAGTTGATTCTGATTTTAATAGCAAAAAAACTGTAATTTTTTCAGTACGAGATAAATTTTCCCCCTTAAGGTATTATATTAGATCCAAATCCAAAACAGGTTGAACACTATTTAAAAAATCATCATGAACAGAAGCCAAAATGCTGTGCTCATGTATTGTATGGTTATGCTGGAGAGAGGATAGACAGAGGCACTGGAAAAGAAGCTGATTGCTCTGGTCTGTGGTTGTGTGGTATCTGCTCTTAAGCAAGCAAGAAAATTCCTATTTTCTAATTCTTTGGTTAGTCAAATGCAAGTCTGCTGCATTACTTCAGAGCTGAATGACTTACAGAGAAATTGAAATCTGAATAGTATGAATCTTTCTTAGGAAACAGATCTTTTGCACTCTTAAAAGGGTTTGTGAGAAAATTTTCAGAGCTCTCTTATGGCCGGGTGTTCTCCTTTGGGAGTCTGGGAGTCATAATCCCAGGAAGTGAATTGCACTTGGTGATTTCCACATAGGTTACTGGAAAGATGATTGTACCCTACTTTTGTCTTACTTCTTGCTTCACAGCCACTGGCCTGATGAGGCATGTGAATATTTGCCAGCTGTTTGCCAATTCCATCCAAGAGCTCCTTGAAGAGCATGAGAATTATAACAGGGTTAATCCCTTGGAATAGAATTGCCTTTATAGTTGAACAAATGGAGAGTTTTCTATACTGAATTAACAGAGCGCTCACATTTAGAATTTGTAAATATTTATAGACCTCGAACCAGGGTCTCAATTACCCTGAGGCCATTCACTACCATTCCAGAAGATAAAAGAGCCCTAAAGCACAGTAAAATATAGTTTTCCCCCCCATTGTATCTTGCTCTGTCAGAAGGATGTAAAGTAGCCAGCCTTCAGCAAGTATCAGACCCTCATTCAAAGAAAGAATTCAACTAGAAAAAGTGCTGATTTGATTGACCCCAAAAACCTAAAATATTTAGATTAGAAGTAGTTTGCTTTAGCTCAAGTTTCTAGAAAAGGCAAACTTTTTCAAAACCTTGCCCAAACATTGGTGTTTGGGGCACTTTTTCAATGCAAAAATAAAAGCAGTTGATCGAAATTGTGCCTCAGCCAGAATCTAAGCCCAGTGAGAGGATTGGAGTGACACGAGAGGGCAGGGAGCAGGGGGGAGCAGAGTCTCTGAGCCACTGTTCTGTTTTCATCTTCTTGACTTGACTGGGGACCAAATGACCCAGGCATGCACTTGGACAGTCTTTGGGATCTCAAGTCTGCTGGCTAGAAACAGTTCTGTGCTTTACTCCCCCTTGTCCTTGGCCTCTCAAACATATCTCTAAACCCAAAACCAGAGCTGATCATTTAGAGCACCTTCCTGCATATTAAACTAAAAACTTTGGAATAGGAAACTGTCATCTTTCCATTCTCAAACTGAAAACAGGAACGTCTGCCTTTGCTGTGGGGAGGGGATGGATTGTCTGTGGTTTGTTCACACATTAACTTGACCCTAAACATGTCCATAGAAGTTTGTTGTCAGATCTTACCTTAGTTGACAATTTCTACATATCTATATCCAGTCTTGACTCTGAAAAATGGAATTTCCTTCACAGGCCAGCTGTAATAACTATTAGCTATTCATTTTCATACTCTCCCTTAATAAGGACTTGAGTGCAATAGCCACACATTAAAAAGGTTTAAATAGCAGAAACACCAGACATCTTTGGATGTCAAGTCAAATCTAAGAAAATATCCAGAGATGTGAGGGGTCACCTTCACTACCGTATTAGTATTGAAAACGCTGCTTCCTTCTCTTGAAAAGATGTTATTTATGTATGTAATCATCTGGTGAATATTCAAAATCCACATGCTAAAGTTTTTCCTCTGCCCAAGCCAATAAGAATAAAAATAATTTATGACATTTCCTTTTCATTGCACTAAATATCTGGTTTTACACTGTTAGGTGTTTGTGCATGGTACAAGATATAATAGGACTGTGACCTGCAATTGTGAAACACCTATTTTACATTTTCAGTTTTCTCTCTGTGTGAACATGTCTTTTATCTTTAACATCACACAAAGCTGGAAGCCATCACAGAATATATTTCCTGATAATTGAGCTGGTAAGAATGCTGTGCAGTTCACTGGTAGGTCAGGTTTGAATTGGTGAGGTTATGCATAAATAATCAGCTCGATTAGGAGAAACAACAGGTTCTTTGTCAGCTGATTTTCCCCCAACTGTGAAATCGGTACAGTGACAGGTTCGTAAATAAAGTTCTTTATTTCTGTCATTATTATTCCCATTTCTACAGCTTAATTTTGCATGTTAATTCAAATTCCATTCCAAATTAACATTTTCAGGCTAATGTCCATGCCAACATTATTTGCTTGTTAAGATAAACAGGGACTGGTCAGCCTTCCTCCGTGCAGAAGTTGTGTATCCACACAAGCACTAGCTGCTAGAAATACAGCAGAATAATGAACATAAAATTTTAAATTAATGTGAGTTCATTTTCTGCAGCTGCATAATTACTGCAATCCACAATAGACTGCTCTGATAATGAGTTACACCCTTTCTCTTGGAGAAGATTCCTGAATCTTGTCCTTTTTGTGCTGATTTTTTTCCCATGGTATCACTAGGCAGAGTTTCTGATTTTTGCTCTTGCTGGTCTGTGTTGGTGCTGACACAGGAAGATTCTAGGGATTTTTACAGGGAACACATGCATAACCCCAGGGGCTCTGAAAGATTCCAGAACTTAGCATGATTGCCTTAATATAATGAAGAATTTGCTTCTGGAGCTTGGCTCCAATCAGTGATAGCAATTTTATCAATTGAAAAAACAACTTTTTGTCCTAGAGGATGTAACTATATGGCTGACCTGGCCAGTCAGCTGAAATGCTAAAAAAGACCATGAAAATCTCTTAGTGAAATAGATTTATGTACTGTAATTATTCCCATCATGAGTTGAACTCTTTCCAGTTTGTCACCACCCTTGAGATCTATAGAGGTATTTTGCATGTATGATGGCTTTTTTAAGCTCTGTAAAGTTTGATATTTTTTTCACTGAATTTGACTTCAGAGCTTCCATTGATTTCAACAATGATGGATTGTATCCAAGAATCCCCAGTTACATGTTGCCTTGTGGTGTGACAAAGGTTCCGTTGGGGTTCTTTTCTCTGATGGAAAAGTTGGTTCCTGTTCCCACTTGAGTCAGAAGGGAATGTTTAAAGGGAATGTTTAATCTGACTTTAGCTGGAGACAAGGAGTTTACTCATCAGGACAATTTTGCAATGTACTGCTCAGTTATTTGCAAGGATTCAATCTTCACCATGTATATCAGAGCATTAAAATACTTACTTGCCATGATGATGGTTTGTTGCATTGCATAAAGGTCACATATTTTAATTTGATTTCCCCCTGCAGATATTGATGAGTGTGAAGACAATCCTAACATCTGTGATGGAGGCCAGTGTACAAACATCCCAGGAGAATACAGGTGTCTTTGCTATGATGGATTCATGGCATCTGAAGACATGAAGACTTGCATAGGTAAGTGAAAGTACCTCTATTCCAATCTGCATTAAACATAGAAAAATTATTTATTAAGGCACCCTTTCCAAATAGACAGACAATGATATTGAAAGAGTATTGCTCTTATCTCCTAATTTTGGTCACCTGGCCACAGAACCAGCCCTATTGCACAAATGCAATGTAATCTCTGTATATCCCTGTAGACTGGGGTGCAAACATGAGGATCTATAGCATTGCATCTTTGGGTCCTCTTCCAGTGAGGTTTTTGTGCAGCTCAGATAAAAGAGTGCCTGCAGAAGGGAAGTGGATGATGCTGTGGAAAATTTCTAGCAAGATAAATCACCACTGCTTATTTAAGCTTGTCTCTAAGACAAAACTATGTGGAAGTGTTGCACCTTGGTAGAACAGAGCCCTGAAACAGCCTATCTCCAAAACCACATTTTCACATTTTAATTTGAAGTCTTGAGAGTATTTGGGGAGAAATGTCTGACAAAACTGGACAATGCATGAGTGCATTTATAGATGTATACACACACATATACATATATGTGAAATTATCAATAATCATAGTCATTCTTTGGATAATGAACTGCACCTTAGTGTCTGTTTTTAAGAAAAGCTGCCATTAAAGGTATGCTAGTGCAGATATGGTAATTTAGCACTGTTACACCATATCTCAAAATGTATGTTGGGTAAGGAATAACTACCATGAACAGTTTTTTCTTTGCATATGTGGACCTTCTTTTGTATCAAAATTCATATCTAAAGAGATTTTTCTAGTTACTGTCTAAGAATTGTATTTAATACATCTTAATTCATGGGGTTTTTTAGATGTTAATGAGTGTGATCTGCATCCAAACATCTGTCTGAGTGGAACCTGTGAGAACACAAAAGGCTCATTTATCTGTCACTGTGATATGGGATATTCAGGCAAGAAAGGCACAACTGGTTGCACAGGTAAGTTTTGAAGCTTGATTATTAATTTTTATTAAACTCACGAGTCTGCTTTTCTGGTGTTTAGAACCTCCTCTCACTGTGCTTCTTTTCACTTCTGCTCTTATTTTACCTCTCGTCCAAAGTTGTTGAGCTTGTCTTCTGCTAATTTTCAGTGGTATAGCATTCAGCCTGATGCTGCTTCTGCTGAAATGAGTGGAGCAAAGATTGGGATCAAAACTGAGTGTATTATTGCACAGTTGTTCATCTAAGAGAACAGCAAATGGCATTATCTGTAACTTGACAAACTCCTGAGGACCTCAGTGCATTTGGATTAGTTAATTGTGTATTATGCAAGTAAATAACAGGCATCTGTTCAAAGTATTATTTGGAAAATACAGATGGCTTGAAATATATGCTAAAATATATTTTCAGTTTTTGCAAAGTGTCAACAATGCAGTTACACAACAACATTCTATCAGCAAAATCAGAATTTGTTTAATTTCATGTATTGCCAGCAAACAGAAATGAGATTCAACTCTACAGGCTCTGAGGGCATGATATTAATAATCCAAGTGCTGGTGTCTCAAGCCAAGGTGTTGAGAGTCTTAGGCTTTGCCCAAATATGAATGCAAACATATGTTTAATATAATTTTTAATGTAGACTTAGGGTAAACACATTTCTGGCAATGTCTTTGAGACACACTTTTATTCTTAGTCTGCTTTTATTGTACAGATTTAATAATATATTTTTTTAAGTGCCCCAAATATATGAAGCTGTTTTTTTTACAGCTCGCATAGAAAAATGTCAGAGCTGGAGTTGTATTTTGCATATTGGACTATGGATGAATAATTGTGCATTAGTAACAGCTGCCTTTGACTTACAGATGAACTGATCTAAATCCAAGAAATCCCTAATTGTACCCTGTAGACCAACATTTCAGTGTTCTTTGTTTCTGTGCTAAATTATGTGAAGATCTTCAGCACTCTAGACCTGAAAAGCCTCGCGCTGATCAGTTACACATGGTGCAGCTATCAGTCCCAGCCTAAGGAGCAGGCAGGGAAGATGAAGCAATGAGAGAAAGGTCGTGGAGGCAGGGGAGGAATCTGAGCTATGGCTTCTGGAGAAGTGCCTGGAAATAGCCACTATTTTGGCATCACGTGATTCAAGGTAGTGGCAAATGTCCCAAGCAATATTTTTTTGTTAAAGGAGAGGCCAGGAAATCCCTCTCTCTTGGTCCCAGCCAGGCCCTGACCAGTGGATGGACATATGAGGACTCTTCCCACCTCCTTACACATTTTTACCTTTCCTGCTGCTTTTGTCTGCATGCTGATATTTCAGAGAGGACAGCACTCACTAGGAAAAACACCAGAACACCTTAATTACAGCAGATATTATGAGGGACTCAGTAATTTGAAAGATTCCCATGGTCTAAGACAAAAAGGTGAAGTATCAGTTATGCTGAAACATCTGAGATGGGACCATACTCAAATAATGAAAATTTTTTATTTAAATTAGGAAAACAGGAAGCAGAACAGAAAATTTTTAGGTTGGTTTCATAATGAAAAAACTGTGTGGATACAGATCCTATAGTGACTACATTGTGCAGGTTCTCACCTTCTGGCTTCTAAAATGTCTGATTTACTGCTTTAGAACATTGAATTCCCCATTTCTTGCTTGCACAGTGTTAGAGCAGAGTTGAAGTTCCCAGGCTCAGGTACTGCAGACCATAAGAGCATCGTTCAGTGCTTCTTCTGGAAGGACCTTGTCAACAGCACCTTGACCCCAGAATTCAGTTCTTGTCTTAGATCAAAAGTATCCACAGTTTTTAGGAATTCCCATGGAAAAAAAAATTGCAAAAACATGTACAGCACTTTGAATGGGAGATCCTCTGTTTCATGAGAACGACTATATCATGTCCTTTGGGTTCCATTCCAGTTTTGTCTAAATAATTCAGCTCCCTTGTCATTACTGACTGTTTCCATTTTAACAAATAAACTTGTTTTTTTCCCCCCAATCATTTAACAGTATTCAGAATCCACCCACTGACTTACATTCCCATCCCACACAGATGTTAGTTCCCTAGTTATCCCCTCTCCTTGGTTCTCAGTAAGAATGTGGACAGAGTTTAGTAACAAAAATACAATTTTTAAAATACTATGCAAAAATACATGCTGTAGATGCAGGTTTCCAACCTGAAGTGCTGTGAATGATTTAATTTCCATTCACAAGGCAAACTGTGGTAATACTGGCTGAGAGCAGTTCAATTTAGATTTTCCTAGGCAGGCAGTGGTACACAGCCAGTAGAGAGAAGATTGCTGCGTTTTCCCCTATCCCAGTTCCAGATCCCCCAGCTTTATGACAAACACCTTGTGTCTAGTTTTTCTGTCAATAAAGTATACATGTACTTGTGCAGAAATGAAATCCTGGTTTGGCACTTGCGTTTGTACTTTGTGATTCATCACCACTCTGGATTACTGCCTGTAAATCTGCAATATTTCACTGTTGATGCAGAGCCTTAAACTCGCTCTGATATTTTCGCAGAGAAACAAATTCTTTTCTGACTCTCTCCCATCCATCCTTGTTATGGCTGTGTGCACAGCCCCCCTGGTGGTTCCTGGTGGAGGGGGGCTTGCACAAGCTTAGGGTGCTCTTCACAGAGTCAAATTGAAAGAGGTGAACTTGGGCAGTAATTGCCAAACATGGCCATCAGATCAAAAATAAAAGTGTTACAAGTCAGCTGGATTTCCCCACAGCAGGCTCAGGGAGTTGGAGGGCTGAGACCAGGCTCTGACTCTGCAAGGGCCATGCTGTTGCCATGTGGAGAAGGGCTGGTGGAAGGTATTCAGCTGCAGCCTTGGTGTGGGGTGTGAGCTGGTGTTTGGTGTTGAACACCATCCAGTGATGACAGCGTTGGTGGATACAGGAGGAGTGAGTGCACACTGCACACCTGCATGGCCCACTGGAGCTTGCTTCTAGAGAGGTTTGATACAGGGAAAGGAAGAGGTGAGCCTGTTGTTTGCCCTCAGAAATAGAGCCATAATATTTTGTGACTTGTATCATGTGCTCTCCTTGCCATTATTAATGGCTTCTGGCTATTATTTATACATTGTGTTGCAGGCTTGATGGCACGAAAGAGTTCTGGTAGCAGTGAAGGGTATATTTGCCCTCATGAATCTGGGAGCTGGGTGTGTCAGGCCAAATACCAGAAGATAATGATATTGAGATGCTGCCCACCAAAGGGGGGTGTTACAGGAGGAGTGCCCTGGCAGGAGGCATCTGTCCAGCATTAACATGCTGTGCCCCAGTGTGCTGATGATGTAAGGATGGATAGCAGGCAAGAGCTGAACTGTCCCGTGTGAAACCCCAGGAGTACAGTATGCTGAATAAAATCTGAGAGTGGCTCCAAAAGAGAAAACAATTTTACATCTAGGAAGATCAGAGGAGGGGAATTTTTCCATATATTTTTCTACTTGTATGAATGCCAAGTCGAAATTCACAGTCTTTTCCCTCTGAAAAGCCTTCGTTTTTCCTACCTGATTACATGGGCAGCAACCCAGGAGGAGGAAATGCCTTGTGACTTCCACCAGACGACTGGCCCTTGGGGAGCTGGACCCAGGCTCGAAATACCAGGGAAACATCAGTGCAATAAAATGCACAGATATGCAGAGACTGCCAAAAAAATGTAAAAGTCAGAAAATGCTTAAGGGATTTACATACTTTCTGACAAACAGTACTGATTTATAGGTGGAGTCTGAATTAAATTTAGTTTGCTAAGGATCCTTATAGACCATTGAAGCCCAGTGAAACCTAACACAAAACAGTACACAGAGTATCTAGAGGGTTTCATGCCCAGTGATGAACATGTGAATTTTTTTCAGTTAATTACACTCTTGTTCAGTTCAAATGCAAAGGAATGTTTCTAGAGTATAGGTGAGGAAAGAGTGACTTGTTCCCATGCTCTTCTCTGGCCAGCCTCGATGATCCACTTCCAGACTGGGTAAGGATGTGTTGTGCAGATATTGGCTAGCAGTTTCTTTCCTTTGGTTGCCGCATAGTGCAAAGGGTGACATATATGATGTGTATTTTTGCTGCACACACATTGAGAGCCCTAAAAATTTGTGCCACTGTGATTAATGGGAGAGACACTTTATTAATTGCCAAAGGCTTGACAGAAAAAATATTTGTCCAAAGAAGAGAACTGAAGGAGCCAACAAAATAGGGTGACTGACAGGTTTTTTTCCCCAGAGTGCTTGGGATTGCTATGATGTCAGACCTGCATATTATTTATCATGCGTATTCTCATCTGTTGTAGGCAGACAACTCCCTTAGTATTAAGGGGAGTTGTGCAATTGCAAAGCTGAGAACATGTGTGCAGCAGCACTGGGGCACAGGGGGACAGGCTGAGGATGCAGTGTCAGTCTCCGACTGGAATGTCTTTATTTTCCTTGGCTTGTCACGGACTCATACTGGAGGCAGAAGGAGAAGGTTGATATAAATCAGTGACTCACTCCTTTACTCTTCAGTGAAAATCCCCATGAAGTCAGTGGGAATAGGCCATCATTGTGTGAAACCCTGACTTGAGTAGTGTCCTCGTGGGTGCTCTTTGGGTCATGATACCTTTACTCAGACCGAGTAATGCCTTTGTCTTCAGACAATTAAACGAAAATAGCTGGAGTATTTGAAGAGTGTAGTACTGTTTGTACTGCCATGCAGACAGAACAGGCTGGACTCGTGTTTTTATTGAAGATATTGAGTTAATTTTTCCCCTACAGAGCTCAACTTCTCCTTTCTGTTTCATTCTGTCAAGCCATAATTCAATACTTATGGCAACATAAATCCATATTAAGCTCCAGTATAAGCAGGCATAAATTCCATTGATTTCAGTGCACCGTTTACACAGGACCATGTTTGGTCTGAGATCTCTTTTGCCTTGGAAATAATTGCAATGCAATAAACGTAGGCTTATAACTCAGCTGGGCAATGAAAGGAGAGAATAGGGATTATAGCAAAACATCATCTGAGTGAAATGCAGGTGAAAAGAAGTAAAATCTGGGATGAAGCCAGTGATGGTATTTTATATGCCTCAATCAGCTTTAAGTATCTGAAAACCTTTCCATGCATCATGGAAATAAGCCCTGCAATCTCCCTTTAAAGGTAGATGTATTAGAGAATACATTTTGTGTTCCCTATTTGATCTTTACCAAGGCAAAAAAGCATTGAAATCCACAAAAACTTTTACTGGAGAAAAGCTGAAAAACTTTTTTCTTCAAAGCAAGTGGAATGGTATTTCAGTGGCTGATGCATGAGAAAGCTGATCCTATTATAAATACCCGTATTTGCATACAGATTTATACTTTCAGCTTTCATCCCACAGAAGATTTTAAGCTTTTTAGTGTGTGTGTCAACGAGCTGATGGGGGAACAAGTGTCCACTTCAAGGGCCCCAGAGTTGTGGTGCTGCTGTTCCACTGGGAGGTGTCAATGGGGTTCTCAGGTACAGTGTGTCAGTGGGTCAGTGCGTGGTGGGATGGAGTCCACAATCACTTTGTGGAGAGTGGAAAATTTGGCTTGGGTTGTCTTAAACTTGAGCCTGAGCATGACTTCATTGCGGTGTAGCTGTTGCATGCAAGTTTCTGTTTGTGTTTGCTGGTGGTTTAAAAAAATTCTTGGCAGAAACCTCTCTACTGGTGATGGGGTTTTTTTGTGGTGTTTTGTTGTGCTCTGCAGGGTATAAGGAAACTTGTGATTGTATGCTTTAAAGCATCAAATAATCAAACACAGTGGAGTCTTAATGTGAGCAGTGGTTTAACAGTTTGGGGTTTAAAATCATGTAAAGGTTAAAATATAGAGTGTTTGCCTCAGCTTTTTTATGTCAGTGTATACTGTAGCTGACCTCTCCAAATTCCTTCCAGTCTTTCCCCAAGCCAAAATGAGTTGCTTTTTTTTCAGGCCACCCTTAAGATTTTTTGACAGATGCAAGTTTCCTGTTTAGGGTGATGTTATCTTTGTATGAGTTTCTGCACATGCTAAAGGCAAAATTACTCTGAGATTATTCGCTCCTGACCCTTTTTTAAAGTTTTAAATAGTAAGTGTCCATTTGCATGTTTTCAGGCCTGTTGGTGGAGTCAACATTCATTAATGGTAGATTCCAGCTGCCAGATTTAGATCTGTATCTAGACGTCAGCATTCAGATTATGGGAATGCTCATGTCTCGGGTTTTGACTCAAAGCGATGCCTCGCTTAGAAAGAATCTCAGAAAAGTAAGATTGGATGAAATTCGACTTCAACAGACTAAAAAATCTCCAAAAAATTAAAAGCCAACCCACCAAAAAAAAACCCAAATAAGCAAAACAAAACAAAAAAACCCAAAAACCAAAACACAAAAAAAAGCCCAAAATCTCAGCAACAAAAAGCCCCAAGGAAGCACAAAACTCACCAAACAAACACATCACCCCCCCCACCCACCCAACCAGCAGTGGGTTTGGGTGTTTTCTGGCCTTGAGTATTTGATTTTAGGATAATAGACAGATGTTGTCTGCTTCTTGAAGTCATGTGTTGCCTTTGTGAAAAGGCAAAATACGTGTACCAGGCATAGTGAAAGGGGGCAGCCTTTCATCTAGAGAAGTGTGGACAGAAAAACCTAAGAAAGTGTTGTGAAGGAAATGGTTAAGATGATACCTGGACACTTTCCCCAGTAGCTCCACAACCTTGCCCTGTTTAAAAGCTAATTGTTTTTAGCTAAAATCATAGGGAAATTCAAGTCTGTGATTTTGGGGCTGAGAATCGAAGGTTGTTACATATTTGATGGCTGATGCCTTTTCTTAATCATCTTCTTGAGAAGGGCCTGAGCTGGGTTTTGTCTGTGGAATCAGAGTTTGGGAGCTGGTTTTCCCTTTCCATCAGCTATTTTACAGAGCGGGATGATTTGGCTTACAGCAACATCAAAGACACCTGGGAGGGCTTAAAAAAGGGGTATCAGTTCTACATGGTTTGATGTGAACTCTAGGTAAGTTACATCCTGCATGGAAGTAAAGAACAGTTTGAGAGCTCAATTACAGAAAATACTGTAAAATCCATAGCTCAAGAAAATTCCTACCACTTTAGTTTTAGTTACCAGTAGTAATTTCTGAAAACTTTGCCTCTGAGTTTATACATCCTCCAAGTACTTATATGGGGCATTAATAATGTTTTTTGAAAAGGAAGAATAGAGTTCAGTTTGGATTTTGCAGTCTGTACATTTTGACATTGCCAGAGAATGCCCAAAAATGAAAATAAGGTGAAAATAGCAAGTACTGAAATAGAATGTGCTGGCATGAACGTGTATGTTGAAGATTGGATGTCTTTCTGCCTGGTGTCTCCAAGGATGCTGATTTTTTCCCACTGTGTTAGGTTTCCTGAGCTCCTAATAAAGTGCATTTCTGATGAGCCCCTCAGCTGTCATGTTAAATACAGTGGTACAGCCTGTCCCCCACGTTCCCCATGGCCTCTGGCCAAGCAGAACCTACCCTGGGGATAATCCTAGGGGCAGCTGGCTGGTGGTGCCTGGCTGGTGATCATCAGCATTCGTGCAGATACGTGGGGGCTGTGGGAGTGCTGCATTCCAGGAGTCCCTGGAATGCAGAGTTCCCTCTGAGACTTTTTAGCAAACTGTGCAGTGTGAAGCCACCAGTGTAGTCCCTCTAGGCCGACTGTGCCCATCTCTGCAGGATGGGCACACTGGGAAAGCTGTCTTCTGATGTACTGTTTTCCTTCTTGAATATAGGCTTTGGGGTGTGCTGCAGCAGCACTGCTTTATGTGCCTGTCACAAAAACAGGTAGTGGGGCAGCACGCTGGAAATATGCTACATGCTTCTTTGCTTTGCTTTGCTTTGATTTTCTTTGTTGTGATTTTCTCTTCAGCTTCCTTTTTAAATGTCATGTTGTAAAGAAATGCATGCTTTCTCTCATGTTCACATTTTTTTTCTTGAGAAATTCTAGTGTCAGTTATCTGGATATGAGAAAGTGTGTTCCATGAGCTCCTCAAACACCTCTGTTTTTACAGATATCAATGAGTGTGAAATTGGAGCCCATAACTGCGACAGACACGCCATATGTACAAACACAGCAGGAAGCTTCAAATGTAGCTGCAGCCCTGGCTGGATTGGAAATGGTATCAAGTGCACAGGTGAGGGTCTTACAGATTTGTACTTATTTGTAAAGTTAGACCACAATTGGGTTCTAGTAATTCTGAAAAAAGCAATATCACACCTATAAAATGAGAAGACAAATGGTTGTAGAACTTGTTAGGTCGATTTGACATGATCTGTTGGAGGACAAATTCTCTGCCATGGTAACTGTGAAATCAGCATTATCTCATATTTGGCTTGTGAAACAGTGAGAACTGACTGGACCATGGAGAGAGATGCTTTGTGCTTGAGGGCAGCTGATGGGAGGCAGTGAGGGGCCTCCTGGTGCTCCCCATGAAAACAAGGCACAGGTCTTAGTACTGAGAGCCCTGGAGCTCCCTCAGTCACACTTACCTTGTCAAACTTCTTTGATGGCCTGCAAATAAGCTGTTCCCCAGTTTTTCAGCCAGATAGACACACCTATGTGTGGTTATATTTATTTATTATGGAAGGTTATTTAAAGTAGAGCTTCTGTGTCCCATACACTATTTAAAGTATCATTCATGTGTGTTTTTTAACTAATGTTGTTTTTTGGTTTTTCCCCCATTTTTATTGTTTTAAAGATCTGGATGAGTGCTCCAATGGAACCCACATGTGCAGCCCACATGCTGACTGCAAGAACACCATGGGCTCCTACCGCTGCCTGTGTAAAGAGGGTTACACTGGGGATGGTTTCACTTGTACAGGTGAGCTGTCTGAGGAAAGCAAAGGATCAGCTCCAGTGGTACCGTACAACCCCACTTAGTCTATGATCCAATACACAAAAATAGCTTTAAAACATTTGAAATTTTCATTAATATGTCATCGTTCATTGTCTTCTCCTTCGCCTAGGTTGCCATTGCTTAAAAGAAATACTATATATTATACATAGTCTAAATCAATCACTTCTTTTCACTTGATAAAATGCAATTTTTCATTGAGCTTTTCTTGTTAGTGGAAGCGAGTGACAAAATTATTAAAACAATGCTTGACTATGTAATTTGACTAGTTAGTAAACTAGTCCATTGACTACTCACCTTAATACTTAAATAAGAGGGCATGTGCATCAAAATTACTTCATAAAATTGCCTAAAAATGTTTGTCCTTTTCCACAAGTGAGTGTGTGATGTCTGTCTTCTTCACTCCATCATACTGAGAGCTGGTGTCAGGATGCAGTGCTGGCATGTAGAATGAAGGAAGTAGCTGCTTCTGAAACCTCATTTTATAAACTGTAAATGAGATTATAAAACTTTGCTAGAGAGATGTTTGCCACCCACGCTTCAGTGTTCTGCTTTGAAGAACAGCTTAGCTGATGTGTGCTGAGTCACCAGGAGCCCTGCCCTTGCTCTGAGGGTGGCAGTGGCTGGGGGGGCTCGGTGGAGGCCGATTCTGTTTGGAGCAGAGCTGTGTGACAGAGCTGGTGGGACAGCTTTGCAGCTGGTGCACATCAGCAGCACTCTGCCAACTACAGCAGGTTTTTAGAGCATCTGAGAATCTGGATTATCAGGCTTAAGACTGAATTTGAATCATTCCAAATTCTAAGCAGACCTTGGAATTCTGTTTAATTCTCTCAATATAATTTCATCTTGAATCTGATTCAGCTTCCTCAGCGGCCTTCCTAACCCAGTGCTCTTTGTTAATTTCCTGTATGATGATTTCCAGGAGTCTGTAAGCTACACCCTTCAGATGGAGTGCTTACAGAGTTTCTGCATCCAGTAGAATTTTTTTTTTATTTGGATACTTTGTTGTTTGTGAATTCAAGAGGTGTCAGGGACCCACACTAGAGCACTCAAATGTTCTGTAAGCCCTCTGCCAAAATGTGCAGTGTGCAGCATTCCCCCTGGTAGGTGATTTTTGATTTACCAGCCATGGACTTTTCAAAACTCATGCTGCCAGCCAGACTCTGTTGCAATAAGGAGGTGTTTCTGTGATGTGTAACATTTCAGCTGGAGAGTAAGGGCCATGATCTATCTCAAGGTGAGTGGAGTCCAATAGCAAGGCTGTTTTTCTCATCAGCTGTTAACCTACAGTTTAGTTTTGGTGAAGTTCTTTTCATGCCACTTTTTGTCAGTGTTTTATTACCATGTGTTTCCTCACTGCATAGTAAACCTCTTTTTTTTGTTTTTACAATTACTGCCCCTAGGCTTTGCTGTAATAGAAACAATAACTATAATAAATTTCACGTGCTCATTCTGAGTCTAAATTTGACCCTGTGTACTGCCTCCAATTGTTATTAACTGTAGCTACTCTGGAAGTCTGTGCCTCTCTGATTTTCCTTTTGGATAGAAACTATACTTTCAACATGCCAGGAATATACAGAGCTGTTACATGTAGTAACCTCTGCACATAACTAGATTGCAGTTTCTTCTGCACATGTTCAGATATAATAGAATAATTAAAAGGCTTGGAACACTGCATGCTGCAGCTCAGATGTTGGTGAAAAAACCATCTTTAGTGCTAACTTGCAATATCTTCCTTTTACAGACCTCGATGAATGCTCAGAAAACTTGAATCTCTGTGAAAATGGGCAGTGCCTCAATGCCCCTGGAGGGTATCGCTGTGAATGTGATATGGGATTTTTGCCAAGTGTAGATGGGAAAGCATGTGAAGGTAATTCTTTGTAAGCTTTAAACAACACTCAAGAAGTTCTGCCTTAATAGTGTTTTATGTTCCAATTTTTTACGATTGTTTGCTGTTGTGGTTATATTGAGAACTGCATGAAAATTTTCAATAGTGTTTGATTTTTCTGCAGTTTATACATTTTGTATGGACCTCCAAGTGTTCATCTGTATATAGAACTGTTCTGCTGTATATAGAGAGAACAGCTTTTCAAAGTCTATCTTATGATGTATTATTTTGGGGTCCAGTTGATGATCAAAATGGCACTGATAGCTGCCATTTCTTCTTGATCATTTATGTCCAGTTCCTAATTTTATTCAAAACAATTAAACAGAAGATGTTACTTCTCATTGGTGTGAACAAAGCTGAAAAACAGTGATTTGGTAGCCAATACAATGAACATGCTTTGAGGGCTTCTGTGAGGTGCTGAATCAGAGTGTGAAGCCTTGCAGGAAGTTTATATGACCACCAAAAAAAATCCTATATGAGTATTTGTTCAGTTTCGAAAGTAAGCTGTCAGTTAACAGTTTACAACTCGTTCATAAGAGCTTTGCATCTGCAAACATTCAAAACAATCAAATAATAAATATTACCAATATGATTAAGGTCATAGATTTGATTTGAACATTTGAAATCCTTATTTGATATAACACTAATCAGTTAAGTCAGTCAAGAAGGTGCAGCCTTATCATCTGATGTAGAAATAACCCAGACCAACTGGTGTTTGATGGAGTTCATAAGTACATCACTATAAATAGGATTTTCTCCCTTGAAACATGTTCTGTGTATTTTTTAGTAACCTAGCAAGTGAAATAATTTGAGAGTGAATTTTTCTTTAAACTGAACCAATATTAGGTTTCATAATGTTTCATGAAACAATTTACTTTGAAACCTTTTAGCTAAGTTTAAATAGCTTTTAGAGAGGTTAGCTCCTGTTACTAAAACAGACTTGCCTTCATGTCTCAGATGTGTACACTAAGTGCAGTATTTTAAGGTCCTTTGTAAACATACACATTTTCCTTGTATCAAATTAGTTGTTCTTTGTGCAGAGCATGTGGTGTTCAGTAAATACTGAATCAGACTCAGTGATTTGGAGGAAAGGCACAAAAGGGCCTGCTTGCCAAACTTTAGATCTGTCAAATGCAGAAACCCAAAGATTAACATGAAGTTGACTTCTGGGCACAGGCTTTTCCCTTGCTGATGTCCAGCCTTCTGCAGATGACTGCTGATTTATAATAAACTTCATTTTATTAAGGCATATCTTCTGCTGTGTTTAATACTGATCCTTGTCAGATTAGCCCACTAATAAGCTAGGATGGTTTCTGGCATAGCTTCCATAGATATTAGAAGGAGCCTTTTTCCCAAAAAAATCATTATGGATTAGGTTCCTTAGGCTCCAACATAAATCTTCCATGTTACTTTTTCTTGTCTTACACGGTGTGCAGAAGCAGTTATCTTCCAGATCCATGCTGCTGAAAATTTTTGCAGTTCTCTGTCTATGTCTCAAGAAGATAAGGAAACCTCATATTTTCCCCCTCCTGTTCCTAATCAGATATTGATGAGTGCTCCCTTCCTAACATCTGTGTCTACGGCACTTGTCATAACCTGCCTGGACTCTTCCGATGCGAGTGTGAAGTGGGCTACGAGCTGGACAGAAGTGGTGGGAACTGCACAGGTAAAACTTGGAACAACTTGCTTTTTAATCTTCTGTTAGTGCCAGTCAGCTCCTTAGGAAATTCTTTTAGGAAGCTGTACAAATCAAACTGGATATAGGAAAATAGAGACTTCCCTACTGTATAACACAGGATTCTCCATACCTTTTTTATGCTTCTCTTTTCTGCTCTTTGTCAACCTCTGATATCCCCTTAAGAAGGGGAAAAACAGATCAGAGAGAACCCCTCTGGCAGAGATGTGTTGTCCCTGGATAGTAAGCTGTGGCCTTGTCTTGTATTTTTCCCTTAAGTAGTTTTTTAGTACTTATTGTGAATCTTGTTTATAGATTGATTTTTTTCAGGAAAAATACTTTTTTTTTCCTTTTGCCTATGAAATTATGACTGACTTATTATCTAATTATCATCTAACTAATTATCATCTGACTACTGTTCTTCTAAAATGCTTATGTATTTTTTAGACCTTTCTGGAGATCAGTCTCTCATAACTAATGGATTTGTGATGGTCATCATATGGTACCTGATATATCAATGGTTTTTAGTGTCCTTGAGTATCTGTTTACCACGTGCTGTTTTTTTCTTGCAGATGTTAATGAATGTGCAGACCCTACAACCTGCATTAGTGGCACGTGTATCAACACTGCTGGTAGCTACACCTGTGAGTGCCCTCCTGATTTCGAGCTGAATCCCACCCGAGTTGGATGTGTTGGTAAGGGTCCACTCCTTGTGTCATTTACAAGTGAAGTTCCACAAGTTCTGCAAGCCTAACTGTTTAGGAATAAAGTCCCAGGTCATGGGAAAGGGCTTGATCTGGCTCTTCAATTCCCATCCCACTGCCCCTGGCTTGGAAGCTGTACTAGGGGAGCAGGAGCATTTCCAGAGCTGATGCAGCATGCCAGCAGTGCCCCACTGCCAGAACCAGCCCCTTGGGGCTTGTTAGAGCTGTCCACAATTTACAGCAGGCAGGAGACAATTTTAAAATTCAGCAAACTTAAGCCCACATCTAGCTGGCCCCAAGATGGCAGGCGAATGAAGTTGTGGCATGAAGCCACCCATGCTCTTGGAGCACCGAGTGCACTTGGCTGGGTGCAGCTTCATGACCAGTGGAAATGCTGTTGGATTAGCCTCCAACTGCTTAGTAATCCTAATATTTTTTGGTTTTGTTTGTTTAAGAGGGTGTAGGGATGCTTCTCAAATTTAAATATGTTTGAAATTCATAACATTTAGTAGATGCTTTCCTGCTTGTAAACCTCGAGTAGAGGAGAAAGCAGTGGATATCTGGGGCTGGAAGGATGTAGAAATGTGGGGGAAAATGTGAGTGAAAATGAGAAAAAGCCTGGCTGAACTGCCCTTGGTCATGATGAATGAATTTCCTACTTTATGAAAAGTTCAAAAAAGCCAAGGAATGGGGCACCAACAACCTACCTAAGTGGGAAATGCTGGGCCTCCCTGGGCAACACAACTTAGTTGCTTTGGTGTCCTGCAAGAAAAGGGAGCTGTCTGTAGGTATCCCTCACCCTGAGAGGATGTGCTGTGTTTTGCTCTCTCCTAAGATGTGTTTGTCATTATGTGCATTGTGAATAGATACACGATCTGGCAACTGTTACCTGGACATCAAAACTCGGGGAGATAACGGCGGCACCTTCTGCAGCAATGAGATTGGAGTGGGTGTTTCCAAGGCCTCCTGTTGCTGCTCCCTGGGCAAAGCCTGGGGAGTTCCCTGTGAGCACTGCCCACTGGTGAACACAAGTAAGTCTGCTCTTCCTGGCTTGAACACAGCCATGTGTTTGTTGGGATTTTGCCTGATTTAGCCAGGTGGCTCAAATACTGGTGTGCATTTATAGTGGACGTGGAGGGGACAGCCTTCCACCAGTCTTAACCAAAAACTTCACTGGTCGTTCAGAAAGATTATTTAGTCAGAATATTATTATCACTTCTGAGCAAGTTTGCTATTACACCAAAAACTACATTATGAAATGGAAAAACAGATGATATAACAGAGTAAAACCTGATGTCTCTAGCAGGTTATTTTGTAACTTTACGTTTAAATTATCTGTAATAATCTGATCCATTTTCAAAAACAATTGTGCTTAAAATGTTTCTACTATCATATGCTCATAAATCTGTTATAATTTCAGCTGAATATAAGGTTCTTTGCCCTGGAGGGGAAGGATTCCGACCAAACCCTATCACAGTTATATTAGAAGGTAATGTTTGCAATTTCCTATATTTACATGTCTGAAACTCTGAAACTGTAGTGAGGTGGTTGTTTTTTTTTCATGGAAACCATTAATTAAATGTTTATGGGTTTGTTTGGACAGATATTGATGAATGTCAAGAACTGCCTGGACTTTGCCAAGGAGGAAAATGCATTAATACATTTGGAAGCTTCCAGTGTCAGTGTCCATCAGGGTACTACTTGAATGAAGAGACTCGAGTGTGTGATGGTACGGAGCTTTCACTTAACTAGTCTTCTGCTTTATTCTTTGAAAATAGTGACAGATCAACATGCAGATAATTGATCTTCCTTGAAAAGGAACATAACCAGACTAAGCAGTTTAAAGCTCTAGGGTGGGAAAATTGAAAAAGTTTAAGTCTCGCACTGAAAGTGTGAAAATTCCTTCTTGACCATGTTGAAATATTTGCAAGTTTTTGTTTAAAATGAACATATTTTGATCCAAACCAGAAAACCCAACTATTTTTTCTATAAGTAAAACAATTTGCTAACTGGCTATTAAAAATAGCTGTTAATGAGCAATGAATAAGCAGTCAGATAAAAGAACAGACTTTCCCCATGAATCTGGTGGGCTGCTGTGTCCATGTATTTTTCCACTGCTTTTTTCACTCCTGCTGATTCAATGGCCAACTGAAAATATTGGTTGTACTGCAAAACATTTCCCTTTCCATGGCACAGTCAATAGTATGTGTCACATTACGTGCCAATCTCAGGTTGTACTGGATATAAAACCTTAAGCAACCCATCAAGTTCTAAAATTTCCCATTTTCCAGGCTGTCTTCAGTCTTCCAGATTGTTAATAACGTTAATGTAGTGCCTGTGATGTGCAAAACGCTGTAGAAATAGAAAGCATTCAGGCCCTAAATTAAGGCTGAAGCAAAGTGCCTCATCCATATTGTACTTACATAGCTCAACAGATGCTGAGTGGGGTGTCAGAGATACTCAAAAATTGTAAGGCTGGGGAAATACTTTTGAACTTTTGGGAACTGAGGTGTTTTGGGGATGGTGTTGTGTTTGGTTTTGGTTAGGTTTTTTTAAACAAAACTTACTCTCTTGATGAAGTAAATATGACATCTTGTGCTGGGAAAGTTGCTCACTTTCCCCAGTCAGGCAATGCTCAGTGGGAACTCCACAGGGAACTGCTTTGGTTCTTTTCCAGATCTAAGAATGCAGAATGGAGGAGATCCTCAAATGTTATTTTTGTGCAACAGGTGCAGAAGCCAAATTGCTGTTTGTGAGCTACCCAGATGTATCAGAGTTCCCATCTTTGCATCACAGCCAGGCTTTCCGTGGCTGCCTGTGCTGCCTCTTCCTTCTCTGTGTGGCTTCACTCCACCATGACCTTCCTCAGAGCCCCTCCAGCCCTTCTCCACCAGTACCTTCCTACCTCAGGCATAACTGAGACATTTTTGTTCTCAGAAGCACAACAAGAAAGCTTCTGTGGGCACTCACTCCCTGCCTGTTTGTTCTCTTCTAGATGTGAATGAGTGTGAGACACCTGGCATTTGTGGGCCTGGCACGTGTTACAATACTGTTGGGAACTACACCTGCATCTGTCCTCCTGATTACATGCAAGTCAATGGAGGAAACAACTGCATGGGTATGTGCTGGGGTTTCTTTAAAGCTTTATCTCCATGCACTGGGCCAGGGAGATCATCTTCCCTAAGAGTTGCCAACTACATTGGCCTGAGGTTTTGTTCATTTTCACAGATATGAGAAGAAGTCTGTGTTACAGAAATTACTATGCTGACAATCAAACCTGTGATGGTGAGCTGCTCTTCAATATGACCAAGAAAATGTGCTGCTGTTCCTACAACATCGGACGTGCATGGAATAAGCCTTGTGAACAGTGTCCTATCCCAAGCACAGGTACAATTTTTGCATGGCAAAGCTATCTGAAAGCCTTGGTAACATCATAATTACTATTAGGAAGTGTAATACTATTAGAGATGCTATGTCTTCTTCTGCTCTTGTGTGTCTAAAATGAAGGCATTCGTTGTTTCTTTGTCCTGGAGATGATCAGCCCTAGTCACAATGCAGGCATTTGTTTAGGGGTTTGTGTCCATTCTGCTGGGTTGTGCCTCCCTTGTGCCAGTTTCACTGTCTCAGAGACTTCATGGTCTACATTGATTATTCCATTTCTTTGTAAGTGCTTGTTGATCCAGTATTGAGGCACTGACCAAGATTTTATTAGTAGTGCTCCAACAAATATGGGATCTGGTCTGCTCTGCCTCAGTTGCTGTTTGCCATGAAGGGCCTTTGTGGGCTTACAGAGGTACCTTGGTGTGCTCTGAGAACGATCTGTGTTGAGCAGCTAAATGTGAGATGTAGGAGTTTCTCTGCTAATTGTATGGGCATACATGATTCTTCCACACTGGGTAGGACTGCAGGACATCCCACTCTGGTTTGAGGTGGTTTGCTTCAAGAGCAACTTCCTAGACACTTGATGAACTTCCAACTTGTAGTTCAGGTTTTTAGAGACAGATCTGAAGTATGCAAACACTGTAATGCACGGGGATAGGCATAAGCAGAGCAAAATAAGCATGAGAGCCCAACTGGATGAGAACCCAAGTGAACTCACGTGGTGAGTTTGAGAAAGGGGCTGCCTACCTCTGTGTGCCCTGCAGGTGCTGAAAGAGTAAAAGAATAATTTTCTTAGCCAGAGGATATGATGAATTTTTGACTGTTGATTAATTCCAAATGCTTTAATCACTGCTTTGTTTTCCTGTTTTAGATGAATTCTCCACACTCTGTGGAAGTCAAAGACCTGGCTTCTTCATTGACATTTATACGGGATTACCAGTTGGTGAGCTGTAATTTATGTTTTGAACTAAATTCCATGCTACCTCTGCCCAGGGAAGAGGGGAGGTTTGTTTTCCCAGGTTTTTTTTTCATGGCAGGAATAACAATTAAACAGTGTAATGGAGTTCAGCCCTCTGTTTAAATCCAACTTAAGTGCAAACTTTCAGCCTGGCTACTCCTAGCTGGCAGCAGTGATAGTTGCTGCTTGTAATCAAGGCAACACACAGCTCCAAAGGAACTGTAATCAGGCCTAGATGAGCAGGGCACAGATACTGGGAATGAGAGGTCTGGGAGTAAGGCCAACCAGCTTTTGGTCTAAGAGGAACTGGGAGTCTTTCCTTCAAGTTAAAGCAAGATTTAGTCTGACATTTCACATCAGTCCCCCTGGGTATTGGTTTGACACAAAAATCCTTTTTTCTGCTCAGCTGGAATATTTCTCACATATGTTATTGTGTGTTACATTTGAATCGTGAGTAACAAATTGCAAAACAAAAAGAGGGAGAGAATGAGGAATTCTAGGACAAGGAATTGAGTAAATCCCTAATGGGACTCCCTTTTGTTTTTATTCACACTAAAATGCAAATGAAAAGCAGATAATGTACCCTGTAACAAACAGAGATGGCATATAGGCAGTAATCAGATACGTTAGCATGAAGCTGTTGCTGTGATGCAGTGTTTAGCTAGTTAGATGGAAATATTTCCAGTAAAGTGGGGAATGTAATTTTTAAAGACGTTACAGAAATGTACAATATTTATTATTTACGAGGTCATTTCTTGGAAGCAAAATTCCCCTTCTGGCTAATAGCATTATTCCAAACTGTTGCTGAGCTAATTGGGCCCTTCATCAGCATCAGCAGGGAGCCCTTGGATGTTGCTGCCACGCACAGGTAAAAGCTGCAGTGCAGTGTTTGGTGTGTGCAGGGGCACTGCAGGCTGCTCTGTCTGCGCTGCCACAGCCCGGAGCTGGGCGGGTCAGGAGCCAAGGGGAGCAGAAGGGCTGTCCCACAGAGCCCAGCAGTACATCCAGGCCTGTGCTGAGACTGAGGCACACGGAGCTCCTCACAACTGTGCAAATCCCAGCTCTCCCTGCTGCTTTGGACCGAGGCTGTAGCACCCAGCCTGCTGCTTTGCACAGGGGTTACATGTCCCTGTGCTACACCTGCAGCCTCGGGATCAAGGGAGAGCCCTCTGCAGGGGCAGTGCTCTGTGTACCCTCTGATATTTGCTTACAGTCCAATGATGTTACCCTCTGTTTGGATTAAAGTTCTGTATAGTTGCTCCAGGTGTTATTTTCAGAAGGAGAAATAGTTCTATTTGTACTCATCCTGTATATCAGAGGACTCAAAATTACAGAATCTAATGGCGAGAATTAGGGGTTAGATCTAGCAGCAAAATAAAAAAAAAAACCGACAAAAACACACCAACATTATCTGATGGAAACTCCTGTTAGCTGATAATTTCCCACCATATTCTGTGTCTGTGTACCTCAGTGCATATGGCAATGTTTGCTGAAGGCAGAGGCTTTGGAGGAGTCTCTGAACTCTCTCATGCCAGAATATTAAGATGTGTAAGGACCCAATAGACAAGACATTTAATTGTAATAGCAGCTGGGGTTTTTTCTGCCAAAATCAGTTACTTAACTCGGGTGTATATAAAGCATTGGCAAGCCCTGGCTGCCTGGCTTAATCAATCTAATTAATAACATGTTGGCAGCACTTCAAATGTTACCTGGCATTGGCACTTTCAAACCGTTACATAAAACCCTGAAAATCTTTTCAGATTAACAAGGGTAAAACAGTGTGAAACTAATTCTGGTAAGTGTTTGCATTCAGTCGTGCTCTCCTGTATTAAACCAAAGACAACTGTCTTGGTCTCCATTGTCTCTCTGGTTGCCTCTTCCCAATGACTCCACTGTAGCACTTGGGAAGGTGATGAGGTTCGTCAGGGCTGTGGGTGGGAGACATGAGGAAGGACGTGATACCCTGTGGATTGTGTGTAGCAGAATATACCTTCAGTACAGTGAAGAGTCAGAACCTGAGAAAGCAGGAAATACCTACATTTCCCAGTTTGGAATGTTCTGTCACTGTTCAGTTGGGAACATTCTGATGCTTGCATTATATGTTTGATAATTATCTTTAAGGGTAAATGCATAAAGATATACTCAGTAGCAGAAGATTCCATCAAGTGCCCATAAAAGTATTAAAAACCAAATTATTCTTGCAGATATTGATGAATGCAGAGAAATTCCTGGAGTGTGTGAAAATGGGATCTGTATAAACATGGTTGGCAGCTTCCGATGCGAGTGTCCTGTGGGTTTCTTCTACAACGACAAGCTCCTGATCTGCGAAGGTAGAGTGATCCTTTCTCAGAGAAATGGTGTTTCACCAGCTGGCAACTCAGACACTGCCAAATCACAGCCCTGCTAGGCATCCTTATTGAGGGGAGAATACTGGGATCAGTGTAATAAGTCTGTGTTAATTCAGACATTTTGAATTCTTTCGCATAGAAAATAGCACATTTTCTGTCAGACATCTGAGGCCTTGGAGGCGCATGAGTCAGCAGTCATGGGAAGAAATATTTTTGTTCACATTTAACAGTAAAGCCAAGAAAAAAATAGTAGTCTTGAGTCAGATCATGAGCACAATTTTTTAAAATTCCAAGATATATTTTTACTAATGGAACAAATATTTTTGTAAAAAATATAAACAGATGGGTGTTTTTTTCCAGCGTAAACATTCCCTAACATTGTATTAGTCAGTTTAATGGAGAACCTGAAGGTAGCATATGAATTGCTGTCATTCTCTGGTGTGAGTTATGACTGCTGACAACATGGATGCTGCAGGCAAGGCATTGAGAGCTTTGAGTAAAAGCATCTTCTATGTGCTGCTTCTAAGTGAAACCCAGTTACATTTCCAGGGAGATAAATTTCTCTTTTGGCAGCAGTTGAAGTAAGGAAAATTGATCAAAATTTTTTTGCCTAAAGCTTTGTGACGGTGTTTACCTTAAAAGCTACTAATATCTGCATGCTAAAAATATGTGGTTTTGACATCTTTCCACTGCCAGCTTACTATAAAAATCAAATTCCTCTCTTGTCTTGACAGATATTGATGAGTGCCAGAACGGACCAGTTTGCCAGCAAAATGCAGAGTGTGTGAACACAGCTGGGAGCTACCGCTGTGACTGCAAACCTGGCTACAGGTTCACTTCCACGGGGCGCTGCACTGGTGAGTGCCTGGGAGGGCTGCAGCCACCAGGGGATTTTAAAGGGCTTGGAAAAACCTCTCCTCTCCAGAAAGCTGGTATTTCAAGAGATGAGCTGAACTTCAAGAACTCTTTTCTTAAAGTCTTTTAGGGCGTCCCATAAATATGAAGGCAATTCCAGGCCCATCCCATGGATATATAAGTGGGAGTTAAAAACCTAAGTAGGTGTTTGTCTTTCACTTTATCCCAACAAATGCAAGCATTTTTCTTTAGCCCTTGTCACGTCTAGGAAGGGAAGACCATTGATTCACTACCTTTCTGTATTTTCTGATTTTCATTATGATTTTCTATATGTGTTTTAGCAATTTATTTTCCACTTGTATTTTTACAAATAATTCATTACTTGCTGCTGGAGTTTCTGCTGATGGGGTAGACTTATCTGCTTGCCTGTATGCAGTAACTAACTTGAAAAGCCTATTGTTGAATTTCCTTACTTTGACACAGATTTAAACAGGCCCCATAACATTAATACTCACTGAGTGGGACTGCAGTTTTCTAACCTATTTGCTTCTTCTTACAATATCTTAGTCCAGAGAAGTATTCATGTTGTCTTGCTTTCTTGCTGAGATTTTAAAGACTGCAGTGGGTCAAGCTGCTGTAAATATTATATACTATATACATTTCTGAACAAATTAAGAATTACAACGGAAGCTGGTAACATTTTCCTTGGGTTTTTGCTTCTGAGTACTTGAGTTTTAGGAAGTGCTCTTTTCCCTGCAGTGCAGTTTTTCATTGTTTCATGTGACCCTTGAGGGAAAAGGGTGTAGGGGAAATCAGAACACTACTATGAGAACTAAAACTTTGCTTTGTTAAGCTATGCAGTAGCACATGTAAATATTCAATATGTTCCTAATGTAATTGTTGTTGTTAAGGGTTCATTACAGCAGTACAGGAAGAGCAAGTGAAGGTTCTGATATGGGTTACAATTCCAAAGGTGAATTGGCACAAACAGTAATACTTCCCTGTATTTTGCTCTTATTTTATACTTGGTGAAAATAAAGTTACACAATTAGAGTAAAAATAAAAGTGGTTGATAAAGTACGTGATCCAGCAAAGGAAGGAAATTCCCAACTGCTCTGCTGGGAGCAGAGAGTGGTAAGCACCTTGCAGTATTGGATCAGCCATGCTACTACATGGAAAATGAGCACACCCCAGTAGTTTATGTGCTATTGGATCAACCCTGATATATCACAGCCACTAGTACTAGGAGTACTGCATTTATCTTACCTTCAAGATAGCATTCTTCTGGTGCTCTCTATTGTGGTAAAATAAATCATTTTTCTTATAAATTAATTTTTGGCATCACTATTCATTTGCCCACAAAGCACCAGAGAGTCATAGTTTTTCTTTTGTCCTGCCCTCCTGAGCTGTGAAGACTGGGAGTTCTAAAAACAGCATTGGCTTTCCTCTGCCTCCTGCAGACTGTAATTAGCAGTGGTGTCATCAATAACATTGGGAGAGCTTGGTCCTCAGTGCACACCCACCCAGAGTTACTCAGGGCCCCAAGTGCTGCACAGAGATCCTGGGGATGGGGCTCTCAGGATTGTCCATGTGCCGATTGTTCCTGTGCCAAGTACAGTGCAGGAGAGAGGCAGGAAAATGAGACTGAGTACATGAAGTTCTTTGCAATTAGGAACAACTTGACTCTTACTTTTGCAACGACCTGGGATGGTTTGCTGAGAAACTGCATCTGCTTGGCCTAGATTGCATATAAAAGAAAATTACTGAACACTAGAGCCTGATCAATTTTAATACAAGCTCATGGCAGCACCTCAGTCCTCATATTTTGGAGCTGCAGCATAGGAAGGAAGGAAGCATATTGAATTAAACCAGCTCTTCCTGCTGGTGAGGTCAATAGAAACACCTCATTTGATTCATGTTTCTGATTTGTCATGGAAGAAACTATGCCAGAGAGCAAACATTTTGTTTGTTAGCATTTAATTTCATTTACTATTGATAGAATCCTGGGTTCTGCCTGGAAGCATTTGTAGCCAGAGCAGCAGGAAGCAGTCAGCTGTTAACAAGTGTAAGAGATGCCCTGCTATTGTAAGGCAGCAATCACATGCTGGCAGGAGAGCTTGCCCCCTTCTCTGCAGAATGATACAAAATATTCCCTGACTCCATATAGCAGTAACCCTTCTTGCTGTTTGAACTCTGTCCAGTTTATAGAATCACCACATTTCATGGATGCTGCAACACGTTATCTCTGCATGATGAGCTGATAAATCCACAGTGCCTTTTATCTCCCTGTAAGCCTAGTGAGGAAAGCGTGGTGTTCATCCCCCTTTCTGTTCTGCTGATTTCCATGAGTTGATCATAGAATTTGTGCTACAATCAAATGTGGTTAAATGCAAGGAGCTGCTTTCATGAGAAGAATGCAAACTGTAATTCATATGCCTTTCATATCTCCTGCAGTGAATATAGAGCCCTCAGACTCAGACCCTTCCCAATCCTGTGTCATTAATTCTGCTTTTCAAAGCCATGGTGATATGCTTTCCCTCCAGCAAGAATTTGAGTTTGCTAAATGTAATTTTTATAATAAATTTTGTTCAGGTCCACACATACTGGAAGAGGTAATTCACATGCAAATAAGCCCCCTTTTCTGGGATTTACTTAGTAATGTTTTTGTCATTAATAAATTAAAAATACTATTTTAAGTTAGGCCATGCACTGGGTACTGTTTTGGTTGCTGCTAATGCATCTTTCCATCCTTGTAGTTTAGAAGCCTTAACTTTCACTGCACCTCTTTGCTTTCAGATCGGAATGAATGTCAAGAAATTCCCAATATCTGCAGCCATGGGCAGTGTATTGACACTGTTGGAAGTTTCTACTGCATTTGTCACAACGGATTCAAAACCAACGATGACAGGACAATGTGTATAGGCAAGTATATCAAATTAAACTGAACTTAGGCTTCCAGTAAGGTAGTTACTAAGTCTGTCCTCTCTGTAATAAGGAGTTGCATTACAATAAGTGAGATCATGAGCCATTTACCCCCAGAAAAAGGTGCAAAACTGGCCATTAGAGATGATAAAAAGCTGATACTGAATGAAAACCATCTCATTAAAGTAGACTGAACCTTTAAAATTACATATCCTGTCTATTGAACTGCTAAGGCTTCAATTTTTGAGAAAATATTTCATTCTTCTTAGAATTTTCTGGAGCATCTTGTCTCATTTATTCCTTTAGGCAAGGAATTTAATAGGTTAATATTGCAATGCAGCAGTTGTATATGGCCTACTTGTCAGCAGAGTGAATGAAGGGTAGATTTCTTGCCAGAAAAGAACCTTTTTCAGAAACAGTCATCTTCATTAACAAGGGAATTTTGTATTTAACCCATTCACAGCTGTCAATTGTGTGCTGTATGAACAAATTGAGATTTCAGAATGCTCACAATTAAAGATATCTTAGATTTACTTTGGGAAGAGTGATATAGGAGCCACAGTAAATTAAATGATTGTTGGACCCTTGATTATTTTTGTAGATATTAATATCAAGTGTGTCAACCTGTGTAAAATTTTCTTTTTGAGAGACAGGACAATCTTTCTGCCTTCTGTTCAGGTGTTGCCAGTGGATTATTTCTCTTGTGTTCCTTTGTAGATATTAATGAGTGTGAGAGGGATGCCTGTGGCAATGGAACCTGCAGGAACACCATTGGCTCCTTCAACTGCCGCTGCAACCTGGGCTTCATCCTCTCACACAACAACGACTGCATAGGTGAGAGCAGGCCTGTGTTCCTCAGACTTCTGCTTCTAACAAAGTTCCATAAGCACCACCTTCTCTTTTGCACGATCTCCGTGATTAAAGACAAAACCCTATTTCTTCAGTCTCAAAAGGCATCTTTGATTACGCACTCCTCACTTTTCTAGAGCCACTTGAATGTTGGCACAAGATACAGGAACATTTGGTTTTTACTCCTGCTTGGACAATTTTAGAACATTGTCATTTCCTCTCACTTTTGAAACTGGATTATAAGTTACTTTGTTGATATGGTGGAAACAGAAATCAGTTATCTGTTACTTTGTTAATATGGTGGAAACAGAAATCCCACCTACCCAGTTTCCATTGTTGCTGATGTGTCTGACATCTTTCAATGTTATTTTTCTCAGACGTGGATGAGTGTGCAAGTGGAAACGGAATGCTCTGCAGAAATGGGCAGTGTGTGAACACCATCGGGTCCTTCCAGTGTCTCTGCAATGATGGCTATGAGGTGGCTCTGGATGGAAGGACTTGTGTTGGTGAGTGCTTTCTTTTTAGGGTTGAAAAAAAGGGCAGCAAACCTTGAGCAGATATGCTTAGTGAAACAGTAGGGTCAGAGAGAACTGTCACACTGCCATCATCGTACCTAGCAGAAGAAAACAATGACAAGAGGACAAGAAGATGACTCCTCTCCTGCGAAGTTCCACTTGCAATTTGATGGAATCAAAATTAAAGCTGCCTCAGTCAGAGATTTATTGAGATAACAGCAACTAGCTCAAATAAATTGTCTTTCTTTTCTTCTAGATATCAATGAGTGTGCACTGGAGCCTGGAAAATGCTCACCAGGCACATGTCAGAACTTGGATGGCTCGTTCAGATGTATCTGTCCTCCTGGATACATCCTGCAGAATGACAAATGTGAAGGTGTGTGCAGAACAATCCTTCTCTGTCTCTTTCTTAGCTGCTCACAATTGTTACCTATTTCCCTTGCATTTAAATGTGAGTAATGTTTAGTCTTTTGTGGCAGTCTACAGTTCTGGACTGTAGCCACTAGTAAGTCTCTCACTTCCTAGAAAAGGTCTCACCAACATTTGTTTGAAATGGTACATTGCTGAAGTTTGCCCACTGCCTGAGGATTTAAAATTAACTCTGGATTTTGCACTTGGATTACTGCTTCCTTCTTCTGGTTTTTTTTGTTGGGCTTTTTTGTTTTTCAAATATGATAGATAGCAGTGATGATGTAAAATTTTAAATTGCACTTTATGTAGTGTAGCTGCCAGTGTAAATATTATTATTTCTCATCTCTTTAATTACTTTTCTTACAGACATTGATGAGTGTGTGGAACAGCCAGAAATTTGTGCCCTGGGCACATGCAGCAACACTCCAGGCAGTTTCAAATGTCTGTGTCCAGAAGGCTTTGTATTGTCTTCCACAGGAAGGCGATGCCAAGGTAAGTTCATTCCTATTTTCTGGCATTTCAAAATTTGTTTGCTCTTTCATGAAAGCCTTAATAGCAAGCTGTTTCTAATACAGCAAGAAAACTCTGGACTCAAACAGTGTTTTTCATAGGGAAAACATGATAATTCTGTAGCTGGGGCCAGGTTCTGTCTTGCCCTAACATCTGTTTGTCATTAAACAAAACATTGCAATAAAGGGGATGAAGATAATGTTAAATGCACCAGGTTACGCAAAGAAATTATGTTGTACTGAAATCCTTTCTTGCACCCCTGGAAGAAATATTGGGGCTACCTGGACTCTTTGTAGACAGCAACAAGACACAGAGATGGAGCACGAACACAGGCAGGAGATTAAAGGCAGCGTTTCTGGTTTTAAGGCTGTCCTTAGCACTTACCATATTCACCGTAACACTTGTTGTATGCTGATCCTCTCTGCAAAGATGGGAGTGGAAAACAAGATTGTTGGAAAAAATGTGCAAGCAATGTTGTGTGGACAATAAGCACCCATCTGCATAGGGAAGTCTGAAGTGTCTTTTGGCTTCCAGATGACTGTATACACAGTTCAGAGTCTGAACATGGGCACTAACAGACAGATCAGATGCTAAAAGCTGAACATCTAGTTATAAAAAGCCTCAGCTTAGTTTATTTTGTGTATAAAGAACAAGCACAACAAACGAGGGAGTGAGTTACTTTAAAGGCTTTGGAAGTGATTAAATAGATAGAGCATTAAATGTCCTATACACTGTGCACAGTGGGAACCACTGATGAGTAAGACCTTTATAAGGACCTCTGTAGTTTTGCTTGGCACAGAACAGTGATGCTTGTTGACACCATAGCGAGTCCTTCACTTCACAGTGGGCTAAATGAAATTGTGGTTTTGGTAAAAATGAATCCAACCTGCAGTAAACATTCATCCAAGTCTCCAAACCACCATGCAGTTTGGCAGTTACTTCACTCAACATCAAGAAAGCATGTTTTAGCTGTGTTTATGTAGCTTTTATAAATGAAGTTTCTTCAAGCTGAGGGTGTTCTTTTCTCCAGGTAAGAAGAAAAAAAAATCACAAAAACTCACCAAGAAACAAAATCATAAAAAAGAATGCAGCCCAATCCTCTACTTTTTTAGCACAGGCCACTGTTCCACACAACGTCAGAGGAAAATGCACACTTGTGTATGAGCTTCAAAAGGACTTCTCTCCATGGCCTAAAGAGGACTGTTCTTTTTTCAAGTATCTCAGGCCAAACAAAGTGTTGTTTAAAACTTCCCATTACCTAGGACTTTGTTAAAACCTGGACATTGCCCAGCATTGATGCTGCAGCCGGAAAAGTGGATGAGCAGCTGCTTCCAGAGCTGCCCTGCTGCTGTCCCCCTGCCAGCACGGAGAGCTGCCAGCTCCCTGCCTGCTGGATGCTTGTGGTCTGTGATCTCAGCTCTGTCCAGCATCCTGGTTACCCAGCTTCAGGGAATGAAATGTAGTGCCACAGGGAGAGTTTGCTTTGTTCGTGTGTACCTCCGGAAGAATGAGGAAGGAAAGGGCTGTGGAAAATTGCCTCTTGTTTTAGCACTACGCAATATTGTCATTGCAAATTGATGAAAATCTCTTAACTCAAGGGATTCTTACTAGTAATAGAATATAAATTCATGAGGCAATATTCAGTTTTTTCAAAGAGGAGTGAGGATAAGAGGACAGCACAGCCCTTCCATTTCTGCTGGACCAAAGAGAAAACCCCTTGCTTTTCCATGACTGAAGTAGGAAACCCATAGCTTTTCTTTACTGAGATACGGAGCTTCCCTCCTTATTCAAAGCTTCCACAGTCAATGTTGGTTCCTATTAACAGAGCTAGGTGGAAGTTGGGTGTTTTGGTGGGGGGTATCCTGTAATACTGCAGTTAACACCTCTAAGTGAAAATTGTGCCAAAGTTACCCTAACTGCTCATAACAAGTTTTTTTCTCTATGCAGATCTGAGAGTGAGCTACTGCTTTACCAAGTTTGAAGATGGAAAATGTTCTGTGCCGAAGTCCCGAAACCACTCCAAACAAGAGTGTTGCTGTGCCTTAAAGGGGCAGGGATGGGGAGATCCCTGTGAGCTCTGCCCAGAGGAAGCAGATGGTGGGTTATTGACTAGCTTACCACACTGCCTCTCTGAACTGAAAGGAGACTGGGATTCTTATGAGAAGGAATTCTAAAAAATAATTTTCTAAAGGTGTTTAACTCCAGTAATTGTCATTGGTCTCTGTAAAGTAGAGGCTGTTGCAGTCTCAAAAACCACATCCCTTGGATAGTCAATATATCAAATACATTCCTTCTTTGCTTATAGATTTGTTGCAGTGATTACAGGCTGGGTATTTTGCTATGGAGGTATCACATACAGAAAGTGGAAAGCAGCAAGTAGTTCCTTGATAGACTCTGAGTGGCAAGTCCTGCAAGACATAAATGGAATTCTTCTAATTGTAAATAGGTATAGGAAGAAGTGCCATAAACATGAAATCTAATTAAAATAAACCCCCAAACAGTAAAACTAGATTTTGTTATTAAGAAAATGTAAATTTTCAATCTTATTGATGTGAATGACTTGCAAAAATAGCAGGGAATAACAAAATGCAGGCCTTGAGGAAAGAAAGCCTCCCTGGACTGTTGCTAAAGAAAGACTTTCCTTTGTTAGGACCCTTTTGAAGACTGGTAAGTCGACATCAAGCAACTCAACAAGCCTCTGTGCCATCGTGGTGCAATTTGCTGAAGGGGCTTTAATTCGTGCTGACAAATGCGGTTAACAGCATTACTGGTTTCAGCAATACATGACTGCAGTTCATTTCATTCAGTAGTCATGTAGATGTTTTGCAGAAAATCCTCACAAAAGCTGAGGTTAGAAAAGAGAATTAGAAGTGCCAGTTGCAATATTCCTCCTAGGCCTATTGCCTGTGCATGTTTCATTCCATTGACGTGGACCATGTGAAGCAAAGTCAGTTGAAATGCACAGCATATGTTGCAGCATTTCCTTGAAGTGTCAGCACATCTATTTTTCACAGTCCAAACTCCCTCAAAGGATATCAAAGCCCTTTTTCTCATCTCTTAAAAAAGAAATAGCTTTAAGATAGCCAAGTCTGGATTAAATCATGCCTTCTTCAGAAAATGTAGGAAGTTTTTCTTTTACAATGGAAAAAATGCAGCCACTACTATTGATACTTCTAAAACAGAAATGCTGCATTAGTTTGTTTCTTAAGGAAGTTAAATACGGCTAATTATTCCCAGGATCTTACACATATGCATGCAGGAGATTGGATGAAATGTAAAGCAAACCTGCAGTTTTTGCATGAATATAAAACTATAAGTTCATACATGTACATACTTTTTTTTGGACCTGAACATGAGGAGGATGAACTGGTAGCAGTGGTTACATGTAGCTTGTGAGGAATGCTAATTGCCAAGATAGAATTTAACATATGGTTTGACTTTTATGGTTGTTCTACAGAGGCATTCAGACAGATTTGTCCATTTGGAATTGGCATCCTTGTTGGACCTGGTGATGCAAGGCTGGGTAAGTGCCTGAACTGCACAATGCAATTTTTGCAGCAGTGTCTGTTTTCCACCCATACACCATTCTCCCTTTCAACTGAGAATAACACCTCTGCAACTATTTCCAAAAGCCATGAATTGTGAAAACTTCTATACCTTTTTCTTTCCCCAATTTTTCATACTGATTTCAAATTCAAGCTTGAATATCTCAAATATCAGAAATTAAACTTCTTTTAGAGCTAGGAAACTTTTGTAAGCTCTAGAGAATGGATCTAATGTCATGTAGCATACTTGTCTTTTCTTCTACAATATGTGTAGCCTGTTTACAGTAAATGGTTTTAATCCTCCAGAAGTGCAAACCACAGTTTCCCAGATCCCTTCAGTACATTCTGTTCTCTCCCAAGACAAACAGCACTTCAGCCTTATTGGCAAAAGTTTGCATTTAAGGAGCACTGGATGACTACTGCTTTTCATATCTGCTGCTCTCCCTGTAGGCCCAGTCAGAGAGGTTTATATCTGACATTTAGAATCAGTTTCTTTTCTTCATTCTGAAAGCTGGCCTGCAAAACAAATTCTGTGCCCTAATCCTAATATGTCAGAATTTAAATATTAATATTTTTTGTGATCTCAGGAATATTTCTTGCCAGAACACTTGTTCTTTGAGAGAAGTCTAAAAGCACACGAAGCCAGTTGCACTTACTGTGTTGTTTGTATTTCTGGTTAAGATGTGGATGAGTGCCTTGATCCTGATAACTGTAAATTTGGGCAGTGTATCAACACAGATGGGTCCTTCCGCTGTGAATGTCCGTATGGTTACATCCTACAAGGAGCAGAATGTGTGGGTAAGTACAGCTGTTCCAGCTTCCATTTGAAAGGTTTTCCTGAGTTGCTAGGTATGGCATTAAGGAGCAGTGGGGTTGTTTTATTCTGACATGGTGGAGTCTCCATCCCTGCTGGTGCTCAAAACCTGCCAGGGCAGGGCCTGAGCAATCTTCTCCCAGTTGGTCCTGCTCTGGCTGAGCATTTGACCCAGATAACCTCTAGCAATCCCAAATTATCCTAGGAGTCTGTAGTTCTAGTTCAGTACTTAGCGAGTTCTTATGTTTTCTGTTTTTCTGGTTGTACATCAACAATATAGATTTTATATCATTTTGGTTGAGTATAACCTTGTATTCTTGCCCTGGTCTAACTACTTGCAGATACTGATGAATGTGCTGTTGGAAACCCATGTGGAAATGGAACTTGCAGGAATGTGATAGGAGGCTTTGAATGCACCTGTGTAGAAGGGTTTGAGCCTGGGCCAATGATGACCTGTAGTGGTGAGACTCCCATTTGTTAAAGACTGTTGCTGTAGTTGTGTTCTTCCCTGATTTTGAAAACGGTTGAGGGGAGTAAAGCAGCTTTAAAAATAAAATATGGACACTTGGAACAATACTTCTTTATCTGAAACAGGAAGATGGGCTCCTCCTTCCTGTATCCACCTTGAACTGTAGTATGTTTCTCTGACTGGAGCTGGGGTGGATAGGTTTTCAGGTGGTGTCTGCTAAGGGACTGCCCAGAGGAGAGCATGTGCAGTCTCTCCAGAACAGTTCCCAGAAGTGCTGCTTACTGTCTGTATGGTTTTTGCCTACCTCCTTGAGCGAAGAGACTCACTGGGGATGATGAAAATAGGAAATGGGCTGCTTGAGTGAGTTAGGGAAAAAACAGGGAACAAACCAGAAAATACAAATACAGTACTCAACAATTACCCTGGTACCCCTAGGTTGAATATTTTTCATGCTTTGGTATCTTGTTTCAAAAATTAAAATTTGAAAAAGCACAAAGAAAAGAGAAGTAAGGAAGATCAGAGGTACAGAAGGGACACTCAGAAAATTAATTAGATTTTTTCAGTGTGGAAAATGTGGTTGAAGAGATATATGATTTTATAAAGCCACAAGTGGTAAAGGTACCAAAAATAGAGGGAACATGTTAGACAAACCAATGCAAACATTTTTATATGCATGGTACTTATTTAAGTTGTGGAACCCCTTGCTGCAGAATATTAGTGAGGCCACAAGTCTAAATTGACCCAGAAAGAGATTATACAAATTTGTGTGGGAATCCATCAGTGGAAATTAAGCCTGATAGTTTGGTTGTGGCTTTTGGCTGTGGAAGTCCTTAAACTGAGAGGCTGTATGAGGGGAAAGATCTCTGCATACATGGTATGAGGTTTTTAATATTCATCTCCTCCTGTTAAAACCAGAGAGAGGAGAATGTCCTAGGACATTCTGACACTGTCCTCTGACATGACACAGCTGTTCTTAAATTATCTGCCACAATATATTTCTTTGCAAGCCCATACAAAAGAATGCTTCTATTTTTGCATCAGATTGCAGTAGTTTATATACAGTTAGAGCTTCATTCACTTCCCTGTGGAATTTGGGTGAAAGCTCAAATTACAGAGGAGGAGTTAGCAGAGTGCATAAACATCTCTATATAGCAGTAATTACTCAGGTAGTCCAGACTGTATATAAATGCTTTTCAAAATAATGTTTCTAGTGAGGATATTGTTTTATGGAATTCAGTTTATGAAGAAACCACATTCGTGCACATAGAATTTAAATAACCAAACAAAAAACCAGAACCAAGATGTGGAAAAGATACAGTTTTAACTGAGCAAGTATCTTGGCACCATGGATTTGGAAATTATTTCCATTGGCTGCTTGCTGTTGAACTTATTGAAACTTCAGGTAGCTGTACAAACATCCTGGCGTGTCTGGTGCCTGCTTCTCTACAGAAATCCGTGACGAGTAGAACCAAGGTTCCCCAACTATTAAAATTTAGTCCTCAGTAAACTGGGATCTGTGGTATTGCCTGTACCTAAAGCCTGTGCTCTGCTCTGCTGAGTTTCACACCAGTGTTTCCCTCCCCCTGGTCTCTGTTGCTCCAAATGCAGACGTCAATGAGTGCGTTCAGAACCCTCTGCTCTGCGCCTTCCGCTGCGTGAACACCTTTGGATCCTACGAGTGCAAGTGCCCCGGGGGGTACGTCCTGCGGGAGGACAGGAGAATGTGCCGAGGTAAAGCTCCTACCAGACTCTCACAGTTAGGAGATAATGATTTCAGTTCCTGCAGGGGCAGGGCTCTGACTCACTGCACTCTTGGGCCAGAGTTTTAATCCCAGGAAGTAACTGAGTCAGAAAGAATTTGGGATAAAATTCTATGGTTCGCATTATGCACTCGATTGTACTAGGCCTGTCCTGCCAGTAAATTTATACATCTGCCTAAAGTGAGGTCATATCAGATGATGTGGTTTTGTCTTGCCCTAAAAATGGGCATTTGGGAGAAATCAATTTGCTCAATGCTAGTATATTTTATGGTTGGTTTAGAACAATAAATGTAAGTGTAGGGTTTGATTACGATTGAGATTCCAAAGTCAGAATTTACTACTGTGAATTTCCAGGATCATCTCTCTATATAATAAAGTCTAAACCTTGTGTTTTAGATCAGAATGAGTGTGAAGAAGGAATTCACGACTGTGACTCAAAACAGATGGAATGCAAAAACCTAATTGGCACCTATATGTGTATCTGTGGGCCTGGTTATCAGCGCAGACCAGATGGGGAAGGCTGTATAGGTGAGTGACATTGAAGCTCTGGAAATACACAGTTCCTCAACAGAACTAAAAACAAAATTTTGGATTTAACAAAGTGTTAAGAAACTGAGGGGAAGAATTGCACAACTGCCTGGGTAATGGATCTATCAGTGCTGCACACACTTGGTTTTGCTGTTCAGATGTACACATCTGTGGGCAGTAAGCAGAAAATCTGGATGTGGGAGTCTTTACAAGCAGTTTGTACTGCTGCTGCTGAATGCTCTGAGGGAAGAAGGTGAGGATTTGGGTTGGTTGCTGTAGGCTTGTTTATCTCTGTTAGCATGAATGAGAGTAGATAAGAATTTTTTTTAAACCTTGGATGGCATTCAGAAGTGCAGCTGTAACTAAAAAATTTTGAAAACCAGTGAGGAATGTACTGCAGATACAATATTTATAACAATTGTGAGCTGGATGGCCATCTTTCTTCTGAAAATTGAGTAAAAGAACCTTTAAAATATAAGAAAAAGAAAAAAATTGAAGTTTAACTAGGCCGAATGCAACGCAGAAGAATTCCATACCAGCCTCTCTTACCTTCATTCCTACTTGTACTTGATTTTTGTTACAAAATTTCAAACACGCAGATGAGAACGAGTGTCAGACCAAACCGGGGCTCTGCGAGAACGGCCGTTGTGTGAACACAGTGGGGAGCTACAGGTGTGAGTGCAACGAGGGCTTCACCGTCAGCGACACCCAGGACGAGTGCCTTGGTAAGTCCCAGCTGACCCCTGAGTGAGCTGGCACTTGCACAGCAGCCATCAGGGTTGGAATTAAACACAGAAATGCATGGTGAGAAAACACACTCTTGAATTTACATGCCTTTGGGAAGGGGCCTTCGTATGGAGGTGTCCTCTTGCAAGTTCCTTCTTGCCATGCTCACCATATCCCTGCTTCAGTCAGTCCAGCTGGGGTGACTTGCTGCAAAAGCTGACTGTTCCATGGTTTCACTCAGCCAGGAACTGCTCTGACATTTCTTTGGTCCTGATTTTCAGCCACTCCTTTTTCTCTAGGTTCAAACAGAAACATATATTTTTATAAGCATATTGTAACTTCTTGTCTTCTACCTTTTGCTAAATTTCTTGTCTTTGTTTCCCTTAGATGTCATTCTCTCGTTCTTACTGCTGGTAGTCTTTCACTCTCAGTTCTACAGTCTCTGGGTGAAGTATGCCCTTTCTGTTCTATTTCTGACTAAATTCCCAGTACCTCATGACCCTCTGGAGGTCACCATTAGGATTCTCTGTGATGCACAATTTGTCTTCCAGACAACAGGGAGGGCTACTGCTTCACTGAAGTCTTACAAAGTATGTGCCAGATCGGATCGAGCAACAGGAACGCTGTCACCAAGTCGGAGTGCTGCTGCGACGGCGGCCGAGGCTGGGGGCAGAACTGTGAGGTCTGTCCCTTCCCGGGCACCGTGGCCTTCAAGAAGCTGTGCCCTCATGGCCGAGGATACATGTCCAGTGGAGCAGGTGCTTCTCCTTCAGTGCTCTCTTAGACAATGCCAATTGCGTGATAAATTATGTACTCTCTTTTTGCATATTTGAACACTGTAAGGTCCTAAACGTTTGGGATATTGGCTGAAATTTTCTGAGATTTTTCATGTTGACTGAGTGTAGTCCTTTGGGAGGAGGGTGCACAGCCAAAGGCCCTGGGTGATGAGGCATCCATCGTATCTTGGGAGATACTTTCTTTATGTCCTGGTTGACTGACATGCACTCAAGCGGGAATTTGCACTCTCACGTTTGAGTGTGTTGCAGGGACACATTAAGAGCTATTTGTGTACATGAAGGCACAGTGATGTTTGATTTGTGGAGGCTGATACATCATCAGCTCCAGTTGTTACCTTCGACTTACAGCTTGTTCATTGCATAAGAAAATGAGATTAATGCTCCATGCCATATTTTTCCACGTAATATTTCTCCTTAAATCTGTGCAATATTTCACTGTTTTATGTAATTATTTTATGTGCGGTGTGGGTTTCTCTGTGTCAGATCAGAAGAATCTATTGAAGCTGTACAAAATCAGTTTTGTTCCATGGAGAACTAACCCTGGTTTAATTGCAGATATTGATGAGTGCAAGGTTATTCACGACGTCTGCCGCAATGGGGAGTGCATCAACGAGAGGGGAACCTACCGCTGCCTTTGCAGTCTGGGCTACACTACAGATATCACTGGCACTCTCTGCATTGGTAGGTTTCTCATGATGCTGTTTGTATATAAAGTTTATTGCTACCAGAGGACTTGAAGAAGGAAATAGAAATATTTTGAAACATGAGAAAATAAAATGTCACTTGTTAACGCTTCAGGGATTTGGATTTTCTTCTGATCTATCCTGAACATTTTGTAAAACATTATTACAAATCCTGATTACCAGCACTGAGGTATCTGTTTCTACTTCTTGTAGATCTCAATGAATGTAACGAGTCTCCAAAACCTTGCAATTTCATCTGCAAAAACACAGAGGGGAGCTACCAGTGTTCATGTCCAAAAGGATACATCCTGCAAGAAGACGGGAGAAGCTGCAAAGGTAAAAATCAAGAAAAGGATTTACTGCAGAAACTCTGTGTTTCACAGGCAAAAATGAATACAAGGACATTTAAATGATGCGAGTCTGTCTCCTTGATTCATGTGAGTATTTCCACTAAAGACAGGGGAAGTGGCCTGCATAGGATGGAGCTGGTATTTCAGTTAATTACTTGTTAATCTGGATGAACAACAGATTGACAGAATTTTTGCAGGTTGATGGCAGCTGATCTTAAAAGATTCTGTAAATAATAATACTTATGATTGTTCTTACTTTGGTAAGCATGTTGGTTTAAGCCATATAATTCAGTGCTAAATGAATATTATTGGATGCAAAGATGAGCATGGTTTGCTGTGCATTGCCCCACATCAACAGAATTCTTGCTTACTGCTTTTGCAGCATGCTGGATAAGGCACAGCAATGCAGGGGAGAATATTCATTAGAATTCCATACATTTACGTGTCTTGGTAACTAAGATTTGACTAAAACCACACAAGTCAGAGCAGCAATTCCAAATTTGGCATGGAGAACGATGGTGTACTTCGTTGTTAGCATTTCAATATTTCTTTTGGAGTAATAGTATGCTTCAGTGCAAGGCCATTTTCCAGCCTGCCAGCTCTCATGAAGGTGATGACTTCCCAATTATTGGCTGAGCAGACATTTATTATGTCACAGCAACTTTCAGACAGATGAGAGTGGTGTCTGCAATCCAGTGTTAGCCTGGACACTGTGTAGCTCCCAAGTCCCATTCATTAGAGTTGGGGCTTCCTGTGAGAGGATCTGGAAGTAGCATGGAAAATGAGATGTAGATTCAAAAGGCTTTATTTGCTGCTGTTTGTAATCACTTCTTTCTGAGTCCAGGAAACGTAAGTGAAAGGTGTTTTCTTGGTTTTTTTAGATCTTGATGAATGTGCAACAAAGCAGCACAACTGCCAGTTCCTTTGTGTCAACACTATTGGGGGATTCACTTGCAAATGTCCTCCTGGATTCACTCAGCACCATACAGCCTGCATTGGTAGGTGACGTGGGAGGGGAAACACAGATCTGGGGTTATTACTGACCCTTCCTCCAGAAACAAAGTAGCAAGGAGGTAGAATCATCTTCCTGAGAAACCAAATGGAAACATAGGCCAGATTCTGATCCTAATCCCACCAGTGCAGAAGATACAAAGAGGCCCCTTCCTCCCACCTTCCCTTGCTTTCATAATCTGTCATTGAATTTTGCACTTGCAAGAACCAGCCAGTAAAAACACCACTTTGTAATTCTTGTCTTACCCTTTCTTAGGCATTGAGCAAAAAAATAGTTCTATTTCTCTTCTTGTAGCTCATTGAGATCATGTCAAGGCTTCTTGAAACAGCAACTATGAAATACAAATTTCTGCAGTTGTCCTCTGAACACATACCCATGTGTGGGTATGTGGAAATGTTAAACTAAACTGCTTCCTGCAAAACACACTTTCTGCTCTGCAAGCTGGATCCTGTTTCTGTGTCAGTTTGATGATCCCGTGGTATTGGTGTGAATTTGGAGGTGTTTGGAGACCAAAACATCAAACTCCATATGCTTGGTGATGAAAAGGGGTGTTTCCCTTCCTGTTACTTCTGTGTTTCCAAATTCAAAAGAAGGTGGTGCAAGCTGTCCTGTAGTGCAAAGTGAGAACCTGGGGGGGCAGTGGGACACTGTCACTGATGTGCCTTTACCTCCTCCATCATTAGCGTGGCCAAAAGATCAGCTTTGAAATGACAGCTACAAACTAACACTGAGCTTTGGTTTCCCTCAGACAACAACGAGTGTGCTACTGAGATCAACCTTTGTGGGGCAAAGGGCATTTGCCAGAATACTCCAGGAAGTTTTGTTTGTGAATGTCAACGTGGCTTCTCACTTGATCAAACTGGGCAGAGCTGTGAAGGTGGGTACAACACAGTGCTTTAACGTGGCTTTCTCTTGCTTCCTTAATCTTCTTTCAGCCATACTATTGTCCAAGGAAGGACCTATGGAGTAAGCACCAAAACCTACAGAAATAAGCATGTGTAGGTGGAAGGGGCTGGGGGGGGAGTACAGAAATTCAGCAACAAGGCAGTATTTCTCTCCATGGGCCAGAAAAACTGGATATGTTGCAGGATTCTAAAGAGCTGGATAGATATTTTCTGAGGAGACATAGCCTGGAATGTTTTAGTTTAAGTGTTGTAAGTTCAGTGAACTTCTTTTGAATACTGCAGGGATTTCTGAGGGATTCATCAAGGACAGGAAGTCTTGCATCTCCAAGGTGACCTGCTAAAGAGAGAGTTCAAGGGCTGTAGACTTTTTCCTCTGGGTCCTTAGAGCCTTCTCCTGGGACAGTTTGGGTTGTTTTGAAAAGAGATATCCTGGGATTTCTGGGTTGGATGCCTGGGTAAAGCAAGGGCCTGTCTGCTGTGGAGCTGGGACCCTTAGGAAAGCATTAGGGATCCCATATACAAATGGCTTTCTGCTGTCTGCTCCACAGGAGAATGCAAAAACTGAAAATTGTGGCTGAATGTGAGCTTTCTATGGATTTCAGCCCTGTGTTACTTGCTGTGGAGCCACAAATCCAGACCTGAAAGGCCCAAAGTGGTTAGGTTTTTTGAAGATCCTGAAATACACCTATATATATGATAAATGAATATATATGATTATTTGTAACATGTTTTCCAAATACAGCATAATTTGAGATTCTATCCCAAAACTCAGAGTATGTCTCACCCTTTTAGATGTTGATGAATGTGATGGAAACCACCGGTGTCAGCATGGCTGCCAAAATATAATTGGAGGATACAGGTGCAGCTGCCCACAAGGATATCTCCAGCATTACCAGTGGAACCAATGTGTTGGCAAGTCACTTTTGTAAATTCATACATTAAAATGCATGTTAGCTTTGTTAGCAGCAAGAAGTGAAGGGCAATGGTGCAGTTTCCCATACTTTCTTTTTCTGATTTAATTTCCTAAGTTCAGCAGAGTTTCATTACAAGTGTGTTCTCCTGTGAAGGTAGAGTGGGTATGAAGCACCCAGTAGCCACCACCATGTCCTTGTTCAAGAAGTGTTTAAGCACAAAGCTCTCCTTGAGGGTGCTAGAGTTTGTATTGACTTTGAGGAAACCCGTGTTACTTGTGTATTTTGTGGTCTGTACAAAGGAAATTTTACTCAGCTCTGCACTGGTCTCTGCTTGGACAAAGGTCCTTTCCAAGCGTGGATGGTGGATTGAGCTTGGCGCTCTCAGAACTACAAGAGTTTGGATTGTTAAATTGTAAAATTCAACTTCTGGTCCCAAGCATCTCAAATTCAGTTAAAATCCTATTTGATCTGTGCTTTTGTCATTCTTACAACACATACAGGAAGGCTGCTGTGTTTAAGCCCTTCCTCTGTACAGAATGGCAAATTTGTCATATTTGAGCAAACCTGCAGCTGTCTGTCTAAAGACACTTCCTTGAAGCTTTGGGATACAGTTTAGAGTGCTTACAGGGCAATTCTGGTTATAATTAACAAATGGTAGTGCTCATAAGTTTATGTTAATAAGTAAATACACTGGTGAATTAAATGCTTATTTCTTCCCAATCTAAACTTCATTGCTATCCCAAGTCTTTGAGCCCTCATGGACGGGGCTGCCTGTGCAGCAGTCATGGGAAAAGCCTCTGTTTCAGCAGTGTAGTATGCAGCACATTCACACAAGAGAAATAGGAATCATTTTTCCTCTAGTGACAGTTAAGTGCAGGTTTCATCACATTTAATGGGCTTCATGCAAGCTAGTTTTGTGTGGATACCCAGAGATGTGTTTGATGACCTCTTTGAGAACAAAGGGCTTTATAACTTTTTGTTTGGCTTTCTTTGCTTTCAAAAACATAAAAATGCCTTGCCTTGTTATCACTGTGGTGCTCCAGGGAGGTCTCTGCTTTTAATTGTGCTTACCAAACCTCCTGACATTATATGCAGTCCTTGCTGTGAAATTTGCTTTGCTCCAGCACTCTGTGCCTGTAACATACAGAGAACAAGGAGGGAACACAAACATATGGGGGTTTTGAATGTTAATTAAATTAGCAGAGTTTAGGGTTAAATTAGAATTTAATCTGCAGGAGGATAAAAAAACCCCAACAAACCAGCACTGTCACGTCTGGCTGCTGGAGGACACTGGAATCTGAAAAAGTGCAGCACTGAGTTTTGTGAAACATCTTGCCTGTTTCCAGGTCTTCCTGGGTGAAAGCATTTAACTAAGTGTATTTCCAAACCAGGTGTGCACTGGTATTCCAGCTTTTGAGCCCATTGACTACTGTTTAGATTTATACAGGGAATAGCAGTTTCAAAATGCACAAGCACTGAGTATTTGCCCCACTGAAAGAAAGGCTTCAGCCTTGACACCAAAAATACTGGTCCACCAGAAACTTCACAAAGGAATATTCTTCTGAGAGCCACAGCTGGGGCAAGAGTCAGCCAGCACTTCCACCTTCTTGGACATGGGGCAGTTCAGGCAGAAATCCAAAGCTGCAGGGAAGGAGATTGGGGTGCCTGTGTCCTCATGGCATTTCTCCTTCCTGCTGAGGCTGAGCATGACAGAGCTGTGTGTTACAGAGCACAGGAGAGCAAGGCTCATGCCTGGCAGCCCAGCTTGTGCAGAGTCCGAGGGTCCCTAAACTTTTTTTTCCTTTTCCTCATATATTTTTCTGCCAACAATCACCCAGAATATGGGAATTAACCTTACTGTTGTCCCCTTCCCTGCTGCTGTGGAGCGTGGTGAAGTGAGCGTGTCTGCTCTTGGTGCAGTGCCTTCCTGTGGCCCAAACAGGCCTTTCTGATGTTGGTATAGCTGCTGTGAGGTGTGACAAATACTGAAACATTGCTCTGAGTCAATGGCAAACCCCTGCAGGCTCTGGGAACGCAGGATTCAGCCCCAGGTTTCAGTACCCTGTGGTCTCCACGTGTTCACATTGTACTGTCTGTAGCTGTTGCCTGGCTCTCCCGGGTGTACCACAGGGGAAGAATCCATGTGCGAGGTTTTTCCGTGACCATTCCTTCATATTCCTTGGCAATCCCAACTCTGCAAACAGTTTCTGTCTTTTTTAGCTTATTTAATGAATCGTTCAGGGATTTTTTATGTTGCTGCAACACATTTAGATAATCGCTGAAGAATGCTTTGGTTCCTCCCATGCCTTGTGCTGTCTGTGACTGCATCCCCTGCCCAGGCACTTTCTCAGTGCACCACATCGTGAATCAGGCTGCAAGAAGCAAAGACATTACTTTTAAACAAAGAACAAAGGGCCATATTGTTTGGAAAAAGACAATAATGCTCTGACTTAGTACTTATTCTCCTGTAACCTGGATATTGAGGTCAGAGATGCTGCTCTGTACTTCCCAAATGGAGTTGCTTATGTGTGCACACACCCACAATGTACATAGGCATTTTTCACAGAAGATGGGGGAACAATAATGTTCAGAACTTTTTGGAGCAATTTTCCACATCAGACAATAAAAATCAGATCAACTTCATTTCAAAAAGTAGCCATTTTCAGTAAAATAAGCCTGAATTGACCTCAAACTCCTACAGTGCCACCCTTGGGAAGTTTGGAAAAGGACTGGTTCAGAATGTAGCACTTTTTTGTATCTACAGCTGCTTTTATTTTTACTTTACTATTTGTTCCCGTATCTTACCTATATCTAATATTTAAATGTGACTGTGTAGGGAGGAATTTTCAATGCCTGGAAAAGGTGTCAGAGCTTGATTCCTTACTCTTTTTCCTATAATGTTGAATAGCACTACAAACAAGGGATTACTTGACCAGATCTTTTGCTGCACAAAGTTTTATTCTTCTCAGTTATTTTTGGAAAAAAAAGCTACCTCCTCTGTTTCTCTGCTCTCCAGAGCATAAGCTGACATGGCATGAAACACCTTCTGTAGAGTGCTGCTGTTTTGTGGTTGTAGTCATCTGCCAGGGACCACTGCCCCAGACAAGGGGGAGGACAAGCCCAGTTCTCTGTGTCCATCCATGGTGGCAGCACCTTCAGCCAGGCATGACCTGTACAAGGAGAAGGCTGGACTGCACCTGAGGGTAAAAGTTAACATGGGATTTTCTGCTTCTTTTCCAGATGAAAACGAGTGTCTGAGTGCACACATTTGTGGAGGAGCATCCTGCCACAATACTTTGGGAAGCTATAAATGTATGTGCCCCACTGGATTTCAGTATGAGCAGTTTAGTGGAGGTTGCCAAGATATCAATGAATGCGGTTCTGCACAAGCCCCGTGCAGTTATGGTTGTTCAAACACTGAAGGTGGCTACGTCTGTGGGTGTCCACCTGGTTACTTCAGAATAGGACAAGGGTAAGGGATTCTCGTTTTAAACTAACAGATACCAAAGGGACACAGTCCACTCCTTTCTTTGCAGTGTGGAGCAGCAGAACCAGGGGGATTGTCAGCAATTAAAGAGGATTGGGAAGATGCTCAAGAGCTGGATGCACCTACTGATTTTGGAGATCTGGGGGGAAGGGAGGCTGGGGAAAGGTAACCATGGACAGGGCGGGATTTAATGCTTGAAGCTGAAATTTGATCAGGGCTACCAGGTTCAATCGCCCATTTCAAGCTACTGCTTTCACCTCTCCTGCACACCCCAGCAGCCTGCCAAGTCCTCTGAGCTTGGCACTTGGGAGCTCACAGTCCTTGCTGTGATTCCCTTGTCTCCTTGAAGAAGAAACAACAAAACAAACATTAATAATAACACCCCCTACCAGCTGCAAAAAGAAATTGTATTATACAAGTGGTTTCACCTGCTGGTTGGAATAACAACTCTGTATGTTCTCATGTTCTTGTATGTTCCATATTCTTCTGTGTTTCAAATTAATATTTTTTAATAAATGTCTGCTGAATCAAGAAAACCAATTTTCCCTTGCCCCAGTGGGAGTGTTAGGGCTGTGCATCATATAGGATGAAGCAACCCAAATGGAAAGCAGAAAGATCATGGCTTAGATTTTGTAAGTGACTAAAAGCTTTGGGATGCATTATGAAAGATCTGATTTTTCAGATTTTTCAGCAGTTGTTAAAAATTGGTCTTTTTAAATGTGTTCCAGGCTGGATAACAGAAATTGCTAACAACAACTCAGAGCTTAAGTCTGTGTTTTTAAGATTGTTAAATGTTGGCCGGTTTCTCTTGGGCAAAAACCCATGAAGGCAGATTCTTGAAATAAGAGTGGCCTCTTTGTCATTCAGTGAGAATTTTCTCTGTTGACTTTAGCAGAAATTTTTCCTAGGAAATGAATGCAACATAATTGCTTAATTATTCGTACTTTCAGTCCCCCAAATTCAGCTTTTGATAAGATCTATGTCTCGCTGGAGTTAATTTTGAATTTCTTCCTTCCTCAGACACTGTGTTTCTGGAGTGGGGCTAGGCAGAGGTCAAGGACAAGAGCTTTCACTCAGTGGAGAAGTAGATGACAACTCCCTCTCTCCAGAAGCTTGTTATGAATGTAAAATCAATGGCTATCCCAAGAGAGGAAGGAAGCGCAGGAGCACTAATGAAACTGCAAGTGAAGCAGAGGTAATTGACCCTTTCTGGGGGGAAAGAGTTTGTGGCTGTCTTGTGAAAGCTGGACTCAGAAGATGTGCCAAGAGAAAATCCCTCAGGAAAAAATCTACACCCTAAAGTAGACCAAAGCTGGTTTTTGGATGTCAGGTAGTGTTTTTGTCTCAGAGGTGGTGTAGAACTTCGCTTGCTTTCCAAATGAAAATGTTACAGCTAATGTGCTGCTGTCTGAAATGTTCCATCCAGTCAGAGCTGAAGGGTGAGGCTGCTTTTCCAGCACTGCTGCACCTGCAGGCTGCCCTGGCTCCACACTTAAACCACACGAATCTTGCAAAGCAGAACAACCCCACTGAAATGCTGTGGCTCCCTCACAGACCCTGCTCTCCCTCACACGTTGTTCTCTCAGCCTGTGGCCCCCCTGGCAGAGAGGTGCAGCCCTGTTTGCTCTTTGTAGGGGGCTGCTCACGGGCTCCCAGCATGGAGAGGCTGCATCTGTCAGGCAGCAAGGCCCCTGCACAGAAACTTCCAGTGCCTGTCTCGGGCTCCTGTCACCCACACAGGGGTGGTGACAAACTCTGTACTCCATCCTGACGAGTCCTAGGCCCATAATGGTGGATTTGACAGATGATGTTACAGAACCTCCTTTTGAAAATTGTTTAATTAGTAATGAATAGGCTGGGCAAGAAGCACATACACACAGGCACGTGTGAAACGCTCTGTGACAAAGCCGACTGACATCCTTTGTTCTTGTGCAGGATCAGCAAGAGCTGGAGCCTCCAATCAGTCTGGCCAGCTGGGATATTGAGAAAGCAGCAGTGTTCTCCATCAACATCTCGGATCTCAGTAACAGAGATCGCATCCTGGAACTGCTCCCTGCCCTCACAACACTGACAAACCATAACCGATATTTAATTGACTCCGGAAATGAAGATGGTTTCTTTAGAATCAATAAGAAGGACGGGATAAGTTACCTTCATTTCACAAAGAAGAAGCCAGTGCCTGGAAATTATTCATTACAAATCAGTAGTATTCCACTCTATAAAAAGAAGGAACTTAACCAGCTTGAAGCAAAACATGACAAAGACTACCTCAGTGGTGAGCTGGGAGATAACCTGAAAATGAAAATTCAGATATTGCTTCATTAATTCATCAACCAAAGACCAAATAATTAAACCAAAGATAGATAGGTAGGACTGAATATTCCTCCCAATCAGATTCTCCATATCATAGGTACAATCTTACATGAGTACATTTGTATGAACAAGCACTATAATATTATTACATAAACAAGGTACAGGATGAATACATGAGCTCAAAACTACCACTTTCTCAGGCTTTTACGTGTAGCTGAGCTACCTTGATATGTTGAATCTTGAGAACTGGGACTTTTATCATTGGAAGTTGGCCACTGATGCTGAGACACGTCATCATTTCAGCAGAGGTACAAGAATGTGCTTTCAACTGATGGACAGCTCTATTTTTGTAATTCTTAAACTTCGCTTCTCCAACTACAACTTACTAGGTCAGCCATTTATGATATCCATTTGGTGCTAGTAAATTTTCAACCTAGATTTATAAATGCACTGTAATATTTACACAACTTAGAAGCCAAAATTGCCATTATTCAGTCTAAATACTTCAATCAACCAAAGTTAGCTCAGTAGTTTATCTCAGTTATGCCTATAATACATTACATGTAAATTAAGTGTGTGTATACTGTAATCATGCTATTTTTATCAATGAAGCATTTGTAAACTAGATTAATAATACCCTTAATGTGAGGGTTTGTAATGGTGCTTATAAGACCAACTACTTGTTAACTGTATACACAAACCTGATGATAAAGTTTCTGTGACTTGCCAAAATGCACTGAGGTCAGTAGGGACCATTAAACATTCTCAAAAGTCAGATGACAATCAGTGCCATCCTACACCATGACATATTGTAACATGTCAAGAGTACCCATAGTCATTCATATCAGCAAGGGTTCGATGTCATAAATGTCACAATAAAACAGTTTTTTTTTTTAGTTTATTCTGTGGCCTTGTGTTCTTGCTAAAACTGTGATACACTGCATTCTTATACTTCAGGCATTGTCAGAAGGGTTGTCTGTGTACCTGTCTGTGTGTCCAGGTGATTCCTCCTTGAAGGAGCTGCTGCTGTTCATTCTTCATGCAAAGGAAGAACAGAAGAAGTACAGAAACCTTCACAAATCTAAACAGCAGTGGACCTCTCTCCAGTTACTGTGTGGCTCCAGAAAGGAAGTGAGAACATTTCCAATGACGTGACCTGAGGAGTCCTGTCAATAAGTAATTTGATAGCCAAAACATGCAGAAGTGGATGTTAGATCATTATACAGAAAACACAGCTAAGTGTGAAAAGTCTTTGCTAAAACTGCCTTATGATATTCCATTCTTCTACCCCCACTTCAACAGTTACTGTCAAATAACCCAAGACTGATAACAGCAGAATAATCCAATACCAGAAGCCATCAAAAGTTGTAGATGGTTTTAATATCAAGTGAATGATTCAATGATGTGGATGTTCTTGTATATGCAAATGCCATGGTGTATCTTTTAGCAGCAGCAGAATGTTGTACTGAGGTGTGATGCTGTAAAATCTGGAAGAAAGAAGGGCAGAAACTGCTGCTGGGACAGCACTGTAGTTAATAGAGGGAACATATATTGAGCTATAATAGCTTTGGAAGGGAAAGGTACTCCTATAATTCACCCCAAATCATATTGTTTTCTGTAATTAGATTTCAGCTCTCTGTGATTTCATCTGCATAACAAATATAACTGTATAAAAAAGGAGCTTGTGCACAGGATTACTTCGATATTTTTAATAGATCATGTCTGGATTTTATTTATTAGTGTGCCAAAATGTTGAACAGTGTATTTTTTTCACATGTTGCATAACTATGGTGAGATATAATCAGAACTTTAGTTGAAAATGGCACTCTTATATCAGCAGGTTGGGAATGGTTTTTAGTGCCAGTGTTCATGATTGTATAGCCTGTAGTTAAGTGTACACTTTAAGTTTTCTCAGCCCCTAAACACTGAGAGGAACTGAGAAGGATGATTTCAGAAAGACCTGTCAGGAGTCTATCCAGTACAGTTGGTTTACATTTAAGCTCTGTGTAACACCTTATGATGCCAAAGGTTCTTTGACTGTGTTCCAGCAGCCCCAGCATTGCCCACACAGTTCTGTAAATTGCCTTTGTTATGCTTCAGAAACAAGAAGTCTTGACAGTAGCTCTTTTAGTCATTTTAAAATGGAAAACCCAGTCTTGCTGTACCAATCTGCGCATAAAAAATCCACTTTTTTGTTCATTATTCATCTGTCTCTTTGAAGCAGTGCCCTTTAACTGGTACATAATTTTTGTTTTTCGGTTCTAGTTGCTGTATGTGTATGATCATTTCCATTAGTTTGAATTTCTGCAGCTTCCTTGGTGTCTCAGTGAAGCACAAAGGTTGCACAATAACATTGCACGAAACCTGCAATTAAAAAGTGGTTTGTAACTTGCTGTGTGATTTTGAAATAATCTGCTGTACTTCATTTGATAGTGGGACCCCAGCATGACTCTAAGTACGAGACAGACTGAAGTAGAGGTCTTTCTGAATGTGTATCCTTTTGCAATTAAAGGATGTTTTTCAAATTCAAGGAAATAGCAAAATGCTTAAATATTTGAAATAAGTGTGTCTTCCCTCCATTGCGACTGTGCATATGACTCAGCAGAGATGATTGCATGGATAATAAATCTAATTTTTGGTTAAGAGAGTTTAACAAAGATGGCTTGTAACTGTACACAGCAAATCATTCTCTTATTGTGTGTTGTAACAGTATCTTGTAAACTTGACAGCCCACGTGTATTTTGGCAGAACACCACTGTTTCCACAGTCTCTCTTTTAAGCTGACTTTCAAAGAACCCCAAGTGTTTGCTTTCTTATGGCAGGTCTTCAAGGGTCATAGTCAGGTTTTCTCTAAGATAAATATTCTGTGCTGTGATTCAAGTTCAGCGTTGTGCTTTGGAAGAGCTAATCAGGTCAGGACTCCTGAGCACAGACAGGCCTGGGCTGTTTGGAGAGCAGGACGCCACGGTTCGAGTCCAGCAGCTGCCACACCTTCCTGGGCCCAGGTTTGGCACTGCCAGTCCCTGCCAGCAGCACCACACTGGGTAAGTGCATCACAGGGCCCCAAACCTGCTGCTCTAGGCCAACCTGGGGTGGTGGCACTGGCATTGCAAAAGCTTTCTCACCACTTTTAAAAATTGACATTGGCTGTGAAGGAATGGCCACTTGAACCATGAAAGCCTCACAGCACTCTTGTGGATCTGATGGTTTCTGCCCAAATTAGTGAAGTTAACAGCTTATGTTGTGCTACTACTTTCTGAGTAGGCACCAGATGAAGAGGAGAGAACTTCTCTTCACTCTGATGAGAAAATCTTGTCTTTTCAGTTATAGAAGAGAAGCCAGAGTTCAGCATTGGATGAGGCTGGAGCTGCAGGAGCTGTGCACCCCTTTCAGTGCCCCCCAGCTGCCCTGTGCCAGGTAGGACAGGAGCTAATGGGACACACCAGCTTCAAAAAACTGGGACATCTGGGCCCAGGATCTTGTGTACTTCACTCTCTCCCCAGAGCAAACCTTGCAGCTTTTCTGCTTGCGGGAGTGGCCAGAAGCTAAGGCCAAGATATGATGTACACCAGATAAATCCAGTAAATCTGGGTTGGCAATGTCCTACCAGAGTATTTGCCCAGAGTAAGCCCTCATGTTATCACAATCTTGGCAGAATAGCACTTGGCTAAAACCCTTGTGTTAGGAAAATCCCAGAGCTTCTAGTTGTTGCCTGTGGCCTGAGCGTGTTGGATGCCTGCAGAGCCCTGTGCAGCCCCTGTGTGAGCTCCTGTGGTTACACGGAGCTGTGTGGAGGCTCTGCCTGCAAACTGCATTGGCACCACAGCTCTGGGACATCACATTAACCTGCAGGATCATGCTGGCTCAGAATGCTGTGAAAACCTAAGACAGGGCAAGCAGACAGGTGTGATTTGGGGCAAAATATGCCATCATTTACACCAATGAAAATGTAAATGATTGCAGAGGTTGCAGTAGTAGCAAGAGGGAAAGCAATAGGGAGAGGGCAGAATGCTTCAGTAATTCAGTGGCCCAAAGCACCCCAATAATTGTGGCTTCTGCTTCACTCACATGTGCTGGTCCTGCACCAGCCCTGGTGCTTTGTGCTTCTGAGTTGTCCCTTGCAGGTCCCCAGGCAGGTGCTGCAGGGGCCAGCAGCTGTCCCCACAGAGAGGGACGTGGCCTGGCTGCTCTCAGAGCAGGCAGAGGCACTGCTGGTGCCAGGCTGGTGGAAGTGGTGGGCAGCAGGGTTCTGATTGCAGCCCCATTCTGTGAGCACTTCACCAAAGCTGGTGCTGCTCCTGGAGACTTTGAAGTCTGGTCCCACTGGAGTGGGCTGTGCTTTGGTTTGTCTGAAGATGAGACCCTCTTTCTGTGCAGCAAAAACATTGAAGATGTCGATGACTTCAGCTCTGACAAATTCCAACAATCTGCTTCTGTTGTCCTTAAAACTTGCCAAATATTTCACACCCTCATAACAAATGCTTTTGAGGAATATCACGCCCAAGCCAATTTCTCAGTTTTTAGCTTCCTATTGAGTTCAGGAGAGGAACCGTGGGGCCAGAGAGGTCAACAGAATGTTTGTTTTTGTATTTGGCCTCTCCTTTCTATTTCTAGTGTGCCATGCAGCAATGGCAGGAAGTGTCTGTGGAGGCCCAGGCTGCCTGATCAGTGGGAATGTGCGGGCAAAGCTGGGCTGCAGCCCCCCGTGCTGGTGCCAGCCAGTCCAGCATGTGCCATTGCTGCTTGTTCGTGTACAGCCGAGTCCTCAGCCTGTTCAGACACGTGCCCATCTGTGCACACAGAAATGTAGGTGGTTTTGTCTGAAGAGTCTAGACAGCTACTGTATCTCAATACTTCCAGGCCAAAGTCACACTGATAAGCCTTTGTTAAGTACCCAGGAAAGGCTTTCCCCTTCTCTTGGGCTGGACCTTTCCCTTGCACGTGGCAGCAGTGCTGGCCCAGCCCTCTCCCTGGCTTGGCTCTCACATCTGCAGGTTTGTTTGTTTATGAGCTTCTCTATGGCTCCCAGGGCTGTAGGATGTTCCTCACTACACCCTTGTGAGGTTGGGATGTGTTTGTCATCCTTGTTTTACAGGACAGGAACTAAGAACCAGATGTTTTGTTTGGGAGCGCTCATAGGCAATGGCTGTTCTGCCAGGAGTAACTCCGAAGTACTGAGGTGTCCCTGGAGAGGAGGACAAGAGGCTCATCAGCTATGACACCCCCAGCTGGCACAAAGCCATGGGAACTGCCCCTCTTCACTAAAACGCATCTCAGATGGAGCTTGCTGGAGCCCTGGCCACTCCCCACATTGTTCAGAAAGCCAGGAGCATGACCCCGTGCCCTAGCACAGAGCCCCTGGAGAGGCTCTTCCCATGGATACCCCACCCTGGATGCTGCCACTGCAGGTGCAGCAGCACCAGTTTAAAAAAAAAATCAAAACTGGCATCAGTGCCTGGTAATTTTCTACTATAAGAAAGATTTTGGGTAAGTATCCAGGCCAGCAGGCTGCATGGAGATAATCAAAAGTGACACTGCTAGTGAGCAGGACCTGGGCTCTGCCAGCCTGCCTGGCTTGTCTCTCAGAATGCTGGATGAACCAGCCCAGAAAACAGGGCTACTGCTTAGTTTTCTTTGGAGGTTGATTCTTTATCCCTGTAATTTCTGTGTGAGGTGCTTCAGGATGATTTTTTTTTTTTTTGGTCTCTGACAACCCAGGAGAACTTATTTTTTTAAGGACCCCCTCTGGGGCTGAGTTTGACTGTAGCTCCAGTCCAGTACATGATTGAGCTGGTGAGCTCGGACAGGTAGTAAAGCTGTCTGGACTATTCTGTATGCTTGCATGTCTGCATAGATGTGTTGTTATTAAAATCATAATAAATACTAAAGCTGTGAGAAGCGTCCGTAACCCAACCCAAACCAGGTGAAACTCCCTTGGTTTTGGGTTTCATTACAAACTCCAGACTTGGGCCAGGTTTGTGGAGGTTCATGAACCTCTCTGAAGCTGGGCTCAGTTTCAAGCCATAATAGGCCAAGTTTCAAGCAAATCTAGGCCAAGTTTTGAGGAAATTTGGAACAAACTTTAGGTGAATAAGAGATGATTTATGGTTTTAGGTTGAAACCATACCAACCATGGACTCTTTGCTTGGTTTCAACCTGTAACCAGGAAATCCTGGCACTTTGGCTGAGTTCCACTTTGATTTTGAGTTTAGACCATAAAAACAAAACAACCAGGTCAAAGAAGGGAGTCCCAAGACAAATCATGCAGAAACTGCTTCTCAGTGTGGGAGCCTGTGGCTGCACTGAGCATGCCTGTTATGCTGCACCACTGCAGGTGATACTCTGCATGGTCTGATGTGGGCTCCACTAAACCATCCAAATAATTAAGCCTTCCCCAGACTCTTAATTTGAAGTTGCATGTGCAATTTCCAAGCCTGGAGTGCGCTGACTTCAAGTTTGGCTTATGCAACAAAGATCCAGTCCATACTGCATGTTAGCATTTTGAGGAGTAAATTCAGCTAATGAGGGAATTAACAAGTAAGTTCAGGAGATGAGACCAATGGTCCTCATCCCCATATTCCATTTAAACATGGCTCACATCAAGGCATATAGTGGGGAAGTGGACTTCCCACCTGAATTGCTGAGATTGACAGCAATGTGGTGCCAGTTCTCCCAGTCTAGAGTTGCCAAACATGATTATGGGTCTCAACTTGTCAGTGCTGCCAGCTCTGCCATAGCACAGATTTCTTAAAGATGGAAATGAACTAAAAACACTTGTCAATGCAGATTTCTTCAGATTCATTCAGGCATTTTAAAGGAGTCGTCTGATATAAAGTTGACTTTTTAAATAAAAAAAAATATGTATCATCATTAAAACCCTTTATCACAAGATTCTTTTTACATCAAACATATACTGTAGATGGAAAATATTTGAGCAGGAGCTGGACTCAACTATCAGGTAAAATATGAACTGGGAATGTTCTGGAATGGGTCCAGAGAAGAAGGTGATAGCCCAAGTTGGTGGTACTTTGATAAACCTGTGGTAGAAGGGATGGGCAGGAAGAGAGGAGGAAGGTGTCAGTGCAGAGCAGACAAGGAGTATGAAGGGAACAGTCTGTATTCACATCAGTACAAAGCTGAAACAACAGGAAACTGGAAGAGAGGAGAAGGGGAATGAAGAAAACAGTAGCACTGGCTCTGCAGGGCAGCTGCTCAGAAGACTTTTTTACATGAATCACCAGCCATCTGCCTTTGTGGTATTCAGCTGCTCTCCAGACCTGGAGAATCTCAGGTGGAGTCTTAGGCCATGAGAGCTGCTGTATGGTATGGAAAAGTTTCAGTGAAGGATGGTGGAGGTCCTGAAGAGACCTGGTTTTATCTTTAAATCATGTATCATCTGTGTCTTTCATGGTTTAAGACTGAAAGCAGCACCCAGCAATGGGAAGAATTAAAAAAGGCTGAGAAAATCCACTACACATGTTCTCAGAGCAAAGGTAAGGAACCAGGAAGCAGAACCATAATTCAAAAGTTCACTCTTTAACAAAGGCAGCTCTGTGTGAATTTGTGTGTTATACATTTGCCCTATAATATGATTATGTCATTTAGGAAACTGAATTTATTACAGATCATGTTGTGACCCATACATAGCCCTACTCCACAGTCCTATATTCCAAAATATGCTGGGAACAAAAGTGTTTTCTGCAGCACAGATAAAACCACGGGAGGAAATTGTGGGTCCCAATGTGACTGCCAGGCCTGGGTTGAAGGCCAAGTCTGGCCGAGTTGCACAACCCTCTGGTCAAAAAGACCAACTGTTTGTGTTGGGCTCATTTGTGCTAACAAACAGCACAGTCTTGAGTTCCCCACAGACCATCCTGAAATTTATTTTAAAAATAGAGAATTGGTAAAGGATTTATGCAGGGGGACCTCCCCATCAGCCCCCTAAGCATTAAATATCTCATGTCCTGCATGATCTCTAACAAGGAGCAGTCCTACAAGAGAAGCTCAATATTGTCTTTGAGCACCAGCTGGGAAGGCGGGGTAAAAAAAGAAGAAAGAAATGCTGTCTTTGGTGTCAGCTGAACCCCCACCCCTGCAAAATCTGCGATTAACCAAACATCATTTGCTGCCAGTCTCTGCAGTGCCACCAGCCCATCCCAGCCAGACACACTCTTCAAATCCACTGCAACAATCAAGCCCTGAATGATAAATCCAGCTGTTTTGCCATATCCGAGCTGCTGAGGTCTATGCTGAAGCTGCCTCTTGATAGCATGTGCTGCTCCAGCACAGTCACACGTCAAGGACACCTGTCTGCCTGGGCAGCAGGAGCAAAGTGCCCCAAGGCTGTCGTGGAGCTGCCTCGAGACAGCTCCTATGCAGAGACTTCAACCACTCAGGTCATTAATGCAGAAATGGCATTTTCAATGCAGTAGTGCAAAGGTAAGTGAAAGACCTCCATGTGTCAGAAAGAAAATGTGTATTAATGTGTGGAATTATGTTCTTTGTGGGAATGGATCCTGACACTAGCTGTTGTGCCTTTTTATTTTCTTGGAAATGAGAAGAAAAGTCAAATCCAAGGGTTATTTTGTGTTCCATTACTCTGGATTTGTCCAGATCTGCTCTTCTTGGGTAAGTACCTTTATCAGAAGGTAGGTTTGGTGGAGGATCACTCTGCTTATGCTTCACTGCTCCAGAAGTGTCAGCAAACTGATCTCTCATGACCCAGGGTCCTGCTCAGAATAGTTGAATTATGTTTATAAAGTCAAATAAGAAAGATGATGTTGATCAAAGTAATATAAACTATGGCATGGAAAATGAATTTTGAATGAAACACACAGATAAACCATGTATCCTCACCAATACCCTCTCTATGTTTCTTATCCCAGTAATTGAGACCATGTGTTGTGCTGCAAACAATAACTATGGGAAATTACTCACAATTCTTCCTTCATAAACATGGGAAATGAAAGTGATGGGAAGTATGATCATCCTAATTTTTCTTTTTTTTTTTATGTTAGCAGCTCTAAATTATTAGGGTGGGAAGAAAATGTCAATAGAACATAAAAGTGCTTTGTATAGTGTTCACATTTGCTCATACTTTCAAATCCACTGTGGCTTATTAGTTCATGGGAAAAATGACAAAAAGGAATAAAACCCAGAAAATGAATCCAGTATCAACATCTTGCCTCTATAGTAACAGAAACTGTAACTTGTGGGTAAAAAGTGACAATATTAAGAAATGTTTGTTGGGCAATTATGGTAATTAACCCCCTCCTTTCCCCAGTACATCCAGCTTCCTATCAGTCTGACACATTCCTACACATTAAAGAGTGCCCATTGTTCTGTGCTGCTCCTTGTATTAAAAGTCTGGAGCTAGTGAGGGCCTTAACCTCTGTTTCAAGAGTTTATTGCTCAGCTGTGAAATTCTCCCAGGGCTGAAACTTGACAGAAAAATGTCTCTGCCTGGGAGGAGTTTCTGTTCGGAGTTTGGTTTGAATTAGTTCAGCCCTTTTCCACTTGCAGTAGGACAATGGAGCAGGATTCCCTCTCTCGTTTTTTTACTTTTTAAATGAAGTGACCATCGTGCCAGGGCAGTACACATGGCAGGCAGCACTCAGAGCACAGTCCTCTCAGCAGCTTTAGCACAGGGTCAGTGCTGGCTGCTGCAGCAGCAGCCTGGCCCTGTACCGAGCCAGGCTCCAGCCCTTTGCTTGTGCAGCTGCTGGCTCCGATGGTGGCTTCAGCCAGCTTTGTGCTGAGCTGCTGAGGGCCGGCTTGGCCATGCTGCACGCTGGCAAAGCCCACCCTTGCTGCTATTGCTTGAGGGCCCAGCCCACTGCGAGGCACAACCACCTGGGCTACACCTCCACGGGACTTCTGGCTTTTCCCAGAGCTGGGCAGCACGTGTGCTCCTGTGGTGGAGGCACGGGTCAGTCCCGCTCAGCTGCAGACTCACAGTGCAGTACTGGGTTGGTAGGTTTCCCAGATGAAGGGCTTGGCACAGGGAAGCTGCTCTCTGCAGACCTTGGCCTGAGCCAGGGGATTCATTTCTAGAAGCAAGAGTGCAAGATCTATTACACTGCTGCATGGGCTGCCTGCAGGGCTGGTAAATCTGTTAAAGCAGTCAACACTTTATGAATGAAGTCCAGCCCCACCAAAGTCAATGGTAAAACTCCCATTGATTTCTCTGGAACAAGATTTTTACCCCGAATCCTCAAAGTGCCCCTGGGATATCACCCATGTTAAACACAGCCATCTGCAGCCCCAGCAGAGGAAAGGAAAAGAGCAGAGAAGAGTCCTGCTCCTTCCTTAGCTGAGCCTGTGTCCTGCTCAGATGGATGTGCTCATAGATATGAGAGAATATCACTTTGGCAGTACTGACAGGCCTGGGTGTGAGATAGGTGCTGTGCAGATACTTTGGCACAGAAGCAGAATTTCTTAGGTCAGTGGAGTTTTGCTCTGAGCTCCCAGAGGGTCAGAGCATAACACAAATAAAAATTTTTATGTATGGAGATGGAGAGATGTCCCACCCACTCAGGAGTGCCTTGACCCAGTGCCAGCCTCCAGAGTCACTTCTTTGTGTGCATTTAATTGACTGAACAACCACTTGCTATTATCTAGACAGCTTATAAAATTAAATGTTATTAAACATAAGGGCAGACTCATAATGCTTGCCAATGCTTATTTCAATAATGATGCTGTGCTTGCCAGTCCACAGATCTGACTTGTTACCTGAGAACTCAAATGACCCATAACTTAACATATTCTATCCAGCTATAAATTCAGGCAGTTTCATTAGCTGAACTTGGCACTGTGTCATATTTTGCCCACCTCTTTTACAACCATTTAACTGCCTGCTGCTCTTACACTTTCCCATCGCCCCTGCACACATGACCTCTAGTGACAATATTTTGCCATCTACCTGAGTAAATTAACAAGTAAGATCAACTAAAGATGTACAAACATCACTGGCAGATTTTGGAAGGCCCTGTCTAGGGTACATCACTGCAAATCAAAGGCTGTATGTGGATTCCCTTTTCTTTTTGTACTGTTCATGGCTGGCAGATGGGGAATTTTTGCTCATTTGTGTGTTGATAGTGTTTGTAATACTAAAGGACAAATGGCTCTCCCCTGAAATTTGAGCACTCATGCTCCAGCCTCCTGATCCTTGATGAGTATTGCATTAGTCAATTTGTGGCTAGCCCAGTAACTCGATAGCAGCGAATTATGTAGTTCTGTGGGAACTCTGGGTTTTGGAACAGGCAGATGTTCCCAAGCTCAGGCCCAGCACTGCTAGGGTGTGTCATCTGTGTGAGGCATTTAGTGGAAAGAGAGCTGTGAAGCCACAGTCTCTGGTGCTTTCTGGAGGACAAAATATAGCAGCAATATTACATTAAGGTAAGAATGGGAACAAACAGAACTATTTCAGCACCAAGAACTTTTGTCTGTAGTGAGAGACTGATTGGTAATAGCCTGGTGCTTCTTTGTGCTTTCTAATGCATTCAGACTTCAAATTTACTCTGGAGAGTAAACTGGATTGTGATAGAGACAAGAAAGAAACTGCTAAATTCATAAGAAACATTCAAAAATATAACAAGACGGCCTTTAAAAAGAGCAACTTCAATGTTACTAAGTCCCAGATTCTGTTCTACCTTCCATATGTGTGCAGTTTGATTCACTGAATATCAGGGATACTGGCCTGTAGTGGACCCTCATAGTCAGCTTTCAATTCTGAAGGGGGTTTTTCCAAAGGGCCATTCTGCAGCACATGGAAAGGTCTGGAATGTAAGATATTTTCCTGAGTCACATAGCAGGGGTACGTTTGTCTGTGTAGGTCCCCCTGATTTCCAAGAGATAAAATAGTGTTGAGGTGTTGTATTTTATACAATAGCAAAAGTGTTGGCTTTCATTTTATGCTTATTGATGGAAGTAAACACATGTGCTTTGTAATAAGTGCTTGAATTACTGTATGGCTGTGTCCAAGGCTACCATATCAAATATGTCTTTCAGAGCCAGGGTTCTTGTCCAAGAACCCACCCAAAGCTTTACTGTTGAGGTATGAAGCAATAATGGAACCCACTGATTCATCTTTTGATGAAACCAGGAGTGCCCATTATTGCCCAACAGAAGGTTACATAGGGCCCTAATGAAGTGTTTCTCTTGCATAAAAGAGAACAGATGTGGCCAATCTCATGAGAAACAGAGCTGTGACCTGCTGTGAGTTCCCACTGGGCAAAGTTTCCTTCAGATGTGAGACGTTGCTCCAGCTGAGTCAGAATATTCCTCTGGTACCACCAGTCCTCCAAAGGCCAGATTTCTAGATTCAGATCTGGGTTGCTGTAGGCTACATTCTACCATATTTCATTTAGTTAACGTATTGGCAAAATATCTTTCAGCTTTGCAAACTGTTGGAAATCTGACTGCTGGCTGAGGAACTCGGCTCCAGGGACCAACAGAAACTGCTCACAAACTGGTTCTGTCTTAGGGGCTTATGGTCTATCTGCCATGGAGAAGCAAGTGACCAAGTTTTGGGTGACAAGACAGATGGTGAATCTTCCCGCTGTACTCTGAGGTAGAACTGGAATTAATGTTTGTCCCTTAAGTAATTCCAGTGGCAGCAGGTTAAAGTAGAAAGTTTGGTCTTTGGAGTGATGAAGAAACCTGACAAAGTGGCTTTTGTGAGCTTGTACCAACTTCAACAAACAGGTGTGCTAAAGTGAAGAGGCTTCTGGTAGGCACAGACTAGGTGGAGTAGAGAAGAAATACTGACACATTTGTTGCTGAGTGAGGATTTCTAGATTAATTTCTATATCTCCTAATGAACTAAAATCTCAGGACCAGGCCAGACATGGGAGCTTATAAATCCAAACACTATATTGGGTAAACAGTACAGTAACTGGTTATGCACCAGGGTTTTCTGCACTGAAGTAAGCAGCATGCTGACAGCCATTGCAGTTAGAATATATTGATGCAACTGTTTCAGGGGATCCTGGTGCTAATGGCTGGAATAAACCCAACTAGCATGATGTTCCCACTGGCATACTTGTTGCCTCTCACCCCATACTACAATCATTTGCTCAGTGGTATTAGTTGTCATTCTGAGTTCCAAACCAGATCTTCATTAAAGCTTCCAGGAAAGCAAGAGCACTGTGAATGTCTGCAGGGCCTTCAGTATTTAAGCCACAGAATAAAATTATAGATGGAAAAGACCCGTCAGGTCATCTACTCAACCTACCAGCCAGTGCTGGGATGTTCTCTGTGGTGTGCTTTTTCCTTCCTTTGTCTGCATCAAGCCAGAGGGGTTTCCACAGCTTCCCTGGGGAGAGCATGACATAGATGACTAGTTCTTGCCCTTAGGAATAACTTTGAGCCTCTGAAATAGTAGAAGCATTCTACGTTTCATTTTGATGGAGAAGAGGAACTCTGAGAGAAGGTCCCTCAGTCTTATGACTATACTATATCTCAGATGTAATTCTGTATTAATGACTTCTTGTATGCAGGTCATATGAGGCCAACGCTGTGTCCCACCCCACAGCTGTCTCTTTCAGTAATTATTCCTTAGACAGATTTTTGTCATCTCTCAGTAGTAAATAGTGCACAGACCCTCATCAATTGCATGTCACTTGGCAAACATTCATAATTTGCCCTGACTAGTGTTTGAAGTGTCTGTCTGACTCTCAGTCCTTTTAATTGTGCCAAAGTTCTTTGGCAATTTGTGATCTCATATCCCAGAAACACATAAAAAACCATAACTCCAACATATTTTCCTTAGGTGAATTTAAACCACTCAACACATGTTTACTAAAACCGACTGCACTTATAGATAGAGGAATCTTGACAGCTATTGATTTAATACTTCCAAATGTTTTCATTCAAATCCCTTGGGCACCTACTGTTGATCAAGCATAACTTTCTGGCATCTTGATCTCTTGCAAAGCAATGCGTCTGGCCAAATATACGAATATTCTTTTTGACCTTGAGTATTGGGCATTAATAAACACGAACTCTGACTTTTCTTGACGACATCTGTGCATAGAAACCACTTAATTGAGTATGAAGATAGTTTTAAAGCAATGCCAATACCCTTAGCATTCTGATGAGGGCTGTACCGGTTTCACAGTTCTCAGATGCTGAAAATTATATTTAGCATGCAGGATAACTTTAAAGATATTGGTTATGGAGCTACGGAAGGCCATGATTAATACCATTTGGTGATTGTTTGAGTTGGGCTTCACACAATGAGCAAGGATTCAGAGGAAGCCTTTGTCTGACTGCCACTTTGGCTATGGGAAGGGGGGGAAATCTGAATACCAAACGTGTCATTGTTAGCAGTTGGATGTAGTTTTCTTTTGTTTAGCATTTGCACAGTGCTCTATGTAATGTAGGAACATAATAAAGCTCTGCCAGCAACAGCACCAGACTTTGAGAATATGCACAGACCAGTGAGACCATGAAATGTACTTTTATCAGCAGAAGAGGCAACTTTATAGACCTATGATGAGACCTGTGAAAAGGGTTTTCCTGGGACTATTGGCATGTGCTTTATAGTGCTAAGCCAGCAGCTTTGCTCTTAGGTATAATTTTGATTCTAATGCCTAACTTACAAGCACTTTTCTTTTGTACCAGTTAAATACAGCTCAAATTATTTCTCTATTGTTCATTAGAAGTGAGCAAGTTTCACATGAATTTTTCAACCTCCTATTTAATCACTCCTACCATTGCCTGCCAGCTGATAGCACCCCTGGAGATGAAAGTTTGGTGGTCCAGAAGGCAGAGATCAATGAGTAAAGGCATGAGTAGAGAAGGATTTATACAGCGAGATCCTAAGGCATCATAAGGTAGGAGTTAAGCCTTAGCTTTCTCCACATTTACTCTGTGCAGTCTCAGTATTTGTAATAAACTCCACCTATATCATTTTTAACCTGGGTTAGTATCAACAACAGTGTCTTGATTAACAAACCTACTGCAGTTCTGATTTCGATGTGGTGTTTTTGCTGATCTGTGGCTCTAGAGACACTTGGTGTTCTCCAACAGCTCAAATATAATGGAAACTGGAGGAGTAACCCATTTTCTGGGCAGATGTTGTTGGCACACAATGCACGTTGTTGTGCACCAGATCAACAGTGGGATAAAACTGAGTCTTCCAGGCAACCATGGCTGTGACTTTGCATGAGTTTCTTTAGCCTGAGTGCCAGCTTAAACTGATCCTATCTTTCTTCTCATCCAGCTCTACTGTTGTTTTGGCAGCTACTCAAGATTTCCTGGAATAATTGCAAATGAGTAATAATTTTTCATTTAGCTTGTATGCAGCCCTGGAATCAGTGATCATTTGCATGCTGTAAAAAATATCCAGCCATGCCTTGGACATAAGTTCTGTACATTTGAACAGCAAACTTCAGGAGGAGGGGGACAGAGGTAGAGTCCAATTTGTTATTAGTGTTATTAGTGTAGGTTCTCATAGTTTTAAAACCAACTTTATTAGCAGAAAACAATGATGTAAAAATAAATAGGCAGGTTCTGTTGGCAAAGCAGGTGGCCAGGAGCAGACAGAATTATCAAAAATCCTGTTGTAGGATCCAAACTTCCTGGAAGTGCCTGAGCTGTGTTTTTCTGCTCAGTCCAGGCTGTCCCATAAATGCTAAGCATCTCAAAGGTCATCCAAATAAAAAGTAAATGCAAACAGAGGCTTCTTTCTCCCACACAGCAGACCTCCAGCCTGCTCAAGATACAATAGTGAAAGCTTGCCTGTTTTGACTATTAGTCAGCCTTACTCAGCTGCCATTTGGGAAAGTTATGAACAGCAGTCTGGGGGCTCTTTGCAGGTGACCTAGGGCGGGACACAACATCTGTCGTGCTTCCAGAAATATGAGGCCTTCTTTAAAGCCACTCTTAAAGCCTTTCTTGGCTAGAAACTGACAACAAAGTGTACAGTAAGGAATGATTTTTTGACCAAAAAACCCAGTACCTTGCTACCTTCCTGGTGCAGCAGTTTGGCTTTACATTTGGTAGCAGTCTTCCAGGCACTGAGTTTTATCCAGTTTTTCCTGGAGAACTTTTAGTAGCTGAATTGATATGATTAATACTAAAACCCAACCAACCAGACAAAAAGCCCCATCCCGAACAAAAAAAACCCCTCACCAAGATAATGAAGTAGGAGCTCTCAGTCACCTGCTCTTCGTGTCCAGGGAGAGCAATGAGTACTCTGTTGCTGCATCCATGATTTCCTGTCATTGTCACAGCTCCTTTTTCAGTTTTCTCTCATTACTAAAGCCTTAAATGCAAGTTGAGAAGAAGGGTAAGAACAGGACTGAAATATCATACTTTCTCCCCTAACAAAACACCTCATTTTCTTTGACTGCTCTAGCCTGTATATGTTGCTAAGATACAGCATCATAGATAGGATGAAGAAAAATATTCTTGCAGAATTTAAATGGCTTGAATTACCTGTAATGCTGAACAGCTTGGCTTGCTGCCAGCAATAACTTCAATGTGGGAGCACAGGATAGCGAGACTGGTGTTTTTGTGTTTGCTGCTATGAAAACCTGACAAATGGGATTCCTTGATACTGTCCTGCACCCTAAGGAAGGGTCCCTGGAATCTGGCAGTGAACAGAGTGTAAGCTGAGCGAGTGGCAAGGCTGTCGTCAGGACTGAGGTGTGTGAGCAGGACAGCACTGGATACTACCGTGCTTGACAGACATGGCACAATTAGTTCAGCTGCAAAGGAAAGATGTTTCCTTCCAACTAGGACACATAGTTGTTTTGTCTTGGACACTTGGAGACAACCTTTCTGAGAAGGAATCCACAAACCACAAAAATACTCATGTTAAAAGAATCTGGCCAAAGATGCTACATTCATGTCTGTTTGTTTTTCCTTTTTCCTTTTACGAAATGAAAGCAAACAAATTCCTTTGCTCCAATCAATAGTAGACAAAAGATAACTTTCTTCAGTTCAAGGCTACAAGCAGTATTAATTGATACAAACCCTTATTTGTTACAAATTATACTATACAAATGTTCTCTAAAAAGACAAATGTTAATATAACATTTCTGTGACTTAATGAAAAAAACCCCATCAAAATCTAAGGGGAAGCAAGTAAGTAGGCATATCCAGCACACATGTGTTTAAACATACCTTGCATGTTAAAATACAGTAGTTACTTTCTGGATGAGAGCTCTCAAATTATAAAATTAATCTGTCAGATTTTCAGGCTTGGCAGGGTAAAAGGCTTTCTTGCTGTGTTCTGAGTAGGGGAAAAGCATCACTTCAGTGGTAAAGAACTAAATAACCACACAGTTAATGTAGGGGAAGTTTAGGAAAATAATTACGTAAATTCGCTTCACTCCTGATCCTGCAACCTTTAACCATGCAATGACATTCTTTGCCCAGCAGCAGACCCGAATTTACACTTTGCAGAATCACATCCTTACTGAGGTAGAGACTGCCAAATAGCTGCTAGTGAGGGAAGTGCCATGTGTGCCAATTCTAGAAACCAGTAAGGCAGTACAGTCTGCCCTATATTTTCAAGCTTTCAGTAACTTACATAACTAGGTGCAAAATACTTATTTTTATTTCTGGTTCTTTTCTTTGGAAGTGCAGTCATGTGCAATCAGGTGGAATAAGTGTGCTGATAATTTTCCTTCAGAAATTGTAATGGTTAGTGATGTGGACACTTTTCTTTTTAGGCAGAAACCATGAGGTACTGAAGCAAGCATTCACTTTTCTTGCACTTGAGGTCACAAATTTATGCAAGTCAAAAATGTTGGGCCTGCCAAAAACATCATGCTACACTCCACCAAATAAAAGGACACTGTTATTCTTACAAGGAAAGGTTTGACAGGACAGGAAATAGGCAGGGTCATAGAAGTTTACTTAATACCAAAACTTACTTAACCATCTTTAAGCCAAAATACAATGATAGTTATTTAATAAAAAAAAAAAAAGAAAAATTAGAAGGTGAGGAAGAAGACAAATACAAGAGCTCCAGACTGTGTTAGTACAGGAGTAGCAACCAGTACAGAAACTAGGAAGCTTAATTTACATAATTCAGGCTACTATATATCACCCACCCTCACTGAGTTAACATGTATTAAGTAAGTTTTAATTTATATGCTGAACTTGCAGCCAGAGGCATCTGATTTGGAAAATCCAACGCAGAGTTTACCAGGCTCTACATTACTTTCATTACAATGCAATCCTTAAGTAGACTGCATTCCCCTTAAAGGAATGGAGGAAGAGAGTAAAAAGAGAGTGAATATGAAAGATAGGAAAAATGTTGCTGTTCATTACAATTTTCCATTTTTGTTGAAACGCAGCAGGAGAGCAAAGCCACAGGCTTCTCTACTGCTCTTGCATGCCAGGAGGGATTATGCAAACACTGCAACCACCCAAATCTTATTTAAATTATAGTCATTGTTCCCCCTTTAATGGTTATACTTTTGCCTGCTTTCACTCAAATATTGCTGCATCTTGCTTTCCGCCAACATAGTCCCAGTGGGAGTCATCAACTCTTAATTATAGATGAACAGATCTTTGAAAAATACCTCTGAAAAAGAAGTGGAAAAGAATGCAAACTTTAAGTGCCATCTAGTGGCTGATCTACAAAACATTAAATAGATTAAAAAAATTCCTAACGTGCCACAGAGTAACATAACAGTAGCTGAGCTGAGGAAGCTGTGCTTAAATTCTCAACTGCTAAAGACCAGGTTAACACTCTGCAGGAAGGAAAAGGACTAAAGAGCAATGGTATTATTGCCATATTTTTCCTTTAAGATGTTTGCCCAAAAGTGGAGAGTTCAAGCGGTAGAAATTCTATAGGAATCCCATGTTTCTTCAAAACCCTCATCAGTTTATGACCTTCTGCCTTTCTAAGGACATGAAGGTTATCATAAATATTGCAGCTGAAATAAAAAAATAGAACCCTCTCAGATCTCAAAATAGAACCCAAACCATGGAGGTGAATCTGGGCCCAAGCATCTGAGCTTTCTTCCAAACTTGCCTGGGGTAGAAGGCCAGATTTTCTCTATTCCTGTAACAAGTCAAATCCATTCTTAAAAAAAAGGAAGCAGATTTTTAGCTAGTAATGTCCCTTTCCTTTCCTTGCAGGAAAATGCCCTTTTCTGCTGTAGATAAAGAATTCCCAACAAATTACTTTTCATTAATAAAAGCTTCATGTTTCATTTACACAGAGGATGTTCCACAAGATTGTTCCCCAAGCTTTAAGGGAGCTCCGCTGGCAGATGAGAGTAATTGAATTAAAGAGTAGCTTTGTCTGGATCTGTTCAGTGATAATGGAGAACAGCCCAACATAATTTTTACTTTAAGTCATTTTCATTTTGTTACTTTGGAAATAGCTTTCCATCTCTTGAGTTTCATACGTGTAGTGAGCCCTGGGGATCACACCAGTGACAGGCTCTGGACACATCCATCTGTGCCCTATGCTCACTGTTGGGTAGCTTCTCCTGAAGTTACTTTGTCATGCTGCAGCATGTGCACTTAATGACACATTGAGGCAATTTGTCACTGAATTACAAAACTAATTTACAACCAGGTAATGTACGTAGGACAGGTCTCAGATAAAGTAATGATAAAGATTGTTTCCCAGTCCCCTCTCTCACCAGATACCAATATACTTTTTAATGCTTTTTAAACTTTTTAAAGATATTATAGGAAAAAGGGAACATGAAAATAATTGGGAGGGTATTGGTTTTCATATTCATGAAATTGTGGGACTATAAAAGTAGCTGTAGATAGCTTGTTTTGAACCATGAAGTAGCAAATGCTGTTGTAAGAAGCCTCTACTCAGTACCAGTGCAAAGTTTCTACAAGTTTCAAATGCAGCCCTTGATCTGCAGTAGCAGTATCAACTTAAGAACTCTCAGTACATTGGTAACTCTTGTTGGCTGTGTCATGTAAGAAATTCTGCACACTTACTGAATCAGGTTTAGGACAGATTCCAAAAGAATTCTCTGTTAACTGGACAAAAGTGAACTTAAAAACCAAATTGTGCACTGCTTCAATAATTCAGAATCTTTCTTCCATACAGTAACATATTAACAAATTTGTAACAAATATTTCATAGCTCTCATTTAAGATACAGAAGTTATTTCCAGATGAGCTGTGTCACTTAGCTCAAACATTGTATTGCTTTTTCTTTTAAAATAAGAGAGCTCAAAAATTGGCCACTTGAAGATCACCAAAGGATCAAAGTCAGAATTTTAGCTTTCAACAGAAACACAAGTATTTGGACAGGTTGTAGACGATGCAGTATTAAATATCTTTGTCTTATTCTGATTTAGGGGTGAGAGTGGGAAGTCCTATTGATACTGTCACTGATGCTGTATGAAATAGGCTCTCAGTATGAAATCCTGAGCCACGTGGAAGATAGCTTTCAGAAGACTAACACCAACTGGCAAGGGAACAATTGGCCATTTTAGTTTAGGTGAGTAAAATCAAAAAATCATGAAGTTATTTTTTAATTTATTACAGTATAATTACCATATAAAAAATGCATTCTTATTGCTGAGGACCAAACATATTGAAAGAAAAAATAATACATCAACTAGTAAGTCAAGCCAGTCATGCATATTTCCTCATTATGCAAATTCACTGGAAGATAGATACAGACAAGTCTCAATAAAACTTGAAATGTTTTTATGTACTCCAAAAATCCTACTTCTAATTCAGATGAAAATTTAGAAATAGTGTAACAACAACAACAACAAATATATAGAAAGCGTATTAAAGTAATTCTCAGTTCTTTCCAGTAGAACCAAAGCCACCTTCACCACGTTCTGTATCATCCAGAGCCTGAAAAACATCAATTTTATATTGATTAATAAGCTGGTTTAGTACCTGAACTTGCCTCTTTTGTTTCTATACAACAGATATTGTCTATCATTTACTTGTAACAAGAGCTATAATTAAGAAACGAAAAAACGTATATGACACACTTTAGACTATCTTTTGCACAAGCTTAAACAAATGCTTGGGAGGCAATCATTTCTAGTATATACTGAACTGTTTCTCAAAAACTCTGAAAACTTGAAAAAAAAAAATCCACCCAAGTGCATACAAAGAATCAAGACTTTCATTCAAGTTGCACTGCTGCTATGCAGTTTTACCACTGAAAGAAATTTTAGCAAAGTATTTATCTATATAATAAATTTCATCTTATATACAAGTATCTTAAACTATTAGCCATTGAAAAAAGCAGAAATATTTTATTTGGCAACTTACTTCAACTTCTTCTAGCTCAGGATAATAAATGCGTTCACAGATGAGCTGGGCAATTCTATCTCCTCTTTTAACTGCAGAGAAGTTAAAATATTAGTTCCTTCAAAAAAGTGAATAATTAATACAGACTTTAGACCGTCTCCTTTCAAGAATATCAGAATACTTATTTAAAACTTAGTTAAGCAGATGTTAACAGTCCCAGAAAAATACAGGTTAAGATAAACTTCTTGGTCCTTTTATGGTGAAGTGTCAGCAGCTGTACCAGCTCCAGGCCTTTCCATCATTCCTGCTGCCATACTCTGGCATCTTAGGTTCATTATGCATAAGTACTGCAGAGATGGAGAGACAGCTGTATGGATAATGTAGCTCCTTTCTGAACTAGACCCAGGAGTTTGGGGAGAAAAAGGCAAACTGATAAAAGGAATTCAGTTTCTCACTAGTAACCAATCTGTCTCACAGAACTTCCATAAGAAGCTTGTGATGTAAAGATGCAGAAGAGGCCACAAAAACACTGGCAATATTTTAACTGGGCAGTGAAGCTTAAAACTGACTTTTTGCAGGAAGTGTAATAAAGGGAAAATCCTGTCTTTATTACTTGTGTTTCCCAGAATTCTGGAGAAGTTTTTATCTCAAATACTGCTCAGCTGATTTTTTTTTTCAGAGAAAGGTAGAAACAATACGAAGTTGCACTTCAGTACAGCTTGTGAATCTAAAGCTTAGCTAAGCAGGGCTGTTTTGGTTTGCTTTTGTGGTGTTGTGGTGGTTTTGGGGGTCGTTTTTTTGCATGCTGCTTAATTTGCTATGAGTAGAATGTTTTCACGTTCCCTTGACAGGACATTACTATTATCTATGTTTTTGTTAACTGAGAGAAGAAAAATGTTCCAAGCTAATTCTACCTCTGCATAAACCTTTAAAGAAAAAATTAGTTTCTCTTTCCCAGTCAGATGGCTGAAAATGGGCTCTGCCAGGCTTAATAGTTACCTTCAAAAGTCTCCTTGCCAAAGTTGAACAGTACCACACCAACATTTCCCCTGTAATCCTCATCAATAACACCAGCTGTCATGAGAAAGAATTTAGAGAGATATCCAGTTAGTAATTGTCAGTGTAGGAGATAACTAGATAAGGTTTAGATTAATAAATGATTACAGTATCTCTGATTGACATCCTTTATACTACTGATGCAAATGCCATTCCAAGACATTCCCAGTTGAAAATTTAGAAAAACATACATTTCGCAAGTTAACTTGCTGGTTAAAATGGATAAAGTAGAATATAAGAAGTCATCTTTAATGCCTAAACCAAAAAATAACTTCTATGGCAGGCACTGTCTACAGAAGAATGATACAGTTACTATTTTAAAAAATCAGTCATCTTTTTTATAATTAAGCAGGTTTTAACATAATTATGATGCACAGTCTCTCTCAGGTGTTACCCAGGTATCTCCTTTTGCCTGACTACCCACGAAGCCATCATTCATTTACACGTTACAGTGGGAAACTAAGGCACTTCCGTGATCAATATTTATGAAGTCTTAATAAAAAGAACAAAAAGCTTACCTCCAACATCAATGAAGTGCTTTGCAGCTAAACCAGAACGTGGTGCTAGAAAAGATTTTTTTGGTAAGTATTAGAATTTATTTCTTTAAAAAGACAGTATTTATAGGTTTTATAGTGTGTTTGCATGGGGTCTTGACAACAACAATCTTTTCCCCAGTCCTTTTAAAATAAACAGGATACTACAGGAATTACTTTAAGAGTTTACATATATATTAAACAGAGTAACAGCTGCTGCAAGCTACAATAAAATTGCAGTCTTTAAGTGATAGAAACATATCTTTTATTTGACCTGCAATTGTAGAGTAGGTTTCCCAAAGGAAGGCAACTGGAGCAGACAAGGACTGTCTAATCTTGGTTTATTTTTTGGTGACTACCACTGGTTTGGCATCATGTCAGAAGCATATTAGGTCAATCCGCTTAAGTTATGATGGAGAACAGTATTTGGCAAGCAATTTCCTAAAGAGTATTATACAGAGATAAGTTATGTGTGGGGATTTGGGCTTTTACTTATGTTAGCGTACTGTGATGAGGAGCTAAAAATGATACGCTCTTCAAAATTTTTTTGATACGCTCTTCAAAATTTTTTTTGGGATAAGAGAAATGCACATGTGTTCTCCTTTTACATGAAGAAGGCATGTCCTTCCACTGGAAGGCATGTTCTTCCACTGGAGTGGCTATTGCTTTTCTACTTTATGAATTTATACATAATTCAGATAAAGAATGCACAAAATAAACAGAATATCTTGTATAGGTTCTCTCATGTATTCTGTCACCAAAAGTAATCAAATTTGACTACACTGTTACTCTGGGGTTAATTTTTAAACATACAGGGATGCATTTTCTGTATATCCATTATCTATTGGTCTTTGTGATTAGAATTCTGAAACGACAGAGAAATAATGAACTACTGCAGAGCCTTTGAAGTTGTACAAGCATTTTTGCTGATCATCCTTTTGTCACTTGACATACACCAAACCTCAAATGTATTTGACAACAGGTAACAGGAAAATCTCTATTACAAGACTTAGTAAATCACACAGCCACGTGGCATCCTTTTTTTGTGTAGACTAATTCTGAAAGCTTTAGGCAGAATCTAAATGGGAAGATGGCGTCAGACCTCTTCTGGAATGACTCTGCAGCCTTTTCACAGTTGTGTACTCACCTACTCGTCCATAGCATCCAGAAGGAAGTGCTATTTGAATGTCTGTTTTCACTACAGCCTTTTCCATGGGTGGTATCACACAGTCATAGGCACTACATTAAAGAAAAAAACCCCAAGTTTATATAGAATATTTTTTAGCTTCTTTATTGTAACTTAAGGTACAAAATTACCCAGAATTAATCTGCCTGGGAATTTATATAATGAAATTTCAACAATAAATATTGACAGATTTGCGAAATTTAATGCAGATGCTAAGACACAAGATGTTGCCATGTACCGAGCGCGGGCTCCGGCCCCGGGTGCCGTACCCTCACCTGTACAGATCGTAGCCCGCAGCCCGCGCGGAGCCCCTGGAGGGGGCGAAGGCGTTCTCGGACAGCTTGGTGAAGCGGAGCCGCATGGAGGCCTCTCCGGGCCCCGAGCCCTTCTGCCTCTTGCTGGGGGACGGCTGCGGCACGGCCTCGGAGGCGGGCATGGCTGAGAGACCGGGAGAGACGCTGTGAGGGACGGCGAACCGCCCGCCAAAACCCCGCCAAAACCGGCTCGGCCCACGGGGCCGGCTGCAGGGGGGGAAACCCGCCCGTCCGCGGCCTCTCCGCGCGCGGCGCAACCACATCCTCCCCTCGAAGAGAATGGCCTCGCCCAGCTCCTCCTGGGCGCTCCGAGCCCCACTGAGGGTCCCGCCCCGGGTGTCGGGCGGGGCTGCCCCATCGCCCCGCAGCGCAGCGCGTCCCGGCCGGGCGGCCCCCGAGAGGCGCAGGGCGGGCCCGTGGCGCGGCTGGACAGTGTGTATCCTCCCCAAAGCCCCCGGGGGCCGCAGGCTGGCCAAAGTGGGCTCCCCACAATTCCCCCACCGCTTCTTACAGCGCCCGCAGGAGTGCCGGAGCCACCGGAGGCACCGGGCCAGCATAGCGCCGCCGCCGCCGTGGGGGGAGCGCGCCATGGCCGCCCCCCCGGCGCTCCCCACCGCGCTCCGCACGGTTCATGGGGGACGGGCGGCGGCGCCGGTGCCCCGTTCTCCCCCTGCCCGGGCTCTACCTGCCGCCGCAGCCCCTCCGGCAGNGGGCGGGCGGGGCCGGGGCGGGGCCGGGGCGCGGGAAGTGCCGGCCCCTCAGAAGGGCCGCGCCCGTTCCCTCAGCGCTCCGCCGGGGGGCTGAGCACAGAGAGGTGACCGCGGGCTGCGAACAGCGTTGTGCTCCCACTGTCGCAGGGTGGTAGGGTATGGCAGGGACC
>VZRO01002119.1:2198601-2263878 GCA_013397915.1 Daphoenositta chrysoptera | reverse complement strand
CCTCTGGAGAGCATCCAGTCTAATCCTGCTGTTAAAGCAGATCGTCTTAGGGCAGCTTGCTCAGAACAGTGGGAGAAAGAGACTCCCTCAGAAATGGTCAGGCCAACTCGTGTCGATGCTGTAGATGGGAAAACCTGTCGGCCTGCTCTGTTCTGTCTCGGAGCAGAAGACTCGTATTTTCACTGTCTTTCATAGTCTCTGCACGCTTGCTATCCCATCTATGATGTAATTTCCCCCATATTTTTCCTATATCTATGCCTTTCCACTTACGTATCTCTCTCTATATAGGATATATTGTATAGGACATAGCTATATCCCTAGGAATAGAGAATTTCTCCCTATTAAATTTCTATTAAAATTCTCCCTATTAAATTTCTCCCTATTAAATTTCAGGGGAGAGGCAGGGAATCTCTCCCCCATGGCTCTCTGCTGTGTGCTGAAAAGACCAACCATCCCATTGAATTAGTAGTTTAAAAACTGTCCCTGGTGAGGTTAATGGATGTATTTGACTCTGCAAAATAGCTACAGACTGCTGGATTCTTTTTGCCGGTCTAAATTTTGTCAAACAACTATTCTTTGTGGGTTTTTTTTAAACTCTGAAGTATATGCGATTGTCTCCTTGCTATGTTATGTTTTTTTAATGCAGCCAGATGGCAGTGAAACCTTTACAAACACATTGCAGTTCAGTTGTGAAAGGTATTTTTAAGAATGTCCCAGTTTGGGCTTTCTTTTATTCCTGTTCAGTATTTTCAGTCTAAATAGTATGCACTGTTTGAAAGAGAATATGTATGTAACACGGACCCCTGTGAAAAAACTACTTAAAATATTTTATGGCTTCTGATGTAAACTATCCAAAAATTGATGTTTATAGAAATTGAAGTTGTATCCAACTGATTCCTATTTGTAAATGTTCATTTATACAAGCAGGACTTTTTTACAACTGCATCCTCCATTATAGTGTAGAAAAGGACCAATTTTATGAATGGCCAGGCTTGGTGAGGCAGGCTGGGTTCTAAACTGTGCTTAAGGTAGCTTGGAAGCCCATGAATAACAAAGAGGAGGACTCATACAAAAATACTGTTAAGTGCTAATTAATTAACTAATTATTAATTATTAATTAGCTAATTAATAATTAATATTGTTACTTATTAATTAGCTAATTCCTGTTGCCTGTTGACGTCTCTTGCTTATAGACTACCAATCAATTGCTGAAACTGCTTTTGCCTAAAAGATCTTGAAATACCGCAGGGAATGAGGGAAAAAGAGAGAAAAAATGAGACATGTCTAGGTTTTCTGAGAATTAGTACTGCCTAGTCAGGAAAGCTTTTAGTAGGACTTCACAAAGATGTAATGAAAATTGCAGAGGTTTAAGACTGATGAAATTTCCTATGCTGGTGGCTGGAACTTTGTACCTTGTATTATGAAGATTGAGTGGAAACTCCTTTGAGTGTGAAGTAGGATAACAGCATGCTCCTTGCAGTGTAGTTGCAGTTGTTTATCCTCACGATGCAGTGCCTTTTTGGTTAGGTAGCTTTTCGACTTGCACTGATTTAAAAATAAAATAAAGAAACAATCCCCTCAAAAGAACCTCTGTTGGGGACTGAAAAATCTAGTGAAAGGCACAGCATTCCCCAGAATGCTGTTCTGGACAGCACAATCTGGACTGTGCTTTAGGGGTATGTGATCAAGATGGGCAACTTGCCAGTGGTTGTAAAAAGACCGAAGGAAAGTGTCGTTTCTGGCCTATGATGAAATGCCTTCTGTGATACCTCTTGGAGCTCCACTAACATTAGGAGGGAAAGGTAAGATTGACTGATGAGAGGAATGGCAGTGGATAATTTTAACAGGCCCTTAGGCACAAGCTTAGCTGTGCAGGATGCCTAGGCTTTTGAAGAAAATTCAGAATATTCTTTGTTCTTGCTTCATAGCAATGGTATTTTCACACTTTAATGTCCCTCGTCACCTTACCTATGTTTGCTTTTGTCGTGGCTGATCAAATCCAGCCTAAATTATATAAACTTATGGAACTGGTAATGTGATATGAGCTAAAAATGTGCTAGACAGCATTAGAACTGTATTTTTTTCCTAGAGATTTCAAACACGTAATTAGAGTTTAGTTACTAACTTGATGATTAAAATTCAGCAGTTGTTTTATGCATAATTTATATAAAGAAGTGTCTCTTACAGAGTTGGAAATGAGGGAGGTGGACTGACAAAATTTTGCAATCTAAGTTGCAATTTAAGATAGTCCATAATTAGTATGCTCTCCAAATTGGCCCACACACATTCAGAAATCATGGCAAGGAATAGGAAATGGAAGATGCTAGGAAAATACTTAGTTTAAATTACTTGTGAATTTGTGGAAGTAACACCTTCAGGTAGCTAAGTGCTGTTGCATCCTGAGTTTATCCCATTACACTGTTATGTGGATACAACTTCTCATTAATCACTGTAGTGCAAGCAAGAAATTTTACAGAAATGCGTATGTTAGCACTTAGTTTTTGATGACTGTTTATTTAGAAAGGTACCTGCTGGGATTTATTGTTGCAATGCCCGCAGCAGTGTGTTTGTGAGAGAGAAGTGTGAATAGTATTGAAAGTGGCATTGCTGGTTCATTTTGTGTTCCTTCTCTTTTTGGATCTGTTTAGGTCCCCCAGAACAGTTTTGGTCAATAGATTGGGAGTTACATTACTTGGGAATATTTAGGAAACAATCCCCAGTCATGCGTATAATTAAAGGGTTTAACAGAGGTGTGTAATTCCTCCAGGTCCTTGTGCAGACTGGGATAAGAAACACACAGAAGCCTAAGTGGAGCCTCCCTAAAAGCTCTTTCTTGGCGTTGGCTGGGTGCCATTCAGGTTATATCTGTGTGGTGTGAGGTGAGGTGCAAAGGGTGGTGACCACTGCAATTCTACAGGGCATTGGAAGGACCTGGCAGCCTGTGACAAACTTCAGTGTCACTGCTGACATCACTGGGAAGGATGGGAACAATCTCCTTGTTTTGCAGGTGCAGAATGTGAGCTTTGGTTTGCTCAGAGTTGTGCAGGAAGTCTGGTATACAGAGGAGACTTCTGTGTAATGCAGTTAGATTGTAAAATGATCCTTCAGCTTGGTTGTAAATGTGTAAGAAGCAAAGGGAGAACATTATGAGGAAATATCAATATTTAATATCCTGCCTTTAATAGATGGGGAAAATAAAGCATGGATTATTGGGCTACATTACCATGTTCTGCTGAATTGCTGCTGTTGAACTCAGAAAAAATATGAATATCAAATATTTGTCATTTTTGGAGATGGGAGTGCTAGATCCATCACAAGTTAAATTCTAATAATTCAAACAAGATGGAAGCTGAGGTCTGCTTTAAAATGGACATTGAGTGAAATTCAGAGTTCCCTGGCTTTCATGAGGCTTGGATGTCAGTTGATCTCTGCAAAGGAGTTGCAGGACTACAGAAAATAAATTAGCCATGTTCTGTGATGGTCTTTAATTTAAATAATGCTTACACATAGGATATAGCTTTACCCATTAAAGAGAAAAGCTGCTTTTCTTGACAGCTGGAATTACAAAGTACCATAACGTTGCAGAGCAGAAAATAGAAAAATTACACAACTTAATGGATTGCCTTTATTTTAAGTTAGTGTATAATTAATATTATTTAGAAAGTCAAAAGAAGAAAAATCTTTTATATAAATCAAAAATAAAGCATTCAGCTCAGTTAATGAGGTTTTGTTGTTTTCTAATCACATAAATCACTGTACATATTATCCAAATGTATGATGTCAGATTGTATTAGCCCTAACATTCATAGAAAAAATTGTCAGAATATTTAGTATTTTACTAATTCTTTCGTGAAATTTACCTACCACATTTAATTATTTCAATCACACATTCCATTGCATGTCAGAGCTTGAAAATGCATTATCAAGTCTTGTAATAGAGTCCATATTTTTATATATCTAAATTTTTTGTTTGTCACTAAATTAGAAGAGTTTGAATTAATTTAAATTAGCAGAACAATTTAGGTAAAAGCATCTGCTGTTGCTGTATTTGGCAATATTACAACCAAAAAGCATTGCATGTATTCTACTTGCATTCTATCAGTTTGACTTACACCTGATGGATGCTGTACAGGTTTTTGTCTCACAAGTTGATGCATTTCATTTTAATCCTACTGTGTGCCCATTAGCAGCTATGATAGCGCAATTTGAAATAATTCTTCATCCATTTAATGCTCTTTGTATTATAGCAGTTAATTTAGGCTTTCTAGGATAAATATCAAAAACTTTTTCAATACCTTATAAAATCAGAAGAATTTCTTCTTTGTGTGCTCAAAATATTTGCTGTCTCTTACGATATATAGGCAGATTTTCCTTCTTTTCCCTGTACTGGAGTGTAATACCAGCAGGGACCATTTAAAATTTTTGTCTAATTCTTTGCTGTGTTGCTTTGGATTTTTGAAAAGTTTTCTGTCAATTGTTAAAGTTTTAGATTTGTACTAAATGAGCGTGTCTTTGATAAACCATTGCCATTAAAAATGTAGCTGTTGGAATCAAGCAAGGCATATTCTAGGCACAGATGGTTTTTTAGGAATAGAAAGTCAGTACATTTTTGTGGTTGCCTCTGACCATTAAGACTGGGGGAAGGTTCTTGGAGAGAATTTCTAGCCAAGCCATGTACAGGTAATCAGACACTGCTCCTTTTCTTGCCACAGGGAGGCTCCTGTTTGGGCAGAGGGAAAAATAAAATTATCATTATGAAGGCAGGGGTAGCTCAGGCTTCTCACTAAATACTAAGTAGAAAACACCAGCTGTTCATATACAGCTCTGCTATAATTAGACTACATGATTGTTTTAATATCATAAAGCAAAAAATTACCATTAAGCTTTAATTTCCAAACCCTTGCTCACATGGTTGTCCTGGACATGAATTGCTTGTGATTGTAGCCTTAAACTGGTAAAGAATATTTTTGAGGTTGTAAAACACACACATAATATGATTTTTTAAAAAGGATAAAAATACAACACATGCACAGTTTTGCAGTCCATGAGCCTATTTGCTGATCTGCAATTACTGTGAGATGGGAGTTTTAAAATATGGGTCAATTTATGGTAAGCATTACATGCTCACCCCTTTTTTTGAGACTGAATTAATAGAACTTTAGAGGTTTATCTAAGCATCACAAGTGCAAACTAATTTATTGAAGCTGTGTATAAAAAATGTGCCTGTAAATAAAAATCGATTCTGGAAAGGGCCTTTTTTTGGTAATTTTATTGGTGGCCTCTTTTCCTTTACACAATTGCCTCATCACCAGGAAAAATTAATATTCAATGTAGTTGCAGAGAACCATCAGTCCAGATGCAAGTCCTTCAGAAGGTACTTAAAAGATTACTTTTGTGCTCAGTGAATTAACACAAGGGTTTCTGTAGCTCCAGTTCAGAATCCCATTACACATTATTCTTAGAGTTTGAATCAAAAATCTTGCAACTCACAGGACAATGAGGTTGGCTGCTCTCGAATGCTCTTGTAAGAGTTCGTTCAGACGGACTTGGCGGTAGCTCTGGTTAAAACACAGCAGGGAGAAGAAAAAACCAGGTCAGTGATCCTCAGTTCTGGCCTCTTGTGGACTTCTACACTTCCCCTCGTCTGCAACATCTGCTGTGGATTGGCAGCACTGGAAGCCAGCTCTGCTCTGGGGTCCAGAGTCATAGCAAAGGCAAAATATGATGCTAAGCCATACTTTTTGATTAGTATAGTTACATTAGGGCCAGAGTTGTTCACCCTGTGTAAGGTTTCCTGGGGATAGGGATTATTTTTGTACTATACTTACTTTATGGTCAAACTCAGGCCCTCAAAGTTTTTATTACTTAACAACAAGTCACAGGGAACAAGAGACCAGGGCAGGTTTGTGTAAGATAGATGTATCTTAACTGATCTTGTAAATTACTTTTTCTTTCCGTGGAGGAAGTAAAAAGCTGGTTTTTCTCCATTCAGACCTTAAATTTTCCTTCTCTACAGAAATTTCACTGTTCTTCTACATGTTATATAGGTAAGAATCCTCATAATTTAGCCAGTTGTTACCTCATGAGAATCATCCTCTAGCATCACCCTTTATCTGTGCTGCCAGGTTTTTCTCTGTTGAATTGTAAATGTGTTCTAATGTCCTCTGTACAATTCCCAGAACTGCCTTTCTTCTGACGATAAGGGTCATATCTTTCCAGATGTATAAGCTAAACTTTTTGTTGCTGTTCTTGTTTTACAGAGTAATTTGGCATTTTCATATTGCTGACTCTTTTCAACGATGGGCAATTTTTCTGGTTCCTTAATTAGTGACCTAGACAAGACAAGGCTTAATCATGTATTTTTTTTTTTCTGTTTTATCCTCACTGGTTCTGCACACAAGTGTCTGTGTTTGTATTCCTGTTGTCATTTATATTGAGATGTTTTAAGGGCTCTGACTCTCAATTTTTGATAGTTTAAGGTGAGAGTAATTCTAAGGTTTTCTGCCCATAACTGACTACTATAACCTTATGGTGGTTATCAGCTCCATGAAAAGGGTAATACAGTGAGCAGTCACTCTGCTTCCCAGCTGCTGCAGTCGGTAGTGTAGTGTGTTATCTTAAATCATCATTGATTCCTGCTTATGTGAAAGTGTCAGGCTGTGACTTCTGGCAGCTCTGAGCTCAGAGTTGCAATACTTCCTCTGCTGAGGAAGTTACCAGCACCATAAAGTGGAGATAACTAAGCTCCCAATGTGCTCAGGTTAATTCCACAGGAACCATAACTAAAATTGCTAGATTAATTCTCTGGGAGTTATAGGAGAACTTGTCTCATAAAGGTGAGAGAGTTTGCAGTATCCTTTTGTCACTGGCCTGATGAATCCTAGTGGTTCATTGGTAAAAAGGTGTTTTTCCAACATATTTAAAGAGCAGCCTGGGCTGTGATTCACCCAGTGGATCAGCCAGCATCAGCCTTGAAATTCCTCCGAACTGCAGGAGAGCTTCTGCATAGTGGACTGGTTTAGTCTTCACTCTGCCATTGAGGTAAGAATTCATGCTCAACTTTGCCTTTGGAGAAATTTCTAGCCTTAGTTGAAGTGTTTGGATTCAGTTCTAAATTGCCTAAAGCGGTGAATGTTTGGAACTGCACCCTTTAAGAGATTCAAGCTCCAAAACAGTGGAGCCATTTAATAAAACTCTCAGCAGACCCAATTAGCTCTGGCTCAGTGCAGTAACTGTGTGGCTTCTGGTTCAGAGGTGGTTTTCATCTGGCTGCCTTTGATGTGGGCAGAGCTTCTCATCAGCCTGGAAAATACTATGTAAACATGCCAAGGTTTGAGAGAGCTCAATAATGAAATCATAACACACCTCTGCAGTGTTTACAATATAAATCCCATCTGTAAATATCAAATACAGGTTTGTACATGTCATGTTTCTAATGCCATATCTGGTATTTCACATTTTCTTACTAATCGCTTCAAACATCTGGAGGGTAAGAAAAGGTACATATGTAAAAGGTAGGCGAGGCTTTACCTTCTCCTTGAATGCTTCCAGCTCTGCATCTGTGATTTTCCATGGAGTCTCTCGCTTTAATTTCTCAGCAGTTGTTATATCTTTGCAGCTTTCATGGAGGCGATACGGTTCAATCATCTCTTCAAAGAATTTCCAGCTGAAACAGGAATTACAAAGGAGGCCTTGCTGCAGGGTATGAACTCACTAACTTATTTCACAGTCACTGTGTATGACAGGCCTCACTGATAATAATTATAGCTGAAAAACGTGCAAAATCTTTAACTATTCTTTGCTACATTGTGCCCCAAGTTATATCTGTGCCACTTCTGTATGTTTGGGTTATTTGAGGATAATTAAAAGGTTATTTGAGGATAATTAAACATTGCATTTAGCAGAGAATTTTCTGCATTGTCCTGGTTCTAGCAAAAATACTGAAATGAGTTTCACAGTAACTCCAAACTGCAGTTATTGGTTACTAATATTAACAATGAATATGGGTCTCCTCATGAATATTGAACTTTTTATTATTGTTTCAGCACTAGCTGGACCAGTCACCTCACTGATATGGTTTTACTGATGGTTTTAATGAAATGGATAAACAGGTGATACAAATTGCTTGTGACAAGGGGCTGAGGGAAACGCTGTAGGTTTTTTGCTAGGCGTGGACTCAGAATTGTGCTCAGATTTTCTCTGTAAATTTCAAGTTTTTACTTCAACTTCTGACTCTTTGAATCTGGAGAACCTTATTGTCCTTTTGTACTTCCTTGCTTGCCCATAGTTGAAAGTTTCTACCATCCCACAGAGACCTCAGGCAGTTCCTTTTATATGGATGTGAGTGTATTTTTCTGAGCACTCTGTGCTGATGGGCCTCACTGTGAAGTGGGAGACTGGCACAGGCTGGCCTAGGCTGTATGGCCAGGAGGCCACGAGATGGGTTAAGGGCTGTGATATGCAGCATTTAGTGTTGCTGTTGCTAAGTTATCAGAGTTTGTCAACATCCTTTCTGTCTGTTTCACTATGTAAAATAGTGATAATCCTCTTATTATTAATCAAATAGATGCGATGCCAGCTGGAAGAGAGATACAGTGGTCTGTCTAGCAAGTGTCTGGCATAATATTCACTTGTTCAGTTCAGAGAGTGCTGATGCAGCAAATGTGTGTGTTTTTTATGTTAATGCCAGATATGAATTCTTTTTGATAGCTTTTATTTATGTAAAAACATGGCATTGTACTGAAGAAAAAAAAAGCTATGTATGGCATAGTTCTCTATATAATTAAAAGATATTACCTGAGAGATCAAGAGGGCACTAAAAGGGGACTTTATATTTATATTTTATATAAATCTTTATATTCTTTAGTTGCAACCTAAATAAATATGAGAAGTCATCATAAAATGTCTGTTAAATTTAGTGGCTCATAAGTATGGAGTCTAATTGGTCTTTACAACAGAAAGAAAAAGGCTACACATGGTTTTGACCCTTTAAGCTGTGATTGTTGAAAGTTTCTTTTCTTTTTCCTGCTCTTGGTACTTAGAAAATTATTACAATAAAGTGGCAGTGTTATTTTCTGTGTTGTGGGTTTTTTGGTTTTTTTGTTCTGTTTTCTTTTGTTTTTAATTTTCAACATAAAAGAAATAAGCTCTAGATAAAGGCCGGCTGCTAAGTAATAGATTTTGGTAATGCTTCTTACCTCTCTTTGTTGGGCTTTATGTTGATATCACAAATGATATTAATATCAGCAAATTTTATTCTGAATTTGCTTAGGAGTGAAGCCATCCTGAAAACAAAAGAGAGAATGTTTCGTCATTGTACTCCTGAGTGCCTTGTATCAAAGAACACTTGTAAATGAGTTAGACAACTGCATTTTATATCTTATCTTTAATATGACAAATTACTTTAAATGCTTTAGTGTTTCAATTTCCAATTACAGAACTGGATTAATGTGATTGCTGTAGCATAATTCATTTAACTGATGATCGATGAAAATCACAAAAAAATGGAAATTAATGCCAGACAGAGGGCAGGGTATTTACATTTTGGGAAAACAATAGTACTTTAAGTATTTCCAAAGGCTTGAGTTACGAAGGAAGAACATTCAATATACAGTAGGGCCGAATTCTCCAGTACTTACAGAAGGCTTCTGTTACCGTGTTACTGTCAGAATGCTGTGGATGGGGGTTTACAATACTGGTAGTGCATGTGTTGGTGAAAATTTGGTCCAGAAGGTTGATGTGCAATATTTACAGAATCTTTTTCATCTTTTACATTTATTAATTTATATTGATCTACTCACATGTTGTCTTTACACATGTTCATAAAAGAAAATACTTTGCTTTTCTGCCCCAGTTGGCAGAAGGAATAGTTTATAGTATAGGAATAGTTTTTTGTGTGTTTGTGCTGAGGACAGAGAGGTTTAATTAGGTCAGTTTTGCCTTTATTTGAACCATGGTTGGGATCTTGTGGTTCTTCCCCACACCTCCTTCTCTCACCTCCTTCTTTGTTTCTATTTTGGTATGTAAACTTTGGATTTTGAAAAGGTCAGAGAATTCTTAGGAGCAAACAATGGTAGAAATACGTATTTGTTTATGACCTGAGAGTTTACTCTTTTTTTAAAATAGATCTATATAATATAAGAACAAACGGCTTGTGTAAATCTTGATGTCCCTTGTGGCAATCCTTGTTTTGAACACGATAAAGAGCAAAACCCCAACTTCTGTGGAAAGGTTTTAACATTTGGGGAATTACATGCTAGTAAAAGTCCAGTTAAATGCGACTTCTGAATTCAAAATGCATGGCTGAAATTGTACTTGGATGATTTTTTATTAGATCTGCCTAGGGAATGGAGGAACCCCTCAGCCCAGATTTCTCTTTGAAGGCTTTTGCATGTGGCAGGTAGATCATGTTTTGAGGAAAGCTGGTGTTTAGGTAGCAATACAGACACGTACTGTTTCCTTGGGGACAAACTGGGTCTTTGGCAGCTTTCCTGGTCATGCTGTTTACTCTGGCCTTTGTGGGACAAGCAGGTGTCAGAACTGCCTCTGTGGAACCTGTCGTGTTTTGACAAATCCCATTTGATGTCAAAACGTCCTACTTCCAGCAAAATCTGGTGACTAGAGGGTCTAGGTTCACGAGCCTCTTTACAGTCCTGAACAGCCAAGGCTGGGCAGACTCTGGACAAGGAGCAGAGAACACTTCCCAGCAGGTCCTTGAGCAGCTCTAGGGCTTTTTTTACCCAACTGTTTGTACAAACACTCGTGAATCTCTTCTGCAGAAGTACATTAACCTCAGGGCAGTGTTTGAAACTCACAGAACCACAGTGGAGTAAAGTTTGCTTTACGTGTTCCCTTTTGCTTTAAGGGAACATCCTATGGCAGCTGTCTTTCCAAGGTGCTGTGTTGTAATCCTAGTGAAGCAGGTGATTCTAACTCCTGTCCTTGCACCCCTCCCACTTGTTTGCCACTGGAGTTTTGGCTGGAGATGTTGTTTCTAACTCTCTACATGGTGCTTCTGCTCTTTGTTAAGCAGTCACTGGCTTTCATCCCAAATTGAGGTGCTTTCACTGGTGGTGAAATGGCTGGGCCTCCAGTGTGTAAAGTGCTTAGGAAGGAAAGGTCCTACATACAGTGGTGATAAAAACAAGTTTATATTAGTACCTTTCATTTGCTCAAAGGCAAATGATGATTATGAAATCTAGACTTTTTAAAAAATGCTGAGTAAAATCAACTTGGCCTTAAAGTTGATTAACTTGCTCTTTAACTTCTTTATATTTCACCACAGTTAATCACATTTATGTGAACTGTCTATGCTATTTGCATATGAGAGCTTCATGTGCAATTTCACTTGCTGTTACCTGGACAATCTCATGTAAATCCCATAAAAGTAATTATATTCTCATTACAGAGTGCAGACTGCTCTTCTCAGAGAAGGGAATATGAGCTATTAATGGGAAAAGGTGCTGGATGTAAGTTTCCTTTGGTAATCACCATTTGCAGAGCCTTGAGGGCTATGCCATAAGCTTAACACCTTTCAATCAAGTATGTTTTTTTTTTTCATGCTGCCCACAGTACAACAAACCAGTTGTGCTGAAAAATTCCCACCTTCCTGCTGTATATGCATTATATTCAGCATCAATTCAAGCTCTTAAAACAGTGAGACAAAGAAAGTTATATTTACACTAGTTTTTCTTCTTCAATCCTATTGACTTTTCCTCCAGTGAAGATCCTTAATTTACAATTTTTCCACTTCTTCCTGATAGTTAGAATGTAAGGAATTAGGATTGTTAGACCTGGAAGAACATATAAAAATGGAGGAGTATCAAATTAGTGCATTATATGGTAAAAATTCCATCTTTCACTTCAGCTGTGTTGGACATAGGCTAGTTTTAAAACATTTAAGCCTGACATAAAATTGACTATGTAAGCTTAATAAAAACCACTTTTATGCAACTTCCCACGTCTGTTTTTATATTTGGTAACAGAGAAATCTCTCCCTGTGGTTCTTACTCAAATTCCTTACCTCCATCATCGAACAGCCACCAAATGTCAATTGTACCTTTTCCTTGCTTCTTTTTAAATTGAGTGCTGGCTTCCAGCAGCCTCTGATTGAATTCCCCCACATGCATTGACTGTATGGTATTAATGGTGCTCTCTGTAATGAGAAAGAAAAAAGTGTGGAAGGATGTCTGATAAGTGAGGCAATAAGTAGCTTTAGAGAGCCAAATGGAGGGAAAGCTTCAGGAAAATGAACTGTTTCTGACATAATTTCTATACTTTAAATCTGAAAAAAAAGGTACAGGGTAGATGCTTTGGACTTTTAATGTTTTGATATGCACAGAAACCAAAGCTTGTGTAACGCATTGTCACTGGATTATAACATCTTGAAAAAGGTTACCTGATTATTTATTCTCAGTCACTTTTTAGTTAATGTAAAATTCACTGGGGCCTTAAAAAGCAACTGGGAAATACCTGCTAAGATTGTAGAAGTAAATGTGTCATTTAGCATCATTTACAAGCTCAGCTGTCTTGTAAAATACAGAGCTCCCTGAAAGGCACAGTCATGGTGGATGAAGTGAGCTGGTGGAGTACAGGGAGAGCATAGGTGAAGCTGGAAGTCAGAAAACACAGGCACATATGGCTGTTTCCCTGTGCTGACATGGTTACTGCTAATTAGAAATAAATTTTGATTCTTGCTGGTTGCTTGGCTGGCTTTTAAAGATACAGTCTTGACTCTGTACTAACAATACCTTCCCTTGTTCCACCTTTTGAAGCCTGTGGCTTTATTACTGCTTCTCTTTCGATGATTTCAAAGAGACGGTGTCAGAGCAATATTCTAAATGGAACAGACAGGCTTCTTGAGAGGTTTTACTCTGATCTGCTAGGTTCTGAAAATGCTTTGTTTGGTTTGCCTGTATTTCTGGAGTGTGTACAGGATAGTTCTAAAGCAATTATTGGCTTTCCTCTACAGTTCTAGCTCCTCTGCTGGAAAAGGCAACAAGTCTGGGGAGTATGAACATAAAACAAAATAGAGAGGTGGGGCTATTTATTAACATAATTATCTGATATAGAGAGCCAAAATGTGTAATATGTATTTCCTTTATGCCTTTCTCAACTAAATCAAAAAGGGAAGTTGAAACAGGGGTATACACTCTTGGTGGAATTGTCATAAAAATATATTCTACTGAAACCAAATGAACTGAAGTCTGCCATCTGAAGAATAACAGCATTTTATGTTCCTGGTCTGTAGATCTCCCTGGCACCTGTGGGAGTTGCATGCACAGCCAGATGTAACAGTGTCTGCAGGTGAAAAATCTCAAAATCCATGTCTGCGTACAAGTGTGGCTTCAGGTGGGTCATTATCATTACAGCCTAGCAGTTGTGAAATGAGACCTTAAATTGGGTCTGTTTCATTTTACTATATCTGAAATATAATATTGACTTCATCACCCACACATTTAAGTTATGTGTTAATTAGTTATTTGACAGTATGCCGTGTATGTACTTTCAGTACTTTTACCACCTTCACTTGTGCATTTTTATGAAATTATGCTTAGATTGTAGAGCAGTTGTGCTATTTTTACCTGTTTTTCAGCTGTGTACTGAGTTTGTGTGTGTGTATGTTAAGTAAAGTAAGATTGCTTGTTCCCAACATATTGTGCATATGTTCCGTTTTTTCTTCAGAGAGGAGGAAAAAAGGCCTCTCTTTAAAACAACCTATTAAAAAGAAAAAAACAACCCCAATCCCTCCCACCCAACTTGTTCTGTATTCCTCAAACTTTAATAACCATGTTCTGTTTTTGACAAGTAGAAGTGAACATGAGCTGAGCTGAGAGGTTTATCTAGCAGACGAGGGGGGATGGTTGTGTTGTGGGTAGCCTGTCTTTCCAGCAGGGATGTCACTGTGCTGCATTACAGGGTTGGGGCCACCATGGTTTGCACAAGGGAGGTTCTGTTCCAGGGGCTTCTGTGTGGCTCAGGAGTTTTTGGCTTGGAGTAAAGTCCAGTTTGCATATTGGGGAAAGTGTTGGGGATAAAGTTGTCATTTTGGAACTTACCCTTCTTTGTTTCATGTTTCGAGATATTGAGTGTGCTGGCTTTTTTGAAGAATCCACAGATGCCCCTTTTTCCTTCTTCAAAATCATTTTCTTTAATGGTGGCTTCCAGTGCCAATCTCTCCTGCTCCAGCTTCTCTAATTCCTCTGTATATCAGAAAAAGTAAGAGAGCTGGTAACACATTGCTGTCTTTTAAGTTAAATCCCTTACTGAACTAATGGTGATGATGTAATTGGTGTTGTGGTACTTTGCAGACAATGTAAAGCTCCTGGGATGAAAAATTCTTTTAAAATGCTTTTTCTTTGCAAACTGGTAGGGAGAAGGAAGTTGAATTCACCTCAGGAAGCCCTTATCTTAGGGTGCCTGTGCCTACAACACTGGGATGTGCCAGCTGCTCTCAGGCTGTGTCTTCCAAATCAAATTCACTATTGTGACATTTTTTAGTTACATGAGATATTATTTGTTGAGTTATTTTTGTGGATGTTTAGTTGGTTTCTTTAGCCAAGAATTTGAAAAGACATTAGTAAAGCTGTTTTCTTACACTGAGAAGCTGAGGTATTTAGTTCTAGCCTCTGGGTCTCTTTTCTTAGAACAAAGTCTCATGGTTTGTACTTTGAGATTCTCGGAAATAAGTAAGGATCCTGAATATACAGTCATTCTCTATGCTGAAATATTTTTCATGTTTTTATTTTTTGAGCATTTGCTGTAAAGATGTAAGGTTTAGCTAATCTATTCTGTAAACTTAGTTATACAGAAAGACAATTTCATCTTAGCAATATTAGACTTTTGCTGAGAAAAAGGTATAATGTGTTATTGTGGAATGTATTATGGTGAGGCACTAATTGACATGATCCAGGCATTTGCCTGCAGAAAACTTTTTTCATAAGGAAATCTTCTATTTGAGTAATACATGAACATGAATATGAGGTAAGTTCATTTAAGACATTGTGTTAAATAAACCCTCACTAGCTAGACATTATTAGCTGTGTTAGCACTCTCAGTTGCCAACAGAAAGAATACACCTTCTTTTACTTTTTAATCAATGACAGTCACATACTTCTGATTATTAGGCATGGTGATAGCCACGAACTTAATGGTTGCCCAAAACTAAAATTTCAGCTTTTCTATTGAACAGAATGCTGTACCAAGTATAAGAGAATACAATGATAATTGTTTTCCACTACAATGACTTTGTATCTGCTTCAAAATATTTCTTTGTATTTGAGGCTCCCCCCCCCTTAATTCTTTCTGACTTTTTGCATCATAACTCTTGGAGAACATTTGCTCGTTTGTAAGATTGCAGAGTTGTTTTTCACTGACACTATATTTTAAGCACTCTGTTTCTGACTCATATCAAGCAGAGATAGGCAGATCTCTGTTAGAAATCACCAGGGGGAGAAGAAAAGCTTGACTCTTGTGGAATTTTTCTGAGTCCCTGCAGTTTTGCCCCGTGGGTCTCCATGCACATCAAGCTGCCAGTGCTGAGAGAGCGTCCATCCACCCTTGTTCCTGAAAGGCGTCTCTGGCGCCTTTTAATCCTGCGAGGTGGTTTGCTTTTGGGGGTTACCTCATTTAGCTCATGCTGCAGTCGCGGCGCCGAACGGGGCGTTAATTGGGCCCTGACGAGGCGAGGCGGAGCGCGGCGGCGGGCGGGCAGCAGGCGGCAGCAGAGAGCCGCGGGTGCGGCCGAGCGCGGGGCGGCCTGGCTGCTGGGGCACCCCGGGGCGAGTGGGGGAATTGCCCTGCTCAGCACCTGGGGAATTGCCCTGCTCAGCACCTGGGGAATTGCCCTGCTCAGCACCTGGGGAGTTACCCTGCTCAGCACCTGGGGAGTTACCCTGCTCAGCACCTGGGGAATTGCCCTGCTCAGCACCTGGGGAATTGCCCTGCTCAGCACCTGGGGAATTACCCTGCTCAGCACCTGGGGAATTGCCCTGCTCAGCACCTGGGGAATTACCCTGCTCAACACCTGGGGAATTGCCCTGCTCAACACCTGGGGAATTGCTCTGCCACCCTGGTGGCATGTCTCCCCAAGCGGCTGCCATATGGCAGGAAGTTTTCCCTTTCTCCCTGAGATGTGCGCTGCTAACCTAAGGGAGAATGAAGGAAAAGGTGGAAGAGAGAACTGATGCTTCCTGCGGCTTCCACGTTTTTGCATGGATGGGAACTCTGTGGGACTCAGAGTTCCACAGAGATGGTACCAAAAGTGCGGCTTGCCATTTCCTGTCCGTCCCAGAGATACCAGGTAGGCAGAGGGAGGAAGGTGTGCCCAGACCAGGAAGGAAACCTGCAGCAGAGGAACTGGTTGCTGTGGCACAATATGATTTTACTGCTTTGGTCTGTGCCTGTGCTGGAACTGCTTTGGGAGTTCAGTTCTCTGGTGCGCAGAGACCCTTAATGTGTGAGGCTTGGACTCCTTCTGTCACTGCCAGTGATCAGCAAGGATTTCAGGCAGGATTTAAACTGCACAAGCAAGGATGAACTGTGGAAATCATGAGTGTAGGAACTATTCTAGAAACCAGATGGTGACTCTCATGACTGTCAGTCAGAGTCCTTCTTATGCTGTGCATCTAACCAGCATAGATATTCAGCTGTTGAGTCACTACATACCTTGAACCTGAAGGACCTGAGATATATCAAATCCTTGGCTAATTCTGACGATAATTACGCCAAGCTCAAAATCAAAGGCATCACTGGAAAGAAAGAAAAAGAAGAGTAAACGTGATTTTGCATTGTGCATGTCGATGAGGAAAGCTACTTTGAAAAGATCAGTGAAAGTGTTCACAGGGAGGACAGACTAGGTAAAATTGCAAAAGGAATTGCCCCAGATAAATTTGTAGTACTTAAGTTGTCTTCCCTTACTTAAAAAAAGGGTGTGATTGGGCATGGGAACAGATCAGCTATTCCTGAAATGGTCTTTCAGACAGCCCTTTTTTAGGAACTAGGTTGCCATAGGGTAATTTTTTTTTCCCTTCTCTGAGGAAATAGCAAAGTTGAGGTGGGGTTTGTTGCTCTGTAACTCGCTTCAGCTTTACAAGTGAATTTTGAGCAAGCATCTATGAGAAGCCTGTTTTAAAATGACTGTTTCCTAGCAAAATCCCAACCCACAGAGCTGCTGAGCCTTAGGCACACATGAGATTTGAAGCAAAGCTTTTCCTCTGTCTCCTGGGCTTAAAAGAAGAATTCCATGATGTTCTCTTATTCCCTTAGTATGTACATTAGGTTGTTTTTCTCTTGAGCTCCTGCCCACTAGAAATGGGAAAATAACAGTTCTGCAAAAGCACTGCTGGCAGCAGTGCAGCTTCTTTAACATCATCGAGCCACATCAGCTCTGACGGTGCCAGGTGTTTGCTAAGCAGATCCTACGAGGTGTGGGAAGCCAGTGAGCCTTTTTTGGTGGGCAATAACTTCAGCCACAGAGCTGGGATGTGTGAGCCCAGGTTTGTATGTATTTCCCTGCGTTGTTTGTACACATCAAATCCTGTATGGAAATGCTATATTAATCTAGTCTAAGAGGAGTGAAAAAGGAGGTGCTGAGCTGACTTACTGTATAATGCCCACATAGTTCTCAACTTGCATGGCAGGTGCACTTCTCCAGTCCTTCTTAAATCCGATCACCAGGGTGTTTGGTTTCATTCTTCCTAAGCCCGAGGCCTGATAATATTAAAACACTGCTTGAGGAAGGTACACATACATGCTTTTACTGTAAATGAAAAGTAATGGAAAAGATAACTGAAGTAATGTTCTGGAGACACAACTAGATTGGATTTCATAAATGCCCTTCATGCTGATACCCATGCAGAAAGCAGAAAGATTAGCTTTAAATCATTCCAAGTATAAATGATTTTAGATGACAGAAGTGTAGTTTTGCTAAATTAGCATTCATTTGCATTTCTTCTGACATGCTCTCATTAAAATGGTTCAATAACTTGGAATCAAGAGAGAGTTCAAGAACTGTTTGTATGCTCATTCTAACATAATGGCATAAAGCTTTTATCAGCTTTGGAATATTCAGTAGATTAAGTGGGTCTGAAGTCTCTTAAAACATCTCAGATACACAGAGAAGGCATAGGCTCCTAATTTTGCAGTTTTTTGCCTTGAATTTGGAAACTGTTGCTGTTTCATTTGCTCTGTTCTTTTCAAAAGATTATCCAAAATCTTCTGAGCATGCTTTATAGATAAAATTATGGGTTATAAACAGGAAAAATAAATGGTTTGTCAACATGTTAGTTTGCCTTCAAAACTGATTCTGGATGCTAAAACCTGGACAAGTAAGGGAAGTCAGATCTAGATTCAGCTGACTTAATGTTTATAGAAATCTAAATAGTCAATGTATTGGGAACTTTCAGGAGGAGACACACAAAATACCAGCTTGTAAAGTTATAACACTTAACAATTTTTTACTACTAGCCAACAGAAAATAGGTAAAAACTGTTGGAACCTTGGTGGGTTTTTTGAGTAGCATTGTTTACACTGAAATCAGTAATTGTTGGCGATGTCCTTAGGTTACAATAATGATGATGTGGTTATCCTTTCATTTGCTGGAAGGGACTTGTTTGGGGTCCAGTAGTTGACTTTGGCAATAGTGCTTCAGTAGTAATGGAAAAGAGGAGATCATCAGACTGTAGCAGTTCTCAAAAACATCAAAAGGATCTCCAACTGAGACAATGTATAAGCCCAAGATGAAGTGTCTTTGTGAGGCTTTTATAGAACAGAGGGACCTTTACTAATAGCATTTCATCTTGCTCAATTGTACTGTCCATTCAGCAAGTGTACAAAGAGCCCTGGTAGGACACCAGTGGGTGACTTACCCAGAGTATTTTAGTTGGTCCCCTACTGTCTCAGTTGGCACTGATGTCTTTTCAGCAGCGTATTTTGTGCAAAGGATATGAATTTTCTCTACATTTTGCCTCAGTACCTATATGTTTAAATATTCATATATGAGAGAGAGGGAGGGAGATGGAAAAAATGAAAATGGTGTCTCTGTGCCTTCATTAAGGCCATTTTAAATGGACTGTTGGAAATTACCTGCTGCATTCTTAGAGTAATAGAAAAATATTGCAGACTTTTAGTTAAATTACCTTCTTGCTATTTGCAGAAAATGTGTATTACACATTTTCAGTTTTCATTTATTGCCAAAACATTCTCAGATATTTAATATACTGTGTAATACAAACAATAGAATTGATTTGAAGTGTATCAAGTGTCAGCTGCGTAGACATTCATACGTTTCCCTGTAGATGCCTCTCTTTTTTCATAATAATGTCTTGTTCATTTAGGACAGAATCAGTCTGCCTTGTCTCATAATTCCATAGCCCAGAACTAGATCTTTATGAAATAATCTGTAATATAATATAAATGTACCCCCAGAATGCCCTTTCTGTCTATAACATTATCCATATATATGTAGGGCTTCTTAACAAGTAAATAGTAATGCTTCACATAAAGGGATGCTTTGATGTACACTCTTCTGTGTGTTCTGTAAACAAAAAGCTTACTTGAAGTAGACTTTTGACTCCATCTCTGAAGCTGTCAGCTGCCACTGCTGCATAAAAGGCTTTTCTTTTGTTCTTTGTGAGCCAGGCCTGCTTTTTTTCCATGCCACTGTTCATCTCCTTAACACACAGCTTGCGTGGGCCCTGCATGATACAGTAAAATATTATTAGGAAGGCTTTGTGTTGTACATTGCACAGTGATTTTGAAGGAGTTACCTAGTCTGCTGTGGGAGCAAATGGAGAGTCAGAAAAATACATTTCCAAAAAGGGTCCACAGAGATTCAGCCCTTTGAAAAGAACTGTGCTGCAAACATAATTCACATTCTGTTTGAGAGGGCTGAGGCTGTTAATGCTACTTAAATACAGTGATTCTGACAGAAAGAAGGACTACTATGGATTGTAACATCTTAAAAAAATATCTAAGGTATAGTAGATCATCTCAGAGTGAATAAAGTCCCTCCCTGACTTGACTATGTAAAAGAATCTCAGCAGATCTAAACATATATGTTAAAGTTCTTATCTACTGACATAAGAGAAAAGAGTTGATGCAATACACTTAAAAATGCAAATGCCTTTTTGCCAGTTTTCTTTCAGTGGTCATCTGGTAGTTTAATGGGAAAAAAATCCATGTGCATATCCAAGTCACAAGACATGGATATAACTTAAGAAGAATTTGATCCTGGCTGTATGAAGAGCTGGGAATAATAACTTGAACAATAAGGTGGAAGTTTCATTGTGGGTAAGGACAGGGAAAAACGAAGTTTTGCCCTTCTTCCCTGTCTCTCAAAGGAAAGCACATGAATGTGGTTTTGCAACTGGCTTGCACAACAGATTCCTGCTGTCCAAGGGGCCAGTCCCACCCTTCTACCAGGTGACAGCCTGTCTGTGTCCTCCCCTGCTCCTCCTTTGTACCTGTGGAAGGTTTGTGCAATTGTAGAAGGAGCCCAGTGAATCTGCAGACTGAGAACTAACCTTGCAAAAATATTTTACATGAAGGCAGGGAGTAAAAGCAGAAATAGTCCCTTTGACTAGAAACTCAGACTGTTCAAACCAACATGCAGCCTTAACCTCAGAGACAAGTAAACTTTAAATAATCTCTGTGTTCTGTTGTGATCTTTATTTTGCCTGTTTCTGAGCTATGTATCACCATGTTCCTGGAAAGTTTCTTGCTGCATGGAAGATGTTCTCTCTGGCAAGGTGTTTCAAAACTTTATGCATAGCTAACAGCATGTCAGCTTTTGAGGCAAAATGTGCTGGGTGTTACATTTATGGCTGAAAAGTCTTGCTGTATTTGTTGTGATATATATTGTAGGCTGCTCTTCAATGTGGTTGCTAGGAATTTTATCATCCACTTTTTACCACAATTTTACAATTCATGAAGGTTCATTTTGTCACACTTTAATTACCAAGGAAATCAAGTTGCACTTAAATTGCTGAAGAAATAATTAGAAATCACCCCCAAACAATTACAAATCTTATACTAAAAAAATAGCCTTTGGGGGTTTTTTGTATAGACAGGAATGAAATCTCTGTTCTCAATAGAAATTACTAATAACAGAAAAACATGCCTAAGAAAATTTGCTGAAACTCAACTTTAGGAAGCTGCATATTCTCAGGATCTTGTTGGGATTGGTTCTACATTTACTGAATGCAGTGCAAAATCTAACAATAATTATATTGGGGGGGATTAGGACCAGTCACTCTTTATAGATTCATTTGATTTGGGAAGAATCACATGTGGATCTTCCATACTCCATTTCTGCAATGTGGCAGCATCAAATGAATTATTCCTACACTCCTGTAGAGGAATACATTATCTTGGCTGGACTGACTGTATTATCTAGATTCTGCAGCCCCATTTAGTGTCATGAGCTGGGTTTTTTTCTCTCTCTCTGTCAAAATTAAAAGGTCATTGTAATATTTAAAATACATTTTCTCCTTACACTACAAACCTATCTATTTTTGTTCTGTCCTAATGAAAGACTAGATTTTCATCCTCAAATATACATCATTTGCTGTGTATTTATATCTAGAAATACACTTTGCTTCTCTCTTTAGATCTCAGAAGAGCATGTTTATCCTCAAAATTAGCATTGTAACAGTTTTGGAGGAACCACTGAAAAGAGAGCTGAATTATTTGCCAAACCCCAACTCGGCAAATCAGCGACAAAGCTGAAAATAGAACCTGGGTAATTTGACTCTCACACAATAATCCTTCAAATTTTGCCTGTTGTGTGGTGTGTGGGTTTTCTATTTTCTAAGCCTAAAGTCTTTCCTTGTAAATTTTTTTTTTTCCAAACCATTTTTTGGTTCACCTACTATGAACTTTGAAATGCATCTCACCGAGGCATTTACCAGCAGGCTTTGTATCAGCAGATAGCTTTCGTGTCAGGAATGATGATGAAATTCCTTCTCAGTGCAAATCTCTTCGGTGGAGTGCAGGGATGCCGATCAGCTGCAGTGGGAACACTGAGTGCTGAGGGAGAGTGGAATGTGTAGCGGGGACCTGCAGCCGCAGTGGTGCTGAGGGTGCAGAGTGGTGTGAGTTGCCCTTACCGTGTACACTTCACAGCAGATACACAGCCCATTGTTCTTGGTGAAGGTGTGAGTGATGTCCAGCAGAGCAGGCCTTACCATGGGAGCTCCTGTTAATGTTAAGCACTGGGGTCTGGTGGAGAAAAAAGCAGTTGTATATAGTTGATGTACGTATTCAGGACAAGCCATCCTACTGTTCACTGGAAATCTTACCTGAAGTTTTTCACGTGGTCTTCCACTGTCGTTAATGCCAGAGCGCTGTCTAAGGCATTAACAAAGTAAAGAGCCTGCGTGGAGGAGCCCCAGTTTACTTCTGCATATAATAAAGATAAATAATGCATATTAAGCCATGGGCTTTTCCCTACATTCTGTTGCAAAAATCAGCAATGGTGTTCTCTATGAAAAGCAGAGTATGCTCTCTCATACTTCATAGATACAGACCTGTTGTTCTTTGGGCTTCGTAGTAGAGTAGGTTTTGCTTGTGTGATGCAGAAAACCCAACGCAAGTAAATAGTTTCATTCTTTATTTAAATACTGCAGGGAATGTTCTTCCCCTACTTAAAAACTATTCACTTATCTGTTGTATTAACTTTGTATCCTTCTCCCCTTTAGAAAATGAACAGCCCGGAGTCATCTATGTGGTGTGGAATTTCAGGAAGTGCAAATGAAATCACTAGGAAGGAACATTGCTAGTTCCAGTTTGCTCTGTTGTACTGTATAGGCCAAAAATTGTTCTCCAAGCCTAGTTTTTTCTGAACCCTCCAGCTGTTGGTAAATTAGTGCTGAAGAAAACTCACTCTCTTACCAGGAGATAGAGGGCTTTTGTACAGTGTCTTCAGTGAATTAACCAAACTTTAAGGTGCTACTTTGCATCAGGGACACTGGCAATATACATGGATAGGGCAGAAATCCTGAAATGTTTTTGACAACTGCCTTGAGGCTTTCCTACAGCTGATGATGTATTTACAGGGAGAGAAGCACAGACCATCCCAGTGGGTGTGAGAGAGCACAGATAGGGAGGACAGACAACAGTGCAGCAATCTGAGAAAAGAATAACAGTCTCAGACCAGGTGTTGCTGTCCCAAGCTCACTCCAATAAAAGCACATCTATTGCTGGGAAACTTCCCTCTTTTATTTGTTGGTTTTGGTTGTTTTCTGTTGTTTTTTGTTTTTTTTTTCTGCAGAAGTAATTCAGGTGGTTAGCACTGAAATCTGGACCTGGGTTAGTTTTGTCCTGGATATGCCTAGCCAGACTGTCTAGTCTTGTACAGCACACAGGTATTTGAGGACAGCTCCTGTGATTTGCTGAGCTACTGAGTGTTTTTTTCCAGCAGTAAAGTGGGCCCATCTGTCTTGATTTATGGGGGAATTGTAGGGAGGTGCTGGAGGATGATCAGTTCATGAGTAATTCAGCTTGCATTTTTGTTGTATAATGGGCTGTAGGTTTACATTTTGAGTGAGGACCCTGCATGAGTCAGCTAAGAGCACTGCAAAATTCAGGTAAGATTTTGTGCGTGGGTGGAAAAAAAATTATGAGTGATACTCAAGTAAAAGCCCAAACGTCATAAAGATGTGGTGGGAATAAACCAGTCTGCTGGAATGTTTACAGAAAACCCTGAACCATACTTTAAGTGCTTGTTAAACAGGCAGTCACCAGATTATCAACTTAATCTATATTATATAAAGTGGAATTTATTGGGATGCTTCAGACGTCCCTCTAAATAAAGATAGCACAGAAAAATAATTTCTAATTCTGTAAGCAGAATTAATTCCTTTAAAACCCAGTCTAGCAGCATAACATATACATGTAATAATAGTGGGGTTTGGCCTTACCTGGCTTCTTATATGTTACATAAATATATAGGAAGAGCTCAATGGCATAAGTGATGAGAGCTGCCCACCAGTTGATGACAAACATCACCCCACAGCACAGCACGGCTCCAAAAAGTGATACCCACATGTTATAATATCTGAATGCAGGTCTCCAACCTGTTTAAAGAGAATTGAAGAAATTGGAAGAGTGTAAAATATATTGATAAAATGGTGATCCATGACTTTTGTGTATACAAACCCATGTACCTTTTTTTCAGGCTCTGTCACAAGGGGTGGGAGAGATATCTGTAAATTCTCAGGCATGGTATCAACAGATACTTTCAAGGGTTGGCTGATCTAAGTTTCATTTTCTAAAATACTGGGTCTTAGAGGTCTTCTGTACTCTTTCCTACCGCTTTGTTCAGCCTGGCTTTGAGTAGCTATTCTGTTTATATGTATTTTTGCAAAATTAAAGTTTACTGGTCCAGAATATTTCAGAACATCAGAAAGAGATTACCTGTAACTCCAGGTAATTGGTGACTGTGTACTTTTGATGCATGTACACAGAACTTATTATTGGTAGCTAAACACTTGCTGAGAGGAGTGTTTATGCCAATATTTTAAGTGCACCTGTCTTAAACCTGGAGATTGCCTGGCCTCATGGCAGAAAAATAAAATCATCTGCAATTGACTTTAAAAGGATATTATTCCTGCTGCTCTTCAGCTGCAGTACTGATTCCATCCCCTGCTACCAATTAAAGTGATGAGGCAAGCACTGAGCCCTCATGGTTTGCAGGTCTCTGCCAGGTGTTCTACAGAGCAGACTTTGGAGAGGGAAAAAACACAGAAGATACAGGAGGCTGAGCAACCCTATCTAGGATCATCTTTGTAATGGGGGAATGGGAAGGACCTGCTGGGAAGAAATTTGTTGTCCTGCAGCCTTGCAATTATTGTAATCTATCACTGTGAATTGGCAGAAATTAACTGGAGGAAATGAGAAAAGAAAAATGGCTGCAGTTCTGTCTAAAATGTTAAGTAGTGGCAGAGTAGAGTCAGATGCACACAGATGAAATCTATAGAGGTAATTGTCACTCAGCTCCAAGGCCATGTGGAGCAGATCTGCATTTGTTCAGCTGTTCAGGTAATTAGCAGAAGTGCTCATTTTTCCTGCCCTCTAAACAAATGGCACTGTGCAGATCTATGGGAAGGAAGTTGATGCAGGCATTTATGTAGCTTCTGCAGTTTCTTCACTCTGGAAATCAAAAATGTATTCCTTGCTCCTTGAGTTGAATAATTACTTCACAGAAGCAGGAAATTGTCTTTCCTGTGTGCCAAACCAGTGTTGCTCAGCTGATAGACTTTAGTCCTGAAGGTGTCACCCCTTCATTCATGAGATGGTGAGAATCATTCTGCTGTGGCAATGCACGAGTCTGACAGCCAGAATGTTCCTTAGCTGCACAAATGTAGAGGGAGGATTTCAAGTTATCCCTGAACAGGACCTCGTTGTGCTTCACAATTGTGCTTTACACTCCTGCTTCTGGGCACTGCAGAGCTGTGCTGGTGCTGTTTGATGGCCCTGCTCTTGCCCTACACCTTCCCTTCCAGGCAGCATCACTTGGAGCACAGTTCCTGTGCTTAGGAACCTCCCTGTACATTTCCCTGTAGGTTTGGAGAGGGGAATGATGACTCCCTGCTGTACCTTGCTCACTTCATTGGCCAGAGTTGGCATAAGCTTTTACCCACCCGTGTTTTTTGATAGTGAGGGGAAAAAAGCCATCCTGAGGAGGAGCTTTTTTTGCTCCAGTGGCATCCACCAAAGCCTTTCTCATCCTGTACAGCTGTAGGGATTGTAAGGACTCGAGCTGTTATTTTTATCTTTTGGAGATAAATAAAATGCCATCATATTCAATAAGACATCAGATCACATAGCTTAGATACTTTACACATACTGCAATTTTCTCTGACATACAGTCAAAAACTTCCAGAGATCAGACTGTAAAGCCCATATTTAAATCATGGCTGAATGCAGACTCACCTGGAGATTTTGCATACGAGGCATGAAAGCAGGAGAAATTAATCAAAGCATATGAAGCCAGGAAGAAATTGGAGATGATGGGAGCAATGGTATTCAGTTCAGCTGTAAGACATACACAAGTCAGACAGAGGCACCAGTTTCCTGGACTGTTGGCTGGCTGTTTCCTAATGATGCATTAAATCTGAACGTTGTCTACATTTATCACCCAGGGAGAGCTTGGGTATTTTCCTGTCTTACTAATTTAAGGCCACCTTGATCTACCTTCATTCATGTGAATTATGTCTGCTAATGCTGATTTTAATAACATTATGTGCTATGCAAGTTATACTTGATACTGTGATTCAGCATACTGTCTCTTAGTGATGTAGATCAGATGAAAATTTCAGAATTTTAAATACATAATTGAGAGGATAGATGCATTTAAAAAAACTATTTGTAGTTACAGCTTACTGGGAATCTGAATTCTCTCTAGTAGACATCCTGTTTACTTAGTGTAAGACGTTTGAATTTCAAATCTTGGAAAAACTGATTTAAAAATCCCTGCATCCCTAAATGTGGTAGCTGGGATTTTCTTTCACCAGTGCTGGTAAACTGGGATTTTCTTTGGAGCTGACTTGGGAAAGGCTTGGGCAGAATAGGCTTCCTAATCATCTCAAAATTACCTCAGAGCTATGTGCAATATAAACTGGATAACCCTTTTCAAAGATTTTGACTTTGCCATATCTGATAGAGTTCTAAGCACTGCCCTCTTCCAGCAGAGTGAACAGGAATTGCAGCTACTCCACATCTTGGAAAAAGAGGCTGTGGTGGTGGTGAGAAGTCACTAAAATCCCTGCTGGTTTCTTTTTGTCTTCATTAAGAATAATGGAATTGTAACCAGGACTTTGAGTATGCTTGAATTTATGTCCGAGCTTACCTGACTGGAAATTTTTCAAACCATAGCCATTAATTATATTATAGTATCAGTTTGTGTAATTCCAGACCATGATACTATAGCAGCTGTGTAACATTGTACAAACCAATCAAAATGAATGCCATGGCGATCACGAAAGTGAGGACATATCCCCTGATAGGCTCGTTGTTTTTTCCATATCCTTTGGCAAAGAATTCTAGCCCTTTGTAGACGTTGTCCTTGCAAAGAGCCTGGTAAGAAAATCAGCACATAATTCGATTAAGCAGCACTTTTTTGCACCAGAAGTCACTGTCTGTGAGTGGCAGCTTGCTAGGCTTTTGCTAAACAAAAGTTCAATCTGTCTTAGTCCTTCAAGTACATCAACTGCTGTGGCATGTGAACATTCAAATAAGGTGGTAAGACAATGTGCTCCTATCTTATTGTATCGTGGGAAACAGAACCACAGGCATTTTGTGCTTATTCAGTGTTTTAAAAGAAAAAGGTAATTAAATAGCTAAACAGAGTCTAAATTGGGAGAAACTGAAGCACAAATCAGTGGCTTGGTGTAATTTGTACAGGTTATCTTGCTGTCCCATGCCCTCTGCTCCCAGTCTGTCCACACTGCTGCTGCCCAGACAGCTTCAACAGCCTCTTAGAGCACACCTGACAGCACCTGACTCTTATGGTCCTGAGGGCTTCTGGTGCTCCTGTGCTTACAGGGTGGGTTTCTGTAAGAAGAGAGAAGTGGTCCTGAAAGTACCCTTGAAGCTATTTATGACAGGCACATGAGTGTCCCCTGCTCCTGCAGCAAAGCTGAGCTCTGACCAAAGGAACCTTATCGCCCTTGTATGATGATAAGACCTTTCTATTTCTGCTAAAAAACATTCTACATATTGTTTTCCCTGCCTCTTCCCCCCACATGTGTCAGTGTTGTTTAAATATATATTACATTTGGCACACAGAGTTCAACTTTGTCTTTGAAGTAAAACTGAGTGTAAGGAAATGGATAGTTTAATTTTACCTGGAAAACTTTGGGTGCGCTGACAAGAGATGCTAGAGCTGATGACAGAGTAGCTGAGAAGATGCCAGCTGTGATGAGAGGACCGAAGCCAGACACCATGCTCATCACCTTTAGGAAAAAAAGGAAGGTAGAAAGAATAGGCTTGCATTTGGATGCACTTTTTAATGACAAACCTATTTAAGTGCTCCATTTCTATGTGTCTCTGCTTTTCATGGATCTAAATGTAATCTGCTATAAACCAGCTGTGAAGTAGGGAAATACTATTATTTCTGGTTTAGTTAAAAGCAATGGAGGCAAAGCCAAATTTTTATTCAAGTATGCAGCTGTCTGCTGGGGCAGATGAGTACTCTGTGAGATTTCCTCACTGCCTTTACTGATTGCTGTAAGAAACAGCCTCTACTTGATGAGTAGTCAGCTTGTAGAGGACAAGAGAATGGAAATGGCAGGAAAAAGCACCAAAGTATGAAATGTGGTAGGAGGCACTTTATTTTGTTTGGGTTTTTTTTCCCCTTGATTATTTAATATGGCTAAAAATGAGAGAAAATGCCTGATGGTGCTGACGTAAGAGCAGTGCTGCAAACAGTAACGATGGTCACTGCCAGGCCTCCCCCAGCCCTCCCAGGGGTGCTGGACCAGCCTCCCTGACTGCTGAAACGAAAGGGTTATTGAGAAGCACCAGACAAGGAAACCAAAAGATTGATGGATGTGATTGCCAGATGCTTTTGGTGTGTGGGCAGTACTTCAGGAAAGAAACCAGTGAATCCTGAAGATTTGTCAGATGAAGACATACTGTTTTCTGGCTCTAGTCTGGCAGAGGTGAATGCAAGAAGTGAAACTTTGGCTGGCTGTAGGGAGGTCACTGATTTTAAGGGGTGCCCTGAGTGTGAGCAGCTGAACTGAGGTGGGAGTAAGGATGGTAAATGATCAAGGAAGGCATGGAAAGCAGTCTGTGAAAGGGACAGCATATCCCTTTTAAGATGGTTGCCCAGCCTTGTCATTTAGCAGAGCCAGCTGGGAAAAAAGCAAGTGAATTTAAAAGCTACAAATGACTCGTTGAAAAGCATGTGCAGGTGGGTGGTGAATTCCTCTTGCTGGCCATGAAGCACAGGGGCTGAACAGAGATCTGGGAGCTGTGCTTGTCAGGCTGCAGAACTGCTTTACTTTGATGCTTAGCCTAAGCTTTATTTTGAAGAATAAAAATGGCAGACAGTCTCTCTCTCTCTCTGGCCTAGGAGAAAGACTCCATTACTTCTCACTTGATTTTTCAGTCGACTATTTTTGGATACTTTTTTTTTTAAGAAGTCAGAACTCTGTTTTTTGTACTGTGACACAACCCTTTAACAGTGACCACAGCACCCCTGAGGTAAAATCACATCCATGTGTCAAGAGCAGTGAGGTGAGTTACTCATCTAACAGGAGTTCCTGAGGTCTCTGGGCTTTCAGTTTGAAGATGTTACAACATACACTGCTGCATGGTACTTGTTAAAAGAGGATATAAAGACCTTACCAGAGTGTTAGGAAGGCTAGTGGAGGGCAGTGTAAACGTAAACGTGGAATGCAGGGGATTTTTGCCTTTCATCATTCCTATAGTTCTTTAGCTTTTTAGATAGAAGTAGTTGTCCTGTAGTAGTTAGTTGTCTGCAAATAATGGTTTTGCATGTTTGTACTTACGTATTCATATATTACTTATTATGCTAATATATGTCTATATGATAATACATATTATCTCATTAAAACCTGAAAATTATTCATCAGCCCATAATCACATGGCTGACTTGCACATCTGGAAAAATCATAGCCCAGGCCGCAGGCAGATCCATTGCAGCTCATTCCAGGTACAATTGTATCATTGACATTCCCGGTAGCATCTCGAACAACGCAGGAGGCTGTGGAAACAATGATACATTTTTATTTTGCTTCCTTGTGACATTGAAAGAACGTTCTTGCCACACTTTGACTCCTATGCTGCACACATTTTGTCCAACTGCTGCCTTGGACTCATCCCAAAGAGCAACGTTCTGTGTTGGGCAGGGGTTGCTTCCCTGTACTGTGACTTAGTTTCTCGTGGTGCCTGTAAGCAAATATTTGCTTCTGTTACTTTTAAAATAATCAGCCACTTAACTAACAAGGATTATCATATTTCTGAGATTAGAGAACCACGCAGAGATCGACAATAAATTGACTGACTGAAGTCTTTTGTCTTCCTGTCACCACTTTTAAAAGTGCCAGTATTCAGAGCAAACAGGTCAGTGAGGGCCTTAGGTCTAGGCATACCCTTTTATTTGTGTAACAAGGGCACAAAATTGCTTTAGAGACCCAGATCCTCAGCTGTTCAGGTTGTCATAGCCCTACTGATACCAATATGATGAGTGAAACTTTGAAAAGGAGAAATTACCTATATTCTTTTTGTGTTTATTGATATTTATATTGTCTTTCTTTTCACCTGAAGTGAGAAGAAACATGTGAAGTTAAGTTGGAGTGTTGATCTCAAAATCATTAGTGGCCAAAATGTAAGTTTATATGGTATCTTCAAATTTGTCAAAAACATTAAGAGTCCCAAAATACCCATTGGCTATTTAGGAAACTAACATGCAAACATGAATAAAAAAAAGAAGAACGAAGTATTGCACTGAAAAATACGTGGTTCTGAAGCTGAAATAGAGCTACTTCTTGTGAGACCAGAGCAATGTTCTCAAATAAACAACAATGATTTATAATATGAAGTGCATTTATAAAAGAAAGTGAAGAATTACTACTTTAATTTTAATTTCAGGGGGGAATTTTTATCTAAATAATGCAATGACCTGAGCTGAGGCTTGAGTCAAGTATTTTGCTTTATGCATAAAGTCCAAGAATCACAGAAGTTAAGACGACTTGAGAGTCATCTCCCAGAAAAGCAAGTTCTCTGCAGGGCTTTCTTGTGGTATTGAGGTATTTGCTCATAAGAAAGAGTGTTGTTTACAACCCTCTTTCTTACAATACTATTAAATACAAAAGGAAAACTATTTTTCTTGACCAGAGATTGATTGTATGCTTGTAATGAGAATTGAACTGCATAATCCTCCAACACAGTTCATGGCTTCAGTACAGGTCTCCTTTTCACTCGTCCATTTCGTTACCTCACATTCCACTACTGTAGAACATGTAGTTGTGTAATTCCTTTGAGACAGGCAACTGATTTCTGTCTTTGACATATAACGTACAAAATGCATGTTTTACCCTGTTCCTGTGATTCTCATGAGTCTTCAGTAAGACTAGGGAATGCAAACAGAAGCCATGTGAAATTTCAATGTGAACCAGGAACAAAAGATCAGATTGATCAGAGGTTCCTTTGATCTTTATTATTCTCATGGATACTATATGCTGGTGGTCTTTGTCACTGAATCTAATGCAAAAACAACCATTCAAGTTATCTGAAAGTCCAGCTGCCAGATGGGGGCTTTTGTTTCTAGTGATTGCTGCTTTTTTTTAACCACTGTTTTGACATACAGTAAAATCAAAACTACTGTCTCTCTACACAATAAATCCATGTGATGAAAAGGCAGTGAGGTTAATCATTCATTTTCATGCCAAGCTTTCAAACTTAACTGTATGTGTGAGTACATGAAGCAAAAGTTCTGTACTCACCTGCACATATTGCAACAGCAATGTAAGCAATCGTGGTGATCACAATGGCCAGCATTGTTCCCTGGGGTATGGCAGTTTGTGGGTCCTTAAACAAAGCAGTGACACGAGAAACACTCTGAGTTTGTGTGCTGCAGCCTGAGTGCATTTGCATGCTGGCAGTTCTGCCACACTGGTATGAAGATACCCCCAGAGAGCAGATTTTTATCACTCTGACCTGTGCCAACATTCCTGGTCCCAGCATGCAGACAGAGCAGTGCTCCTGTGGTGCAGCACTCCCTCCCTGCACTTCTGAAGGATATTCTGCAGGAGCAGAGCTCACATTTATAGCAACAGGAGGGTCCTGAGCGCTGCATTTCTTGAACTCCAAACTCTCTTTATATTGCAGTTGGCTTTATTTTAATGTTTAATGATTTGGTGGGTAAATAGTTACTGAACCATCAGGCTCTTGTGGATGACAAGATGGGACCATTTTTGGTTAATTGGTAAGATAGATGTAGTCACCCTGTACAGAACACAGTACTTCTGTGCTTTGCAACCAGTAATTGTTAGTTGGGTCTTCAAAACAGCTACTTTCTTTCAATTGTATTGACTTAATTTAGATAATTTAATACAGCTGGGTTATAATGCTTACAGACTGGCTCACAACAGTATCAGCTTCAATAATGCAACTGTAAGAGTCCAAAGATCTGCACTGTACATTTTAAAGGGATTTTCAATGCTAGATAGCCTTGCAATTTAGGGTGTGCTTGTTTATGCTAGGAAGAATTTTTTATGAAGTTTCAAGTTGGTTTAGCAAGTTTTTGTAAATCAAAGATTTGTTGAATGCATTTTAAGTCACAGACTTTTTATAACAGTCTGCTTGTTGCAGGGTTAAAAACCAAAATACAAATATGGAGTTTATTGTGAAGCATGGATGAATTGCTTAACTGTATTAGTATTAATATGATTTTTAAACGAGGTCAGAATTTATTGAGCTGAAAAATAATTGTGGAGTCACTTCAGCTGCATAAGGCCCTTTGCACTCAGACCATGGTAACTTTATGCAGTTCTGATGACCATGTTTTAGGTCATTGTTTTTGTGGAATCTTGTGGTTATCTTAAACTCCTTAACATTACATCTTAAGGTTAAAGCGTCTTAAACCTACAGCTTACCAGCTTTTATGAATTTAAACCCATATTTCCTATGCTGTTAGCACTCTAGGGGTAAACCTCACTGAAGTCAGTTGGAAGTCACTGGGAAGCTGTTCCTGGAAGTAGGCTCTGGAGGAGGACACAACTCGAGTGTGTAGTGGCTGTGGGCGCACAGCCGTAGGTGTTTGCAACAAGTTCTAAAGAAAGTTTGGTTGGTAAATTTTACACTTTTTAAACACTCCTTAGCTTGTCTTTTAGATTCTGGAGAAGCTGGTTAATTTAATTAGAGTTGTCTAATGCATCTAAACATGCTCAGCGGGGAATCTGCTGCCTGGAGGACTTGGTTACAGAAGTCCACTTATTGTGAGACTGGAACAACTGCAGAGATCCAACGGGAGAGCTGCTTCCCTAGGTCTGCTGGGATTGTTTCAAACAGCTGATGAAAGAAGTGCTGCTGCTTTGGGAGCCTGCCATGCAGACAGAGCCCCATATATGGCAAAAGCATTATTTTTGTTTGATAAAAGGATGGAGATTGTGTGAGGCTGGTTCAGTCTCACTGGGCAGAAGTACAATGGGTTTTGTATTTTTAATTAAAAATGGAATCTCATTGACGCTATCAGTGGCTCCGTTTCCACGTATTGGCTCTGTGCTTGGCTTGAAAAGCAGTCCTCTGAAAACAAAGGAGCTGAGGCACATAGCTCAGGGTCAGGAAGGGAAAAAGAATTGGCTCTCAGGGGTGGTAGGATCTGGTGAGCTTGTGACTGCTGTGCCAATACAGAAATAACAGACCTTTGGTTGAATCCTTAAGGTCTGCAAGGCAATGGGTTTATAGGATAAGGCCAAATAACTTTATTTGACGAGCTGGACTTACCAAGCTGTGAGACACATGTTGGTGACTTTTTTTTCTTTTTTCTTTTGGTGCTTTTTGAGTGTTTTTGTCATGAAAACTAGAGGGCACTCAAAACTAAATTCCTGTCTGTAATTTTACCTGTATGTTTAGATACAGGGAATTCCATCTCCTATAACTGCTAAACTGCAAGAGAAGAATGGGGAACTGACAGAATGGCCACAGCAAGACAACTGGGCACCCTTGGACCTCCTTTCGCTTTCTCTTCAGACTCCTTTTTTTGTCACAGCTGCAAGCTTGCAGCTTTTCCTTTGAGCAGCAATAGTGACATGGGATTGGGACATACTTGCTTTCATTAAATGCTCTGTTTGCTCTGCCCTTGCTATGACCCTGAATATGAAAAGCTGCTCTCCACTGATTCTTGTGAGTACAAACTTTCCAGGTATGTTTTTTTGGGATGATGTTTTGATTGATGTTTACAAAACATGAGTTCCAAGAGATACACATGTAATTTCTCCTATAGCATGTGCTGCTAATGGATCGTTAATGATATATTATTGCAGGTTATTGAAACATGTTTTAAAATGATATAGCAACCCAAATCTAGCTACTGTAATTTCTTTAAATACCCATAATGCATTATGAGAGAAAATGTGAATTGATGTTTTAAATAATAAAGCAGGTACTTAAAAGAGAGAGCTTTGCTTCCCAAAATAAGACATGATTTAAAACTGAATACAGTGTTGATTCATGATTGGTTTTCTTGTTATTTTTCCAAATTACAGCTAGTGTTATGAAGTTAATGAAATACATACTTTCAGATCTCCTGAGATATTGGCTCCTGCAAGAATGCCAGTGGCAGCTGGGAAAAAAATGGCAAACACCGAAAAAAATCCTTCTCCACTTCTGAAATCTGGTCCAAAGTTTTCTGCAAATATTGATGCTGCAAATACAGGTGAGAATGAAATATACCAACAAGATTTGATTCCAATGTTACTTAATGAAGGAGGTGAATAAGCCAGTCTTTCACATCTGGACAACTGGGTTTGAATCTGTCTCACATCATAAGCAAAGTGAATTTGATTTCCTTAGTCTGGTTCCCAGAAGGACGTGCTTGTCTGCATCTCAGAGGTACAGATCCCTGCTGAAGTGACAGAAGTGTCACTGCAGCATTTGCTCTTAGCTCTCTGTTAAAGTTTGTCTGTGCTCTACTGATGTATAAATGACTCAAGCTGCATCTTACTGTGCTGTCAGCTTCAGCAGCAGAGAGACAGACTCAAAATTAGAGATTAAATCCATTCCCTTTGTTTGCAAGCTCACTTAAACTTGGGCAGAAGATTCTGATCTTGTGAACTTTTTAAGTAAAATCCTTAACTTACTATTAAGTCAAGAGAATGCAAACATAATTTTATGATAGATAGCAAGGTTGCTTACCTTGGTAATTAAAAAAGCCTCTTGCCTTCTTTTCAGTGTTGGTAGGAATGACTGTCCCAATAAAGAAGTTTGCAATGGCAATAAGGAGAACAAATAGAAGAATAACTTGAGCCTATTAATAGAAACAAGAAGATTCTCTTTGTTGCTGTGGGGATGGCAATATAGTAATTTATCTTTATCTGTTTCCTGTAACAGGTTATTAATTTCTATGGTTTTTGAAAAATACTAGGAATCAAGATAGCTGAATCAGCTAATGACAACAGCAGATGCTTTTTACTAAGGGGTAATGAAATATGGAGTTATAATTTAATTTTAGGTTAGCTTCCTTACAAGAAAAGGCAAAATGGAACAGCTAGTGCATTAATATCAAGTATAAGACATTTTTATATTGTTATAAAATTTTCTTAGTTGCAGGGGGTTGTCACTTCAAAGGTTATAATATCAAATTGTTTTCTGATCTCTTTTACAAGTTGTTCTAGTCTCCATCACAGCATAATGCAAAAACAAGGGTGCTGTTGAACCTGGTTTCTGGACCCAATTTCAATAGCTGTATTCCACTCTCTAAAGTATTTCCATTTGCATTTGCATTCTGACATTTTTTTACAGGTGAAGGAATAGCAGACATCATTAGAGATTAAGGAATGGGTAAAAACAAGAGCTCTTCTGCTGAGTAGGGTTTGAGAGAGTACAGTGATAAAACCATATGTTGTTTTTACTACTGTTTATTCTACCAAGCTGCATCTAAAATAAGGGCAAAAGGGGCACGTAGCCAAGGCTCTAAATGATGCCATGAATTATAAAAATCAATATAACCAAGCTGTCTGCAAAACTCAAACTTCCTCTTTGCTTTTAAATGTATGTTCAAGGAAGAGTGTAGAGTAATTGAGCTTTCATTGAATGTAATGATTAAACTGCTATTGCTTTTAGAAGGATTAAGCGTAAACTGAAACTGAGTGCTTTTGAAAATTCCATCTGTTAAATAGCATTCCTCACACACAAATGCTATACAGCAGGTTAATATACTGCTTGCTGTTATATTCTTTTAAAGGTTTACCTTTGCTTCCCATTCCATGCCAGCAACAGAGATGCCGAGAAGACACACCACAGTTATGGTCCCTATGATTCTGATGTCATTGGACTCATCTACCATCAGGGTGTCACTCTCCTGAAAGTGGTAAGAAATGGTTTTAGAACCAGTCTCTCTCTGCCCAACTGGTGGTCAAGTAACAAGGTGAAATAGAAAGCAGTGAGCTGTCAAAGTTTCAGAGATTTGTGAGACCAAGCGTTTGTATATCATGTTCCTGCTGGCTTTTTGCAGTTGGGGTTATTTGGCTGTCTAATGGGATGTCTGTTCCTTGTCTGATTTTGAGATTCTTGTCAAGAAATGTATGAAATGTACTTAAAAGGTAGAAATAATGAAGAAGCATTCTGTGAAATGTTTAGACAGACCAGCTTCTTCCTTGCTAAAGATGTCCCTCAAGCCTTAACTAAAACATATCACTACTTACGCAAATACATTATGTAAAACAAACACCACCATCTCCCCACCAAAAAAAAACCAGCCACACAAAAAAAACCTTCATCATGTATGTGAAACATCTGCATTTACCTTAAGAAGTTCTACAACTGTTTCAGCAAATCCAACGACATACATGGCAACTGCCACTGCGTTTGCAAAGGCAAAGATAAGCCCAATAGATCCACCAAACTCTGGGCCCAGACTTCTGGAGATAAGATAGTATGCTCCACCTGCAGACAGAAATTATTGTTGTTTCAGCACTACTAAACACTCAGCTTTTGCTCTTTTTTTTTCCCCCCACGTAACTGTTACTGCAGAAATCTGTGCTTTTAATCTCACAAATATCATCAATCTTTCCCCTATATTAATAGGGGACACTGCAGAAAAGCAATGTGCTTTGTACTGGTTCTGCCTTCAGACTTTTCAGTATGCCTTTCTATTCCAGAAATCTTTTTGGTATATATTAGCATGCAAAAGTGGACCTTGCTACAATTTTTCATGATGCATGATATAGTAACACAAAGGAGAGAGAACCTCACTTCCAAAAAGGTTCTAACTTACATGGATCTGTCCCAGTGTTAGCATGAAAGGTCACATTCTGTGGTACATTGTTTAAGCTCCTGCATCATAGTGATGCAGAGAATATTTAATTTTTTTGCATTAAATCTATACACATTTCAATTTGCTGTTGATCCACTGGGAGAAATCACTGAAAATATACATATTCTTTCTTTGCTTATAACACAGTTATCTCAATTCCGTTTATTTTTCTAATTCAATTCAGCAGATTTTTGTATTTTTCATGAGGTCATATTCACTTACCTCCTCTTACCACTCCATTAGTACAAATGGCAGACATGGAGATACCTGTCAATGTTGTTACTACTACACTCAGAGCAATAACTATGATTCCAAGACCTGAAAGATCCGAAAAAGAAAGTATATGCAAGTGTATTCCAGTACCTGTTCTGCGTAAGTGATGTAGTAAGAACTTCCCATTTTCCACAGGGCTTAGACCAGACCAGTTATAACTTAAAGGCTCTGAAATGCACTGAAACTTTGTTTCATTAAATACCTGAAGTGGACTTTTACAGCCAAATTCTTTACCCATCTTCCAAGGAGTGGCTGAAATGTAAGGAGTGTTATAAAGAAGGCATTAAACTGAAGATATCCACTGATCTGCATCAGTCTTCACAATGACAGGAAGAGATGTCTCCTGCTCAGTTTGTTGAAGAATGTCCAACCTGGAATGCTCTGAATAGGAAAGACCAGCTGAAAGGTGAAGGAACTCCATGGAAAGCCAGAACCATCCCTTGCTCAGCAGTTGGCAGGAACATCTGAAATGTACTTCTCAGACTGGACTGAAATCCGTGCTTTATTAGAAGTGACAACTCAAACACGCCTTAAATTGTGATGAGAGGTGGCTAGAATTGTTACCTTCCAGTTCCATTAGATGTGCCCTTTGGTTTATGGTCCCTCTGGTTTGTCTCATACAAAAATAATACGTAAATACCTTCTGGGCCTTGAAAGCATTAGTAACCCTAAGATTTTTACCTCCACGGACAAACCCATTAGTTGCTATTGCAGAAGTTGACAACCCAGTAATTGAGGTTACCATCGTGGCGAGAAGAATTATGATTACTCCAAGACCTGTCAGTAATAAGAAGATAAAATATTTTACTCATGTTCCATGTTTCCTACAAATCACTCTCTCTTTAAATTGAATTTTCAGGCCAGAATCAGAACAATAAACTGAAAAGATGTTTTGTTGACCACTTTTAGCTTACAGAACATTTTCATGAAGTCCATGTCATGATAGTAAATTATTCCCATCAGTCTTCAAGCAGTGATTCTTTCTGATAGGAGTGCCCTGTCCAGGAATTCTTATGATTTCCAAAGGATGGAGAAAATGAACAAACAGGCATCCCTTGACATGGATGCTTCTATCTACCTTTAACACACATCCTGGCTGTTTAAATGAAGAGATTGACACATTAGCCAGAGCTCGTGTAAGAATGCTGTTCTCTTTCATCAGTTAATTAAGTGCTGAGTCAGAGGAAGACTGACTGTATTGATTCATAGTGCATGAGGACAAAGATTCTGTCAGGCAGAAGGACAAGACCTGAGTGGGAGCCTTCCCCATCCTGTCTTGCCAAGCTATCAAGTGCTTCCCCACTCTCTGCTCATCTGCCTCTTTCTCTGCAAAAAGTAGTTTTACTGTAGCACAAAAGAAACAATTGAAAATGGAAATATTGCTTTTTAGATGCCATTTACTGTAACAGGTGACCTGTAATGTATAGTCATAGAGAACTTACAATATTTTTCTTTTTTCTAGCTGATATCACAAGGATAATCAAAGGTCTGAAGATCGGTGATAAGTAATTAGTTACAGCTAACTGGGTTTCAGTGTGAGTAAGACTGAAATCAGAGAATGTTTCCAGTCTTTGGCTATATGGCTGGGTTTCTGTTAATTTTGTGAAACTGTGATAGAAATTATATGAGCAGAATGTGCTTTGTATGATTTAGAATCACAGAAGCGTTGGTTTGAAGTGACTTCTTAAGGCCTGTAGCTCAGCTTCCCAGTCACAGCAGAACTATTGCCAACACAGGATTAAATCAGTGATGACCTTGGCTAGCTGGCTCTTGAAAACCTCCACGGATAATATCCCACAGCTTCTTTGGATTACATGTTCCAGGGCTACACCACCTGCCCAGGAAGAAAGCTTTTGTTTGTGTACAAACTGGACCTCTCAAGGTGCAATTGCAGCCATTGCTGTCACGTTTCTGCCATTACCAAGAGGAGTTTGGCTTTGTAGTTCCAGAACTCCTTCTTGGTTCATGTCAGGTGAAGAAATAATTGCATGTTTTTCTCTCAACTTTATTGCTTTTATTCACATTTCTATCTATGAGAGGGGAGGAAGAAAACCAGGAGGAAAAAAAAAAAATTACAGTTTGGTGCCAAGTTTGGAATCAGTTCTTAGTTTTATCTGAACTTGCTAAGGCTTATGCAATATCTGTCTTGTATCCATAGGGTACTCAGGCATTCAGTGTGGAACTGGAGAATATGCATTGTGTGCAGCAGTGTTTATTGACCAGGGCTCATCCAAATTGAAACTTGGATCCTACAATTGACATTGAGCTAGAAGTACTCAAACTTATTGATTTATCTGCTGTATTTCTACCATCTGACTTACAGATCAGATTCCTGAGTTCAGTTCATACTGGATGGTTATAGACATCCAGTCCCTGAATTAATGTTCTTTGCTGCTTAAATTATAGCCATGTTATCACAATCCTTTAAGATAGAGCAATGTAATCTGTGAGCCATAAATGATATATAACATAGTGTTGGATATTTAAAGTGATTTGAGCTTCTAATAAATCATGTTTATCTTACTGATTTCTGAACTCTTACTATAACTAGTCATGCAAGTGTTTTATATGCAGGTCTGTATAAAAAAAATCCAAATGGTCATTCCTTTTGGTCAGCTACCATTACATAGAAGGATATTGTTCAACCATGCAAACAACTGAGAAGAGGCTGGATATGTCTTTAAGAGCTGTTAACTCTTAAATTGAGTAAGTTAGATACATAATTCTCAAAGCAGTTTTTAAATTATTTGGTTATTGTATGTGCATCCTAAGGATACTTTTCAAGGATGAAAAGTTTGCATTTCATAATTCATATTGTTAACATGTATATGATATATAGGGTCAGGTATTTTGCTAATTTGATAGTAACATCTTCATGGGAAGGCTTTAATGATAATTTTTAACAAACATTCTAGCATTTAATAAGAAAAGTGCATAAAATAAAGTGACTCAACCAAAACATCATTGTAATACAATGTAATGTAACATAATTGTAATATTCAGGGTGAGATTTTCAGGTAGCAAAAACTTGGTGCTTTTCCCTGCCTTTGTCTACCCATTCCATGTATAGGTACAAATACACATTTCAGAGTCCCCAGATGTTAGGTGGAAATACCAGACTAGTTTTGGATGTGTAATCTTGTCAGAACCATATTGTCCCTTTTTTCCTAGCTGGTGATAGCCAGAGAACCTTGCAGAATACTATTTTTTCCTCTGCAAGAGCTTTTGCCCAAGACAGCCTATCAGGGTATGGAAATAATTGGGTTGTCTCTCTTTGGCCCTCTAATGATGGGGATATAAATGGTGCCCAGATGGTGGTTTAACTGTCTCATTTAATTTCTATGTTAGTAGCAGTACCGAGTGAAATCCCTGAGCCTTGGTGATGATGATCTTCCATCACTGTTCTCCTTAAGCAGCTTGGCTGGGGACTTAAAGCTTATTGCTCATAAGGCATTCCGAAAATGCATTGAGAAATTATTCAAATGGAATTTGACGTCTCATTTTCAGAAGTAAAAGTAACCTCCTTGCATAACACACGTAATTTAAAAAAGCAACAGCAGAGCAATAAACCATAAGAAAGAAGAGCCTACTTATCAATGAGTTAAAATGGTAAAATTAAAAATGAAAGCAGAAAGGTTGTAACTGATGTTGGTGCAAATTAATGTTAAAATCTGATTAAAGTTTAGATTGAAAATCAGGCATATGGCTCCTAAGTAAGTTGCTCCAAAATGAATTACTCATGCCTATGGCTATTCTCACACCTCCAAACAAAGTAATACTTCTTGATGATCTCAATAAGTTACTAAACTGCCCTTAAAAACTAATTTTCCATGAAACCCCAGAGCAAAGTCTTGGCAATATTAAGATGCAGAATTTTCATGGCAAGGCATATAGTTATGAGTGCCCTGGGCTGTATGTGCTCATTTGGTATGCATCATAAAATCAGAAAGCACCCTTTTGTCAGGCACAGTGCTGGAGCCATGCATGGAGCACTGCAGAAGTAGTAAAGTTCTTCCGCTTAGTTCTGGATCTTTTATTGTTGGGTTGGTTTTTCTTTTCCTATTTCTGTCTCTGTAAGTTTGTGATTTTTGTCCTGATAAGCGTTTCATTTGCTACTCTTTTATTAAAAGCTCAGTCCTGCTCAAGTGAAACTTCATAGAAGTTACTGCTTTTTGTTGGAAATAAGACTTCAACCATGCAAAATTTTGGAGATGTTTCATTTCACTTCCATTAACAAGGATGTGAATGATATTTATATTCGATCTGATTTTGAGCACTGACTTTTATCCAAGCCCAGCAGAGCTGACACCCCTTAATATTACAGAATGTTCCTGTTCTGTGAGCATCCAAGCTGGAAGAGTTGCCATCCTGCCTTTGGGTTGGTGTTTTCTGTAACATCCAGGTGCCAGTCACAGCTCAGGGCCCCATTGCTGTAATTGTATGACCATGGGTGACAGAGGGACACTGCCACAGCAGCTCAGGTTTCTGTTCTTGCCCAGAGCAGGAGCTCTGCAGAGGGAGTTGTAGCACCCAGCTGTGGGACACTGCACCTCCCTGAGCTGCTCTTGCTGTGCTGGAGACCTGCAGGGATGGGAGCACTTCGCCCTCTCACCAGTTTCACTCTGCAGTATACTGGATGGAGGCCTCGGGGCCCAGTCTCCCAGGGATCTGGGATCTGGAATTTGGATTAGTTAAATTGCACAATGAAGAAGCAAAGATACAGCACACAATGAAATGTACTTATTTCATTTCTATGAAAGCTGTAACAGAGTTTTTAAAACTTAGTCTTTCATAGTACACTAGTATCTACTGCTGTTCTGTAGTTAAAAATAACAAAATCCTGATGAGATGAGACCTCCTTCCAGTTCTGTTTTCATCTTTGCAGAGAAGTGTGAAGAAGTGTTGTTTATAATATGTAGATGACAAGGTTTGGGTTTCGCAGATAAGCAAAGTGTGAACTCTTAAAGGTTAACTCTGTACGCACATATTAGAAATTGGCCCAAGTCATAAAGTTTACATCTGTTACAGGATCTAAATACAAATTTCACTAAAGCTCAGAAATATTCAAATGTGATGATCATATGCACAGTTAACAGATCTATGCCTCTAAGCAGTAATTTGGCTGTGAGTCTGGAAAATTCCAATAGTTTGGAGGATTAATGTCTTTTGCCCTGGCAAGCATTTGAAAACATTATTTAGTTCAACATGCAAATGCACATCTCAGATTATATATTAATCATGATCATGTATAGTTTATCCTCTCTATCCCTTTCACTGTTGAAAATGATATTAAATAAGATACATACCAATTCCTGCTTGACCTACAATCCAGGAAAGTCGAATAAAGAGCATCACACCCCAAATATTAAGCATGCATCTTACCTAGGTTTTAAAGAAAAAATACTGCATCAATTCAATTTTGAAAGTAATGTTAAAAACCAGAAGGGTGATTAAGTGCATTTCATGCCTTTAAAAAGCACCCCAAACATCCCTGAAGTTTGCCTTCCTCTCTTAATTCTTCAAAGACTTAAGTGTAACAGAACTGATTTTATTTTCTTTAATTGTTTTTTTAGAAATGCAGGTAGGTTTCTCACCAGCACACCCTTCACCCATCCGAACTTGACAAATCCTGTTTTGTTTTCTTCTTCCTTGCTGACTGCTGTCTCATCTCCGGCCGTGCTTTCTCCATTCGCCACTCTCTCGACTGAGCCGGTGCTCACAGCAATGTTCTGCAGCATCACACAGAAAACAAATACAGTTTTTGTGCCAGGCAGAAGACACCTGGCTGCGTAAGGGAGACATAATGGAAAAGAATTCCAAAGATCAGGTTTTCCTGCCACTGGAGTAGAGAGCAATATTCTGCTCACACCAGGCATCAGCAGGTGGGCTTGCTAACAAGGGGAGGAGATGGACGAATTGCTTAAGCAGAGTAAATACATTATTACCTGATCTGATACTAAGCTGTTTTTGTTGTAAGCTATTCCACATGTATGTTGTGTTGACATGTTATAGAGCATCTAACATAATGAGGGTCTTGTGGTTGTCCTCTGCATGCTCTTGCAACAATTGATGAATAATGCTAAGTGTAGAAACAGGGATAATTGCACACAGTGCAAAGAGACCTGAGTGGTGCAGGGTAAAGTTCTGTGATGAAATCCAGTGTTTCCTATTGAATTAGGTACAAACATAACTGCAGCAGCAGATGAGTAACATATTCCTGAAAACAACTAGAGAAATGCCAGTGAAACCTAGTAAATGAATAATACTTCTGTGGCTTTGCCACCACTGGTGTTACCATAGTAGATAGGATTAGGAATTTCCTTATTTATGGTGTAAATAGCCCAGAATTTTAGATTGCTCACATCCAGTTACTGACATAAATGTGTATTTTATCTCTTCAGCTCTCTTGCCCCAGAATCTTTGAGGTAGTTTAGCACCATGATATGGTTCTTGTGGCCTGAGTAGGAATTAGTCATGGTACTGAGATTTATACTCATTGTCATTGTCTTTTCATTTTCTTTTTTTTTTATGATTTAGAGCTCTCACTGTTCCTGCGAGGAGCTGGCATTAGGTTAGCAATTGCTGGATTTTCTGGGTCCTCCTTAAAGGCCTTCAGGAAGGACCCTGCACCTTGCCGTAGTCTGGCAGAGTCAGGAGCACGTACCACTCCTGGAGAGGAATCAAGATGCTTTTAGGCTTTGGAAGGTGATGAAGATACTTCCAGATTAACTAAGCAGGTCAAGGAGGAAAGACATCTGTGATTCTGTGAAACATGAGTTTTAAATCTTGGTTAACTTTAAGGTTGTTTCTATATTTTGTCCATAAATTTAAAAATACTAAACACACAAACCCAAAACAGACATAAAGACCAACTGTAATGCCTCTTACACTAATGTTTGGATTTGCCCCTCAAGGATGGGGGCTCTAGCCAAAATGATGTAAGGTTTTAGAATGCCTTTGACACAGTAAATCCAGGACTGTGCTCACAAATGAAAAGTAAGTGACTGGATAATACATTTTGACATGGGCTAAACTTGGTGCCTATTGCCTTGTTGACACAAGAAAAGTGGGAATACGAGATCTGTTGAAGGCCTGTGACTTTGAGCTCCTTTGAGATACTTAGATAATTTTGACAATTCTTACCCCGAAATAATAATGTCTGTGTTTTCTCAAAATATAGTAAATGATTAAAGTGAGTGAAGGAAGATCAGCAGAATAATATGACAGGCTTTTGCTACAGTGGTTAGAATTTCAAAGACAAAAAAATTAAAAGGGTTTGGTCTTTGTACTTGAAACAACTTGTTTCCTCTGTACTTTGAATTAATTTGTGCTTTCTATGCCATTATCATAAATTATGGCCTTAAACCTTCCATAAATGCATTTTAAATTGGTGTGCTTTAGTGAATGATTGGTTATTTACCAAGCAGCTGTACCTGTGCTACTCATGCATTAAGGATGTGGAATAAAAGTGACAGAACATTTTGAAAAGCTACTAAAATAAAAAGTTAACTGCTTTAAAAAAAAAAAAAAAGAACTAACCCAAACATTTTCCTTTCCTTGTTTCAGAATGGTTTAGCCTTCATCTCTCCTGGGGTTAAAGATGATGAGCTCATCAAATCTCCATAACAAGTGTGGAGAATAGCCAAGAGGAAGAAAGGTTAGATTATTTCTTATGTAGGGTAAATATTAAGCCCAAGTAATTATCACCAGCCATCAGCTGTGAAATAGCACTTAGACTATTTTTTAGGGATTTAATTGGTTTAATGTGTGCAAAAACTGACACATCTTGCTAAAAGATGACACACATTTGACTCCAGCAGTGTGGAAACTAGATATTTGAAGTTCCTTTCAGCCTGTCTTGCATTCTGACATTTGAAAAATTACATATTAAAAAAATGTATTAAATATTAATATTTATCTTCTGATGTTAAGCCCAGCATCAAAGCACAATGGGAATGCTTATGTGATGTTTAGCAATCTGAAGTCAAACATATGCCACTTCTTATCAGAATCTGGCAATGGGCTCTGACAGAACGGTTTTCTTCAACTACTTGTGTTTCAAATTGGGGGTGAAGGAGGTGGGATTGCCTTGGGGTATGGTGTGGTAAGCCCAGATTTTAGTGCTTAAGTAAAAATGGAATAAAGCATCTGCTTCAGACGTGCACCTTGGGCTATTCTGTAACTCCTGCCCACGCTCAGTGTGGCGTCATCCCCTCCGTGCTGGGCTGGAGCCCCATCCCCAGCACGAACAGCCCGTGCCTCCCGAGAGCAGCTCTGCCTTTTCAGGCTCTCAGCTCCCTCCCTACTGAACTCCCATTTGGTGACCTCGTGTTTGTTCATTCTTGAGCATAAGCTCTGCAGAGCAGAGTGGTTTGTCCAAGGTCAGCAGGTGAGACCGCGGGCCGGCCAGGGACGGGCTCCAGCCGTGCTAATGGAGCGTCGTTTGTTCCAGAGCTGTGGCCGTGCTCCCAGACCAGGCCTCAGCCCACGGAAGGGCACGGCAGGTGGCCAGTGGAACAAAAATCCCATTACCTGTGACATTCACCTTCCTGTTTTGAAAGGCGTAAGATTATCTTTCTGTAAGATGGATACTGGAAAAAGTCTGGAAATTACCGAATTACATTATGCTCTTTCCTCTTTTCTAACAGGCCCAACATGAGAAACAATTTTCTCTTCGTTATTTTTGTGATGTGATCTGCGTTCTTTTTAATCTTCTTTTAGTGAAAGCCTTAAAAAAAACCCAAATAAATGTATCTAATGTTGTTTAAAATACACAAACCATTGAGAGATACAACAGTAAAAAACCCAGAATTTTTTGGTTATGATCAAAACTGAAATCCTTTAATATGCTAATGTTCAATACATGTTTATTCAGCATTATGTTCAAAGCTAAGACATGTTTTACTCCTCTCTGGCCACTACTGAAGTTAATTATTTCTGTAAGAGGAAATTTCTTCTGGGCATGGAAACGTGTTTAGTCCTTTGAGTAGCAGTTTGTACATCTGCAAATGAGTAGGGATACTAAATTAATATTTTTCCCTTTTCCTATCTGATTTGTTTTCACCTTTGGAAATGCTTCTCCTCTCCTTGTAAGCCATTTTACACAGGTCTGTGGAGAGCTTAATTTGAGTAAGTCAGGCCAAAACTAGGAAGCTGCTATAATAAGATCCTAAAGAATCAGGTCCTAATTTAATAATGGCTGTATTTTTTTTTTTAAATTTCATTACTTCATATTAACCTTCCTTAGGAAAGAGGAATCTCCAGAAAACTGAAGTCTGAACAAGATCTGGACCAGCATTCAAAATCAGAAGCTTGTCCAAATTATTCAGACCTCAGAAGTATGAAAAACTGAGTGGAATGGGGATGAGAGCTTGTTTTCTCTCAAGTTTTCTCATTTCACAAATGCCTAACTCAAAAGAAAGAACGGGAGTTTTTGCTGCATATTGACACTTTTAGTCTCAGTTTAACTATAGCAATGATCTTTCTCTTTCCAGCCCTGCCCTGAATAAGTGCACAATTTAACTCAAATTTGTTCACTGAATCAGCACCTGAAAAGTGTTGCCTGCTATCCCTCAACAGCCTTGTTCTGGATTCTTTCTTACTGTTTGAATGGTTTGTTACAGCAACAATTGGGTAGTGCTCTGGATACCTGATTAACTGAGATTGCATTTGTTGCACATAATACTTTTTATAATACTTGTATTTGTTAATGAGTACAACGGAGGAATCTGTCAAAATTAGTTATGCATTGATGTAAAATTCAAGTTTAGAATAAGTGTGAATTGTGTAGCTTGGTTAAATTATGAATTGACATTTACCATCTGCCATCCTAACTCTTATGTGAAACAGAAGAGATTTGGTAGATCCATACTTTTAGGCAAGATTAAGCTATGTTTTTCTGCTTATCAAGTACATTGCAATTACCTTTTAATAAAAATGCTTTGAGCAGGGTACAGAGCAGAAAACAGACTGCAGCTACCAAAGGAAATATGGTAAGTAGTTACTTGTACTTTTTCTCTTGGGCAAGGTTCATGAATTTAAGGACTTTCTCTTATTAATAAACAGAATTAACAGTCTGGAAATGGAATAGAGAAAAATAATATCTTTCCTTTTCACTTACCTTTGCCAGTTGTTCATGAATTTCTAATAAGCTTGGTCTGTTGAGCTTATTCCCACTGACGCTGCCAGTGTTTCTATAATAATCAATTTTGGGAACTGGGTCCATTGTGTTATGGCCAAAAGTTTGTAGATAATACATTTTACTGTGAGTATCATAGGGATGTAAACTAGCTTCTGTTTTCTCCCCCTTTTGATGGAAATTGTCATACAATTCTCTTTTTCCTGGTCTGTAACTGATTCTCAGTCTGTTATGTGTTTCATCAGTAAAAGATGTTTCTTCATAATGTGGTGGGTCAGATCCCACGTCCTCTTGGGTTGTTTCATTGTTGTCATGGTCTTCATTAATTATGTTGACTTGAAAGCGATTTGCATTTGGATCCAGGAACACATTCGGTGCATTGTTCATTGACATCTTCAGGGATGCTGCAGACCTGGGTCACTGATCCGTCTGCTCTTCTGTGGCTGCAGCCACTCAGTTGCAGCTACAGCAAAGGATTTAGTGCTGTTGCATGTCAGATCTTTGCTTCTCAAAAAATGAAGAGCTGAGAATTTTCTGTTGAATCTCTAAGCAGTCTTCCTGATGTTGGCTGCCAGTTTCCTGCTATAAAAGATATAAATAGACTGTTTCTATTGTCTTGCATGGTTAGATACATTTTCCACCACAAGCTCTCCCCTCTCCCCTGCCTCACCAAGTATCCATGAGAGTGTGGTCCTATGACTCGTTGAGTAAAAACATGGTTGAATTAAAGACAGAGCTTGTGGAGATGTTTCCATCTGTGATGGAAACACTTGACCCTCTAACCAAACCAGCAGTATTTTGGTACAAGCTCCAAAGGAGGTAAAGGCCTGAGCTGTAAACGGGCCAAGAACTCCTCTAGTTTCGATCTGTTTTATGAAAACCCACAAAAGAGCAGGGTGACACGGTGAGGGATCCATGTACACAAGCTTGGAACATGATCATGCAATCACCACGTGGAGAGTGTGGGACTCACTCCTCTGTAACCTGGTGCTCCCCCAGTCCTGCCCGGGTGCTCCCTGTATGGTGCAGGTGTTAAATCTCTTTGAGGTACAGGATTTGCATTTGTCCTTGTTGAATGTCACGAGGTTCCTGCTGGCCCGTTCCTCTGGCCTGTCTGGGTCCCTCTGAGTGGCAGCCCATGGAGAGCTGAACACAGAGCTCTATAATCTGCTTCTCACCTCCCCTTTCCACACAGGCCCCCTCAAAGAAAATGAACGAGCAAACAAAAACTCCAAGAGAAGAAGGGGTACGTATATTTAAGGCCTTTAGTGGGTTAAGTACCTTTGCAGCAATTTAAATTATGGCCTAGATGGCCGTGAAATGAGCTGTTGAAATGATGGCAATCATATGTCTTGAAACATATTTCTAAGGAGATTGGGGAGTGGCGTTGTATAGCCCTGTATAATTCAGTGGGAGCCCAGGTTTGTTCAAAGGCACTAAACCAGAGCAGGCTTAGACATTGAAACTCTGCAAGCATTTGTAAAAGCAGAAAGTTTTAGAAACAAAATACATCTTATAAACAAATATATGAACTGAAAATCTGGATAAATAAGCCCATTACAGACATTTTTTTAAAGTTCCATATTTTCACAAGAGGTTGGACTAGATGAACTCCTAAGATTTTTTCCAATTTAAATTTCTCAATGATTCTGTGAAATGCATTTGGCCCTTTGGCACTGAAAGATAAAATACTGCATCAATATTTATAGCTCAGTAATGTAAATTTTCTCTAAAATCACATATCCAAATTATAATTTGAAGAGCTGATAATCAGATGTCCTCCATCTTCAGTATGAGATACAGCTAAAGCATATTTTCTTATTTCTTCCATCAGCTATAGGTAATTTTATGCTGTCACCTCTCTGCTGAGACACCACTTTTTCACCCTCATATTTACGTTAGTTTTCCTCCTTAATGTTTTGTAAGCCTCACAGCAGCATATTACATTTATTTAGTTTATTTTACTTCTACTGGCTTTGTATTATTATTGTTATTATTGTTGTTATTATTATTATTATTACACATTTATGATCACAGATAGTATTCTGCTTCCTTCGGCCTTTTAAAGTTGCAAGGAAGTGTTTCATCTTCAGGCATGAAGGAGCAAAAACAAATCTTCTGTCATAGAAGTCAGTGAAACTATGTTTGTTTCCATCTCCATGACTGAATGAAATCCTGATTCTTTGATGACAATGAAACTTTTGCTACCAAGTAAAATGATTCTGTCATTCTGTCTTATTTCCATATCAGTGTTTTGCTAGGAAAAGTAAAGTCTCTTACCTTTCTGCTGTTCTTGAAAATAATACTTTGGTTTTCATAGTGTATTTCCAGAGATCTCTGAACTGTTATTTGCCATTAACTTTGTGTTTAGTTTTCTAGCATTATGCATAAATAATCAAGTTTACCTTATTCAGGGTAATTTAACTTACCATTCAGTCCTGTGTTTTTAGGGAAGGACAATCTGCCTCTTTTATTCATGCATGTAGTGTGACCCTCTCTTTGAGGCATTACAGACTCTGCCTTATTGGCCAGATTTTTCTCCTGTTTAATATACTGAATAGATCATCCAATCACTCTCTTTCAAAACATTTCTGGATGGTGATTTAGAAAGGCATTCTAGTTTGTTAACTATTAACCAGCAAATGTACCTATCCATTACAATTACTGGGTTTATGGCATTGCAAAATTTCTAAGAGGGCCTGAAAATACTTTTGTTATCTCCATTTCCCTCCCAGCTATGCCTGATTCTGCACAGATCATATTCTCTCTATCTTTCAGGTCTGCATATATAGTCATGCAGGTAACAAGAGTTCAGGACAGGATCTGCTCCATGCATTTTATGCAGACGATTCAGGGAAGTCAGTGGGATCAGTCTTTGGGGGGTCCTCTTGCCCTACATGTGGTTTTAAACCATTTACTCCTGACCCTATTTAAAGTTTTACTCTGTATATTTGAGGAAAACCTTTGAAAAATTCTGTTCTCTGTATTATTTCTGGGAAGGCTGACTTCCTAGTCTTTTTGGGATGAAGAAAAGAGCTGGCAGGAAATGATGAAGTTTTGTAATTATAAAGGAATTAGATAATTGCTTCCAGCAACAGAGTGGGTCAAGAACAAAAATAATAAGACAATATTGGGGTTCTTTGGATGTGTTTGCAGTGTTTGCTGTGTAGTTCAGTGATAACTGAACTATATTTAACCCAGATAACTTAAGCACTCTAACCTGACAGCACAGAGCTCAGCTGTGCTGATTAGATGTACATAAAAAGAATGGCAGTGTCAGGTCTCTGCAGTGGATGATCCTATCCAGCAATAACAGATCACATGAATCATTGTACTGATATCTACTTTGGATTTTATGGCTAAATTAACTAGGATAAATGCAATATACTGAATCTCTGAGGGTCTGGAATTTTTTCTTATGTATAATCTGAAGCAGTTGAAAAGCCCTTACATTCACAAAATTGTTTATATTTTATAATTTGAATGGACCAGGGTAGATTTATGTTGGCTGTTCCTCTCCTGTATTTTTCGGACAGGAGATTCATGTCCTTCTCTGTACAATCGAGTATTTTATGTTCCAAATGGCACTTGAGGTCTGCTGTTCCACTGTCTGCCTCTGCCTAGTATATGGGCCAAAAGGAATAACATGTATTTTTCAGAATACATGAAAAAGAAAACAACTGCTGTAACTGATCTCCTTGTCTCAGCTCCTCATTGCAAACAGATCTGTTTAGCAAAAGTGACAGTGCCTAAAATTCTAATGCCAGCCTTCTTAAAAACGGAATTGAATTTCTGTCAAGTACTGTCACACTTGCTAAACAGCTGTGTGTATGAGGGTGACCTTGAACATCCAGATTTGAGTCTCTGCTTTCTCTCTTTCACTTCTGCTTTGTAGAATCTCCCATGACCAGTTCATCAGTGACTGTCCAGATCACATACTGTGCACAACTGCAGGAGCACAAACAGAAGAACCAGGTGTGGAGAGTGCTGGAGTGTACAGAGCTCTGGACCCCGTTCCTCCTGGGGGCTGGGTAAAAATGGGTAAGCAGCATGACTCTGTCTGCTTTGGCCTTGCCAAGCTGGTGTAATTACTGCTGGGAGCTGTTAATCAGACAGTTTAAGTTCCACTTTCCACGGAATCATCTTCTGTAACCAAGTGGAATAAAATCATGGACACTCACCTCTTGCAGGCACCTCCTCTAAGCCACAACCTTTTGTTGTCCTCCACTTTTGTAGGCTCAGTGTACAAGTAAAGACATTGAGTTTCAGAAAATTGTGTTGGATAAGGAGGGCAGGGGGCTGCCACTTAAACATTCACCATTCATGAGTGTGTCTTTTGTGTTCTTCATCTTTTTCTTCAGCCTATCATGAGACACAGTAGGCATGAGATCCTCCTCTGAAGGGCCAGATGTCATCTGATCCTTAAAACACTGGGCATGGTAAGTTTCTAGTGAATTATTGTGTATTTGTTTGTTGTTAGCCATTTCTCATCTACCATTCCACTGTTCATCAAATAAAAGCAACATGAAGTACCCTTTGAGTTTGCAACAAATATTTATTTAACAAAATGGATGCCACCAACATATCTCCAAAATGCAGGTATGTATAACAAATGTAACAACAGTTGGTTTCCAAAATGAAATCAACATCAAATTTAAGGCAGGATATTCTGTGAGTTTTCATGCAAGAGCATATTCAAATGTTCCTTTATCCAACCCCTCAACTTCATCTTCCCACGTGGAAGAAGGCATACTGCTGTAGGGGTCTAGCAAGATTTTGAAGCATCTGATAATTAGAAGTCCCAAGAAAACACACAAAATCCCCACAAAGGCAAAGCCAGTTTTTTGTTCTAAAGTCAGAGGGAAGGCAGACATTTCGTTGACACTCATGCTGGCTGAAGTGTTGCTGCAGTAATTACTGCTCATCATTGGGCATCACATCCTGGTGACTCTGTGGGATTTTCACCTCTGTTGCTTCTTTGCCTGCATAGAAATGTCAAATCAGTGTGGTTAGCTCTAAATGGGGTGCATATATCTGAGCTGTAGCATATGAACATTTGAAAATGAAAACCAGCTTGGATTTTAGAAGTGTCCTGTTTCACGTTCAGATTAATGTGATAAAATTGCAACTATTAGCCTCTACAGACCATTCATTTACTGGCCTCTGTTTTGAGACAGCAGACTCACAATTTTCTGGGTGTCTCCTTAAAACAGAAATTTCAATTGTTGCAAACAGCATTTTGTCAGACTGGGCACAAGTCTACAGATTATGATTTGGCATTATTCTCTAAGGTCTCCACATGGAGAAACCCGGTATGTTTCCTGAAATGGCTTTACATCTCTGTGCTTAAACTAGTTAAACTTGCATTGACTTCAAAGCTATTTCAGACAAATGGTGTGGATTTTGCTCATTTGATTTAGCTCAGAGTCTACATAAATAGATCCAACTTGTAAAATAAAAGACTGTGTGTTCAATTTTGGGGAAGTCTTGGGCTCCAGTTTCAGAAAAATTGCTGTGTGTATTTTGAACTTGTAAGAAAGTGAGCAGATTGATAAAATTACCACTTCACCTTTCTCTATAAATGTCCACTCTTGTGTATGAGCAAAGATTCGTGGAAGAAGAGCTAACAGAATTAAATACCCTTCCCCTAAATCTTGCTCTCATTTGTTTCTTCTCCTTGGTCCTCCCCACAGACACCCTGCCGATTTTACAGGCACAGGAAGCAGATCTGCCCGTGCTCCTGGTGCTGCTCAGGGGACTGACCCTGCCGTGTGTCCTATGGAGGCAGGATGCTCAAGCAACTCCAAACTGCTGCTGCCACCAGGAGAGCTCTGCATGTTTCCAGATAGGAGAAACTTCTTATATTTGTCTTTTTAAGGAGATCTTATATATAGATTTTAGTTGGGGCTGGGGATCAGTTTGCTATATTTTAGGTTTTCCATCAGATATTGGAATCACATCTTTCTTTTGTATCTATAGACAGGGGAAGAATTGGAAGGACTGGGACATCAAAAGTGCCAAAGGACAAAGACATTTTTATTCTAAGGTTAGAACTTGAGGTTTTCTGGCTCTTGCTAACACCTACTTAACGAACGTGCCTCAGGGGGAACTCCTTTTGTTAACAATTCAACCTCTCTTTCCCCAGGGAATTGCCAGTATCCATTTATTTCTTGGCAGAGTAATTAGGCCACTCAGAGCTCTGTGCTGCCTTGGCTACACTGCTTCAGGTACCTGCACTGCTAAGCCAGGTTAGAGGGAGGTCCAGTGTCTGCTCTGTACTGCAGTCATGGCTCTGAGTCAGCCTACAAGTAAAAACAACACAAAAAGTAGAAATAACTTCTGGTATTCCTAAGCAGACAGAAATGGACAGAACTTTTATCTTGTTTGGTGTCTCCTTTCTCATTTCAAAATTTGTGGCATTTTTGACTATTATCCTAAAGAACAAAAATTTTAGAACAAAGATCAAAAGGGCAAAACACAAGTATTTCTTTTTTTGCAATAAACCTCAGTATAGTAGATACTAAATAATGTTTCCTGTTAGTCTTTACACATTTGCCAAAGCATAGCAACCAATGTTCTGTTTATTCTGGAGAGCTGTGTATGAGATCCTTTCTAGTTTTGAATTATATTCTGCTCTTTGGGTCATGCTGTTTTAATTCCTGTTAAGTTGGAAGAAAGATCCAGATATAGCCTATAGGAATTAAAAATAATGTCAACAACAAGCAACATTTATTTTCTGAAAATACATCATAGGTAAAGCCCACCTGCTGTATGGATTTTCATTGGGCATACTTCCAATTTTTCTATTAAGTTTGACCTTCTGCAGGAAAAAAAAATCACAAAAATTTCAATATCACAAATTTGTGTTAGAAATCAGTTGATTTGAGCAAAAGCCAGTCAAGGAAAAAAATACTTTCCAAAAGTCCTGGGGCACTGAGTTATAAAAATTAAAAATAAGGCTTACACAGGAAAATGATAAATAGCCACTACCTGGAAAAGCCAGATCCAAAAAACCCAGCTGCTCTCTTGAAAGACATTGAGAAGAATGTTAGGGATAGGCTGGCCATGGAGAACCCTCAATTTGAGTTCAGTCCAGACAAAAACGTTTGTATTTGACATAACATTTCTTTACTACAGAGAGTAATTTTCCAAGGATATGACTTCCAGTCTTACTAATTTTGCAGCTTACACACTGGAATTAGGTGGGATTTGTTTGTACATTATGTGCTTGTCAGGAGACATTATGGGACAGATCTCTGTGCAAAGCTTAATTGATGCTGAAACATGGAGAAATTGATATCTTAGTCTTATTTAACAAAAGTTTGCTGGAAAAAGCTGCATGAGAAAACTGTATTTTGCCTGGGGGGGATTGGTTCTGGGAAACTCTAATGTGCAGCTTTGTGTTCTTCTGTTCCTTGTCCTGAATTTCAGAATTTGTAATTGAAGCCTTAAAGTTCACAGGCATTTTTGTTCTAATTATGTATCCCCAAAACCGTGGTACCAAGACTGACCTTGAGTACCTTTTACTGCTTTCACATTTTAGTGCTACACACAGGTTAGGTGTCCTCTCCCAGTTAGTCAGAGACCCTGCCATTTGCTGCAGTGTATCTGTCAAAGTCCTGAGCCAGAAGACTGTGAATGCTAACTAACCTGGCCTGGATCCCAAAATCCTCAAAGACAGCCTTTAGGGCAGCATCATGGGGACAAGCATTCTATCAGTTAGAATCTGCAGAGCCATTTTGTGGGGGCTGGCCCCAGTCTAAGCTCAATCTTTTTTTACAGGTCAGGACTCTTCTCCTCCTTTGATTCGCTACCCATATAAACACTGGCAAAAAAGAAAGGCTCCTTAACATCCTTCTGTGAAATAAAATGTCATTTGAAGACCTTCTGAGGCCAGAAGAAACAATCAGAGTCCTAAAGAAAACAGGAATGAGGAAAACAGCTTAGCACTGAGCTAAGGAAAACAGGTATGAGCTGGCTGCACCTATGGGGGGATGAAGGGGAACACGATGGGTACCAGGTATTGTGAGGCAGCTGGAAGGAAGATGTTGGAATTCTTGTTCTAGGAGAATCACCAGCCCAACTCTGACAGTTTTTGGTGTTGATTGAAGATCCCAGCCCCAGCTATTTGGTAGTCTGGGGTGATGGGGTGTCACTTTTTTCAGACCTAGCCTTTACTCGCATATTTACAGAGAGACTTGAGAAGATCAAGAAAGTAACCAGGATAATCTTCCTTGGGTTTTGTGTTTCAGTCCTTCTCTCACAGAACCCCCTTGAGGATTTTTTTCTAATGGCTCAGTACTGGAAATGACTATCTTTACAAGGTCTCAAGCCAGGAGCATTCATCCTCTTGGCACGATTAAGCCTCAGGTGCCTAAAAACTCACTTCCTAAATGACAGTTTGTAACAAAATGGACCAAATCAGTGGCCATCTGTTCTCTTCTTGGATGTCTGCAGCCCAGCTGCTGGTTCATGGATGTGGTCATTTTGAAAGTACTTCAAATAACTCCAGTCCTGAGCTTGTGCCTGAGTAACAACAAACCTAACTTGAAAAGGGACATATAAACAGGCATTCTCTGGGAGGTTTGGAAGAACCTCATTTGCACTTAACTATCTCTTCAGGGAAACTAAACTGTATTCCAGAAATGCTATTACAGAAATTGGTCATAGAAGGTGGTAAGATGAAAAGATTAACAATGGAGAAGTCCTATAAAATAGACTAGAAATAGAAATCAGCATGAATATGGAATGCTCTGAAGAGTCTGAGCTACCTGAGTTAACACCCCATGGCCAGGAATGCCGCAAAAGGAGCGCTGTGACCGCACAGCCGACCGTTCATACCCGTGCTCGCTGCATGCCTGTATTCTCTGAATTGCTGGGAGAACACTGTGTCTGCAGGGAACGGGTTCTAAGACAACGTACAGGGAGCTGAAGGTAGGAAGGCCAGGGCATGGATGCTCAGCAAATGAAGGCATGGCTCACAGCTCTGCAAAGAGAGCCCCACACACTGTTTTTGCAGCATGGTAACTCAGGGTGCAAGCAACACTTTTCCACATAAACAGCATTCCCCTGCAAAAAAGCAGCAGCCGAGCAGTGACACTTCCAGCCTTCTGACACGCAATGAATTGCAAAAATAAGATTTTATCCGTAGCAAATACATGAGCCTGGAGTCCTCACTGGACAAGAGCTTTTGTGTTGTGAATTCATATACGTAGTCTAGATTTGGATATTACAGAGATGCAGGAAAATAAAACGTTCACTAGCATCATCCTTAACTTGTGAATGTGGAAAAGTGTTGCCTGCTTCCCAGGGGATGGAGGCTGAGAGAGACCGAGCACCTGCAAAGCAATTGTTGCTGTAGGATGGCGCGCACAGCCTTCGCTTTCGCCGGCCCCGCTACCCCGGGGAAGGCAGATTTAGGCGCTTCCCCTGCCCCGTTCCCCCCGCCGCCCCGGGAGCCTCCCTCGGTCCCTCCCTGTCCCCGCCGGGCCGGGCCGGGCCGGGCGGCGCCGCAAGGTCAGCCCCGCGCCCCGCCCGCGCTACGAACCCGTGTCCTGCGCGCCCGCGCTGCCCATGGTGGCGGAGCGCGGGGCTCCGCGCCTCCGGGCCCGCCTCGCCGCTCCAAAGCGCAGGTTGCAGTCCCGACGGCTCGGGGCGCGGGCTGGTCCCGGGCGGCGGGGGCAGCGCGCCCGGGCTCCCCTCGCCGCCCGGCGATGCGACCCCGCCGGGAGATGCTCAAACCGCCCTCATTAAAAAATTAAACGCGGCCGCTGCTGCTACCGCCTCCTCCTCCACCTCTTCGCCCGCCCCTTTCCATCGCTATTCAGCCGCGCTCCTCTCCAGCCCCGCTTTGCACGGATAAAGCCCAGGAGCGTGGAAACTTCCTGCAAAACACTACGTGCGGTGCATCGGTAAGGCCGGGCCGGGGCCGCTGCGGAGCGGGCGGGAGCAGCCCTCCCTCCCTCCCTCCCTCCTCCGCTCCGCTCCCGCCGCCCAGGCCGGCTGCCGGCGCCTCGAAGGCCGGGTGGTCTCCGCAGCGATGGAGGACGGGGTACCCGCAGGAGGGGCTGCATCCCTCCCGGGGCCCCGGCAGCGGCGCAGCCCCGGCGCCGAGCAGGACCTGTGGAGCCGCTGGGTGCGGCGGGGCCGCTGCTCGCCCTGGAACGGCGGGCAGGGCTCCACACGCGGGGCTGAGCGGGGCGTGCTGAGCGAAAGCCTCTTAGGCTGTGCCCGCAGTGTGGCCTCGAGTCCTCCCAGCAGCTCTAATAGTAATAACGATTAAAGCATAGACCTCGCTTTATATCCTTTCATTAGCTGCGTTTAGCTGATGCTGGTTGTATATTAGAGAGCTTTCTATTTGCCACAACAGCAGGTGTTTAAGTTGGATTAGGAAAGAAGATTCATTTCCCCAAAGCTGGATCTGTATATATTGCATTAATAAATGGCAAATCTGTTTCAAATGATAGCGATTCCATATTTGTAAATCATCCGGGTGAACACACCCCTGCAGGGATGCACGTGGGTCAGTGGAACAAGACTGTATCACACTGTCATGCATCATGAGACTACTGTAGACCTACTAACAGAATTTGTTCTGTAGAAAATAATTTTAAAACTCCTCATGTTTCTTGCAACATGCAATAACACTATGATAGGTTAAACCTTCTTCCTGAAATGGTCTGGGAAAAAAGGGGTTTTGTCTTGCCTGCCATTTTAATGCCTGATTCCTCTGCTGTGACTGCAGTGGACTTATAAGCACTGGGTAGACTCAAAATACAGCTTTCTCCTGCTGGTAGAGCTAATGGTTAAACTGATGGTTAACAATGAACTTGCTAATGGTTATTAGTTGGATCTTCTAATGTTGCAGTATTAGTCATAAGATGTCTGTATACATACATGCATACAGTGTCTGTAAGTCAAGCTAATTTTTTAAGTGCCTCTCATATTTAAAGATCTATGAAGACTTTATAAATAGATAGTTTTAAATAGTATAAGATTGTGCTTTCAGAATATGTATATAGAGCCCCTACTATTCCTAAGGAGCTCTAGTTTTCTTTTTTAGCCCTGTCCCTGATTTACTTGGGGGCCCCATGAAGGTCTCTCACTAGATGGAAAGCTGTAGTTGGAAATTTTGGGAGTAGCAAATACAAGATCTCAGAATTTCACAGTGCCTCCTCAACCTAGCATAATTGTTAAGGGAGAGTGACAGAAATTAGGGTTTCCTAATAATTGTTGAGCATTGCTATACTTGGAGAACCTTACTGGAAGTAGGACTTGGGAGTAGCCAGGACCACTGTGACTGCTGTGGCTGGGAGTGAGGGGCAGCATTGACAATAGAAACATGTTCTGAGGGGAGGTGTCTTGCCTCTTCTGCCAGAATTTGGGCATGGATGCTGGGCCTTTGACTACCATTTTCCTGGAAAAGGTTTACTTGTGGGATATTACTCCTTATAGATACATTATCCTTTTGTCTTGTTATTCTTGTAGGATTGAACTTAAGGAATTTTAATTTTTTTTTTAACACTGAAATAATTGTCCCTCTTGTACTATGGTGTGACAGAGGTTGCTGAAATCATGTGTTTATTTCTAGGAATCTGACATTCATGTTATATTCTGAAGACTTTACTTCTGATTGTATGTATTGAAGATCCTCTTTTCTGGAAATGAAACTGGAAAAGAAACTGGCAGCCAGCAATAGGGAGTGAGTCTCCTTCTTCATCTACCAGTTGTCAGCAGACAAGTAGCACAGTTTTTCTGTTCAAGATGGTATATTTTAAAATGGAAAAGTGATGGAATAACAATCTTTCCCTACATTTCATTTCTTTTTTACTTGAAAGTCACAAGTTTTGCTTTTGCGTGGGAAAAGTCATGTTTTTGGTAAGGCAAATGGGAGAGCAGTGTATGTGAATCATTCTGGATATATGGACAAAGGGAGCATTCACTACTCTGTTGTTTCAATTTCTTTATCAGGATCCATCTTCTGTGTTCAACTGACTATTACTATCACTTTCATCTGACTTCAGTCATATTTGCTGTTGATTTGATCCTTATTTAAGGAGTGTTTTGTTTCCTCAAAGGAGAGCCCTTGATCAGAAATAGAGATTTAATAATAATCTAGTAATTTGTTATGTTGAGTTGGCAAATTCAGCTGGCCTAATTTAAGGCTGGGCAAGACACTAAAAGCCAAGTGGGTGCCACTGAGTGAAAGGCAACGTGGAAGTCTTAGAGCTATTAGCTGGTTAATACTTTTAATGTTTAAGGATCACTTGAGTGGTGTAGGTGTCAAGAAAATGTAACTGTTTTGAGGGACAACTAGCTCCCTTGTAATTTGCTTTTCAGTTTAGCTTTAAACAGCTCTTTGAGTGTTCCTTTGCAAGAAAACAAACTCTCCCTTCAATCGGTAGAAATTTAAAATGGGCTGAATGGGCAGAATGTGAAGAATATTGTGCACAGAAGAAACAGATCAAGTTGCAAAACCTTTCCTAAGCAAATTTAAGCAAGTTTTTGAGAATATGCATGATCAGAAAACAATAATATATAGGGGAGATAAAAGCAGTAATAGAGGGGCACAGCATAAGTTGGGGGGACTATATATTAATTTATGTATCACAGTTGCAACTTGGAATTATTTTATGTAATTTAATTCAAGGTATTTAGCATTTTTAAAAGAACAAATATCTCTGTTTTACCATGTTTTTTTAACATAGTCTTAAAAGATCTGAACCTCTATTTGGGCTTGTTCGAAGGCAGTGCATTTACTAGACACTGACTTCACCAGCAACAGAGTCTACAGCCCTGTGGGTGTGTAGGGTACTGCTTTGGTGCCTGCCAGGAACGAGGCAGAAAAACAAGTCCTACAAAGCAGTCTCCCCATGTTAAATGTCTGACTAGGCCCACTCTTCAAATAGGAAAAGCGTGGGGATTCAGAAACTGAAGAAAGTTGAAAATCACCCTCTAAGTGCAATCCGTGTTAGTGTTGGGGAGGGTGGAAGGGTGCGTGAATACACTGAAAACCAACAGTGCCACCTTGTGTGGGTGGGACAGGAGAGTTCGTCCAGGAGGAGACGAATGGCCCGGTGTGTCCCCAGCTCCTCACCCCGGGCCTGGGGACAGCCCCTGGCCAGCAAGGGAGAGGGCAGAGTGGAGCATGAGTTCCCTTTGGAGCTGCAGGAGGGACGTGTTTGCTGCCTCACTGGAAGGGCAGAGGGGGTGGGTATGTTAGGGGCACTCAGCCTGACAGTGCAAGAAGGACTAATAGAAAAGCAGGTTGCTCAGTTTGGTTTTTTTTTGTAACTTCAGCAGCGAGAGTAATGTCTGGGGGAAGAGAGGGTCATGTGAATTCTTTCCATATAGGAACGGTAAAAGTGCTACCACAAGTCTGGTCTTATGCAGCTTTTTAGGAGTAAAAAATAGATTATTACGATTTAGACTCAGTCTGTGATCAAGGGTTGCATAACACTGAAAAAAAATTTATGAGGCTTAGGGAGATGAAAGCCTTCCATGGGGACAAAGAAGTGAGGTCCCTGCAGATCAAGTAGAGCAGGTCTCCTGCATGACTGATACCACGTTGTTCCTCAGCCTGGAAAGATAATGCTTAAATGCAAAGAGAGCCTTTGGGGAAAACAGTATTTGCTTTACTCTAGGTCCACTGGATGTATGCAAAAGAGGGTGCCAGTTGCAGAGTAGGGTTAATTTTATTTTTTTTAGTACAAAGCAGTATAGGTTTAGTACAAAGCAGTATAGACATTAGGCAGTGCAGACTGGTCTGGAAATACTTGTGTCTGTGCAAAAAGGAACCTTTAAATAAGGTATGAAAGTAAAAATATTTACAAAGCAAATAAATGGCTAAAGGAACCCTTCTCCAGCTGTACTTGGGGCTTCCTGGAGAAGGGACAGGGCCTAGAAAATGTTAAGCACATTTAGGTACCATTGCAAACAAAACAAGAAGAATTATGTGTGACATACCCACCATGCAGGCATCATATAGTGAGAACTGAAAACAGTCATTTACAAAAAAATAAAGTCAAACTGACTTTCAGGAACATAGAATTTTTTCACTAGTTCCACCTGATAAAAGTGCTGATGAACTGCTTTTGACCATGAGTTAACCAGAAACAAAATTCAAAAAAATATTGGGATAAACCAAAGACAAAACAGTCCTTTCTAAAAGGATGATGATACATATTTGTTCCTTAGCAAATTGGGAGCTATGCCTTGTTTGTCACTGAGGACTTGAGACTTGAATTTACTGGAGAGTTACTGTGAAAAGAATGCTGATACTTAAAATACACATCATTATTTTACCTCAGTAACTACTTGTACAAGAGACTTTCAGTAGTAGTTCCTTTACAGTTGCTTATATTTATATACATATGCAAGAACACTAACAATATTCCATTATCCTCCACTCTGAGTGTAAATTAGTGCTGGCAACTCTCTGCTTGCCAAGAATACACAACCCTTATGCCATACACCCTACCTAGAACTGTGAAACACTATTTACATTAGGGGTGACAAGAGGAATTTGTTAGGACAGCAGATCAAGGACAGTTGTAACAGTGTTGTACTATATGAGGGATCCCCTTTTAGCAGGAACATTCCTCAGAAACCTTGTCTGTCTCCTTTAAGAACATGAACAGAGGTAGAAGAGATGTTGGAAGCTGATATACCAAAAGATAATTTTAAAATATTCCCAGGAGGGATCAGTAGTGTGTAACAAAGGAGACTTTCTCAGCACTGGAAATGGCATGGAAAGACAACGGTTTTCCTTTTTTCCACTTATTATGGTAAGTAGATGTTTTTAAAAAAAAATTATTTCAATCATTTTATACTCAATTGTCTTCCTAGAGAAAAACTTAAACATTTTTCAACAGAGTTTTGTAGACCAAAGAAATTCTACTTTTTAATTCCAGTTCACCCCTGTCAGGTCTCTAACAGCTCTTTTTGGCCTTGTACTCCCATTTTTATTATCATTCTTTGAAGACAGAAATACTGAGTGATTATGAGTGGGATTTGTAGAAAAGGAAGCAATAAAAATCCTATAAAAATTCTGACACAGGCAACTGAGCTAAACAGAATACTGTAAGGTGGAGTTGTAGTGCGAGGGAGACAGGGCAAAGCTGCCATAACTCCTCCAGGCTTTTAGCCAGCCTGTGCCCCAGTACAGCCTCAGTGCAAAACACCTCTTCATCTCTGGATGTGTGTGGACTGGGCAGTTCTGAGTATTTATTGCAACACCCATTGCATGACTCCAGAGTTTACTGATAAAATACTGTACACTGGGCTGTGGTGGGTCAATCTTGGTGCCCACCAAGTTGCTCTAGCACTCTCCTCCTCAGCAGGATGGGGCAGGAGAAAATGAGATGGAAAAAACTCATGGATAAAGATTAAGGCAGCTGAATAAAGCAATGGCTGTGTATGGAAGCCAAGGAAAACAGATTTACTCTGTATTTCTCATCAGCAGGCAATGTCCAGCCACTTCCCGGGAAGCAGGGCTTCAGTACACATAGCAGTTGCTGCTCTCCCCTCCTTGCCTCTCCTTTTTCCTGGTTTTTGCTGCTGAGCAGATGTCACATGGTATGGAATATCCCTTTGGATAGTTTGGGTCAGCTGTCCTGGCTATGTCCTGTCCCAAGATCTTGCCCACCCTCAGCCCACTGGTGAGAGGGGGATGTTGGAGATTCAGCTGTGATGCTGTCCCAGCAAACACCGATGTGTTACCAACACCTTTCCAGCTGCCAGTACAGAGCACAGCACTGAGGGCTGCTGTGGGCTACACTGACTTCACCTCAGCCAGACCCACGGGCCCAAAAGGCAAGCAAACCTGGGGAGGTGGCAATTGAAACAGCCACTAGATTATTCAGAACAAGTAGGCAAACTGTGTGCAAGAAGGTCAGCAATTCCTGTTATATCCACAGGCCCATCAGCACAGGAATTCGGTGTCAGCTGCTTGGTGCCATAATACTGCTCCAGGGAGTATAGGATTCCAACACTTGATGCTCTGTGCACAGCACACTCAAACGAGGGTCTGGTAACCTGAACATGGGAATTACTGCCCTTCATCCTGTACAAGTGAGAGCTGTAAAATGTAATGACAGCAATATCAAGTAAACATTAACTATTCCAGCGGTGATTATTATCACAAATACCAAGATATTTATCTAATTATGGTTAATGTGTGAACAGAATTACGTCTCTTATCAGACCTCTGGACATGCCTTTCTACCCTCATCTGGAATGCAGGTTATTGGGATGCTTTGCAGTGTCTTTGAGCTTTCTCAAAATCTCAGGTGTCACCAACACCTGCTGTGACAGTCATGAGGACAGACAAAGAGGTCCCCAGCAGCTCATAAGGAGTTTACTTCCAAAACCCACATTAGTACAGGTCAGTGGGTCAGCAACCAGAAGCCACCAATCTAAATTCATTGCAGAGGACTGAATCACTTTCCTTATATAATAGATGTTTATATAATATTTGGTTACCCCTTTAGAAATGCTTTTGTACTTGTGGTTAGTGAAATGATTAAACTTCGTCCAAATGATAAATATTTTTTTCTTCTTTTAAAAACATTGCTTATTAGATAATGTCCAGAGGAGGCAACAAAGCTGGTGGAGGGTCTGGAGGCCTTTTGAGGAGCAAGTGAGGTCACTTGGTCAGCCTGGAGGAGACTGAGGGGAGACCTCATTGGGGTCTTCGACATCGTGGCAAGGGAAGCCTAAGTGCAGGTATCGATCTCTTCTCTCTGGTGACCAGTGACAGGATCGAGGAAACAACGTGAGGCTGAGTCAGGAGAGGTTTAGGATGGGTAACCGGAGAAGGTTTTTCACCGAGAGGGTGGCTGAGCACTGGAACAGGCTCCCCGGGGAAGGGGTCACAGCACCAAGCCTGAGAAAGTTCCTGAAGTGTTTGGACAATGCTCTCGGGCACACATTGTGACTCTTGGGGTGTTTTGTGCAGGGCCAGGAGTTGGACTGGATGATTCTGATGAGTCCTTTCCCACTCAGCATATTCTATGATTCTATATTTGGTCTTAGCTGTCTCAGCACAGGTAAGGTGTTGATTTTGGCTCCAAATCCTTCAGAATTTTTGAGCCTTCAGTTCACCATGAATGTGGGGATCTTCTTAATGTTGGGGCATACTGAAGTGTTTGGAGAAAGACCATACAAGATTTTTAAAACAGAAATGGTGTGGCCAGCAGGACTAGAGCAGTGATCATCCCCCTCTAGTCACACTGGTGAGGTCGCATCATGAATCCTGTGTTCAGTTTTGGGGCCTTCACAGCAAGAAGGACATCGAGATGCAGAAGGGTCTCCAGAGAAGGGTAGTAGAGCTGATCAAGGGTCTGGAGCAAAAGTCTTGTGAGGAGCGTCTGAGGGAGTGTTCAGCCTGGGGAAGGGGAGGCTCAGGAAGGACATTATCGCTTTCTACAGCTGCCTGAAAGGGGGATGTAGTCAGCTGGGAGTTGGTGTCTTCTCCCAGGAAACAAGTGATAGGGTGATGCGAAATGGCCTGAACTTGCACCAGAGGTTTAGGTTGGATATTAGGAAAAATTTCTTCACGGAAAGGGTTGTCAATCACTGGCACAGGCTGCACAGGGAAGCGACGGAGTCACCATTGCAGGAGAGATTTAAAAGACGTTCAGATGTGGCACTTGGGAACTTGGCTTAGTGGTGTACTTAGCAGTGCTGTACTAAAGATTGGACTTGAATATCTCAGAGGACCTTCCCAAGCGAATTGTTTCTGCGGTGGAGGGGTTCGGTGGCCCCGTGAGGGTGGCTGTGGCGCGGCGCCATGGCGGCCCGGCAGCCGCGCGTCGCCATGGCAACGCGCACAGCCGGGCGCGCGCCCTCCCCCGCCCGAGCG